>BSBM01000643.1:9955000-10555000 GCA_027924585.1 Larix kaempferi
CTCTGAATTAACCATCTCCAATCATTAATAAGATAGTTACTAGGCTTTAAGAAAAAACCTAATATTTGAAACCTTCCTCTATACAGTAACATTTATATGACATAAACACTTCAATTTCCTTTCTTCTAGAATCTTCCACATTGTAATGATAAAAGATGGACTTTGATAAGCTTACCTTCATACCATATACCTTACAAAAAAACTTAATTATATTGCAATAAGTTTTCCATTCAGCAACAGAATCAATCCCTGCTAGAAGCACATCATCCAAAAAAAGGAGATGAGACAAATAACAGTTTCGATCTAGCTTAATTACCTTGATTAAACCCATTTCCTTTGCCTCATTCACAAGCCTACTCAAACCATCAATGATTAGTAAAAAAAATAAGGGAGACAATGGGCATCCCTGCCTAATTCCTCTTGAACATTGAAAAAAATCCGAAGGTGTTCCATTTACCAGGACAACAATATTTGTAGAAGAGACACAGATCATAATCCAATTTAAGACTAAAGGAGGAATGCCGATTTGTATCAAAACCAATTTGAGAAATGACCCTTTAACTCGATCATATGCCTTTTCTATGTCCATCTTAAGAACCAAAGCCTTCATATTTTTAGTCTTAATGGAATGCAGAAGTTCCTGAGTAACCCCAATATCATCATGTATTTGCCTGTTCTGTAAAAAGCCAAACTGTTCTGCTGTTATGTGAGCTGAGAGGGAAGCTTTCAGACGACGTGCAATAATTTTAGAGATGATTTTATAAGCAAGATTGCACAAAGCAATAGGCCGAAAATCTCCAAACGATGCAGGCTTATTACTTTTAGGGATTAAAGTAATAAAAGTAGAATTGAGAGCTCCAGAGATAAATCCATTAAGTCTAGTAAACTCAATCATCTTTTGAATGTCCTTACCCATTATATCAAAAAATGTAAGTACACTTCTATCGGCCAACCATCAGGGCCAGGACTCTTTTCTTTAGCAAAAGCCTTCAGCGTATGTTCAATCTCATCAAGAGAGACTTCAAGTAGTATATTTTTTAAAAATAACTATATAAGTATAAAAAATAATAATTTTTATTTTTTTGTCTTTAATTTTTTTTTATTGTAACCAAGATAGAAATATTTAATATAATATTTAAAATTACGACCTTAAAAATTTATATTTTTTTTAATAGACATATAATAAACATGTGCTTGTGTCATCCATATTATTCTCATGTATGAATGCCTAAACCAAAATTAAAAGAGTCTAGTACTCTAAGGTTGATGCAAAGCGAATTGTAAAGAACATGAGCAACATGCCCTTGCCAAAAGCTAGGTTTTGTACATCCCATGTTATCAAAGCCAAATATAAAGAAAGGGACTAAGCAGAAAAACACTAATAATAAATAATGATAAAAATAAAGGGACCACAAAGGTAGAGGCACAAGGAAAAAGTAACTCAAGATAAAAAGTGCTCCCCTTCATATGGCACATGTTGAAGAAACATATATACCCACCAACTCTTTAAAGCTAAGGGGTTGACCTATTACACTTACTTGGTATCATGGTTAGCATGCAAAGACTTCTTAGTACCACATTCATTCCATCAACCTCACTTAAACTAGGAATCTAGGTAATATGCCTTGACTTAGGGTTTTCACATGTGTTAAGGTTTAATGTTCATCATGCCATGATAGTTAAACTAATGTTTTAATGGATAAAAATTAAATAAGTCATTGAGCCATTAGAAGGGTGTAATTTTTAATTATTTCATGTATTTTTTCAATATTTGAATGCATTTCCTATTTATATGTGGGATGACTCCCTTAGCAAATGGGCCCTCTAGCTTTTTTTATGATTTCACATCTATTTGTTGCACATATTTACAATGCCCAAACCTATTTTCATGAATGACTCCCCTTCTCACACACATCTCGATGCAGACGTGGTTCCTAGAGGCTTTAGGATGCGGTCAAAATTGGTCAATAAGTGTCAATTCTATATATGTTCGATGTTTGGTACTAGAGTGCTTTCTTGTCACCTTTAACTAATTTTTTTGTCATTTTCTTACTTTTAACATCAAAATGGAGATAATAGTCTAATGAAGCAGAACTTAGCAAAATTGTTACTCTATTGACTAAAAAATATGATTAAAAATTATACAAAATACCAATGAAAAATATAAAATATAAAATTATAATTTATTTCATTAAACAAATATATTATATTTTACTATATTCAACATAATAATATATATATATATATATATTTTAAATACCACCAAACATGTGATAAATATGTAATAATAAAATGTACAAACAAATCATTGGGTTTTTGCTTTAACATTACATATGAAAGGTTTGGAGAGTAATAGTTTTGGAGATAATATAGACATGGTGTTGAGCTCCCCATTAGTAGTAAAAGGTTTCATAATTGAAGTGTTTAGCGAGATGGGTAGGTGCTGCTAAATGGGTTTTTGTGCTCTCTTTCTTTGAAGATTTTTATTTTTTCTAGCAATTACTGATTAACCTTTTTTAAAGAAGATCTTTCTTCGTCCTTGTCTGATAATTATTTTTGAAGATCTTGATTCTCTTCTTCTAACTTTTGATTGCGTTGTCCTTTATCCTTTGCCTTCTTGATTTGAAGAAGTAATTTCTGATTATGATCTCTTAGACGAGAGATCTCTTCTTCTTTATCTGCAATAACTTTGTCGAATTCTTTTTGTGTCTTCTGTATTGATTTCTGATATTCTTGCGAACTCACCTTCAAGATATCTTTGAAGTCTTCAGACGACACAACTTCTGAATCCGACTTCCTCGTAACATCATGAAATGCAATTTTCTTCTTTTTATAAGGAAATGTCAAAAACATTTTCCTCGTGTTGAACATGAAGGTACCTAAAGTATCCATCCAAGGTGACCCTAAAATTATATCAAATGTGTCTTGATACATTAATATGACATTGAATTGAGCTACGACTTTGTAATCATCAATATAGAGTTGTAGGTTTTTAATTTCATATTTCTCATTAGAAAGAATCGTGTGATTTTCAATTACATATGATTCTGAAAGCATTAATTGGTTTGCTAGGTCAAAGTTTATGTGATTTTTATGGGAGGTCGGGCAAATAGCAATGCATACCTTTTTTCCTTGAATAAGCCCATAAAATTTTAATATGACATCCGCAAATATTCTAAAATTTTGAGGGAATCTTCCTTGTTTTCTCCATGAGACTTCATTTTATTTTGCTTCTGTAAAAAAAATATCTTCTTAAAACTTCTTTAGTACTTTAATACTTAAAAATTTCTAAATCTAAGATCTTTTATTCGATGACTCAATGTTGATGATGGAGAAAATAGGCTTCTCAGATCCAAATTTTGACTGCACCAGTGACTCCAACTCGCGAAAAACGATGAAGAATGACTATACACACTGCCACCTCCATCTCACAACCAACCATAATAGTATTTTCCTCTCTCTTCACACAATGTAGGCTCACATAGAAAAAGTTGTGCTCAAAAGGCACTTGGATATCCACATTGGTTAACCTTTTGCTTTAGATTAACTTCTTTGTGGATTGTGTGTAGATTGGGTGTTTGGGAGGAATGATTATTACCCTTCCCACCGAGGTTCAAATCTTGATTTATACCCTTCACTTTGATATAAAGAACCCCTTTTTGTCTCACTTAATAAAAATTTCCAATATAAAAGAGTAATTAGTTTCCCACTTTTAACTAAATAACACCTTGACTCTTAAAGTAGTAAACTACTTATTAAAATTACTCTTCTCTTATAATATATGAATAATCTCTTTCTTTTCTATTACAAACTCACTTTTATATCTTTTTTTGTAAATCCTTTGTTTATTTACTTCTCATTATTTATCTTACTTCAATGTAATATATTGGGTTAAACCATGTGTAATTTTAAGAAAACAATGTGTTGGCAAGGTAATGTTCAATATTTATTATTTATAATTTTTAAAATAATATTTTATCTCTAAATTAAATTATATGAATTCAATATGTACACTTATTATTGTATCTAGATATATGTTATTATTATAAAATTATCTATTCTCATGAATATCTTCATCATTTCTGTTACAATAGCAGGAGTAAGAACAAATATAAAATATCATAATTTATAATTTTTTGCATTGGAATGAAGATGTTCTTCATTATGAAGGGATGTACATAGCCACCGCATTTGGATAAGGGGGAAATGTGCGAAAGAGCTAGTGAATATTTATAGAAGGGATATCTCTAGATGTTCATAAGTGGGAGAAATCTGTAAAATTAAAAAACAATACAAAGCTATAACATTAGCAAGAAACAAACAAGGCTACATGGCAGCTAATACCTGTCGAATTGAAAAAGCTATTGCATTTGCATAGCTTTTAATGGGAGTGCTAATACTTAAGTTTTCCAGTGATTGCATTTGCATAGCTTTGAATGGGAGTGCTAATACATTGCATACCTTTATCTTCGATAAAATTGCACGATGACCAACGAAGGAGGCAAGCGTTAGGGATCAAGCATGTACCACACGAAGTAGGCAAGCACTCGGCAAGCATCCCACCTTTGCATACAGAACCTGTAAGGAGCAATTGCTTTTCCCTACCATTAATAAAAGGGGATGTGAATGCTTAAGGATATCATCGCTTTAAAAAACATAGGCAAAGGACCATATAGGATTTATTGACTACTGATATGAAATGGAAAAAGTTGCATATGATGGCATGCATAGCTAGGAATACACAAAGAAAGACAAAAAGTTGGAATACACATAATCAGAATTCCAAAAACAAATGATCACAATATAGACAAATGAAATCAAACAAGGAATACAACTCCGACCTATAACTAATGGAATTCATCTGAGAAACATCAGAAAAAAAGCTTCATAGAATGAATTGAAAGCATATCGATGAAATAAATAATGGTCCATGAATTTGCATATCCAAAAAAAAAATATCTAGAAAATAACTGAAGTCCAGAAAGAAGCAGAAAGCTTACTTAATAATGGATTCCCAAGCTAAAATCGACGAGGAGTATGGCCTTTAATATATATAATTGAATACTCGATTTTAAGAAGTTCTCTTATTCATAACACCTAATCTTGATTAGCAAACAACACTAACTCTGCAGATATTACGTGGGACAATACCTTTTACAAGCTCGAGGAACAGATGGTTGCACCATCCTCTATACTCCTTAGCATGGATTTCACAAATACTATCCAAAACGACACTTAACATTTCCAATGAACACGGGGCGAGAATATAATTTTTCTTAGTTACTGTTGCAATGAGATGCAATATTTTGAATTAACACATGGCCACACAAACATCGGTACCCAGACATATGAAACTTATGTACAATGCAATGCACGAGGCACACAAAGACCGACATGCATCTTAGGCCAGATGGAACAAAGTTGTCATGCAACTCAAGACAAATGGAACAATGGCATCGCCATGTAATTACATTCAACTTGGAAAAATCTAGACCAAGGCTTCCTCACCTTCCTAATGTTAAGTGAGCATTTGCAGGAGAACATTGAATACCAAGATTAAAATTTTGTGCATTATGTTCTATGCCAAGATTACGAGAGACAATGCACAGTTGTGGAAAGAGAACAATGAATTGTAGATGCAGCCGGATGTCATTATGGTGCAGCGAAATACTATGCGTCGTAGATTATGACTTGGTTCCCTGTGCCTGGACTCAAGTATGGACTGTTGATGAGCTAATTGTATGCATCTGTTTATATATAATTTATTGGGTTTTTCCACCGGGAAAGATCTAATTTGTTTTATTTGCAACTTGTGACAGGATCCCCCAGTCCAAATGGGGTGGCAGTGCTTCCTGTGAGAGAGTTTGGGATAGCTTGGTATATAGGTAAGATCATGGCCATAATTGCCCTCTCCTTGGGCATAATGAATTGAAGTACACAATGCTACTACACGTCGAGCTTCTCCTACTCCCTCTAATAAGTAATCGACATTCATTGTACTCGAATTCAGTTATGGCCAATATGGAGAGACAAGGAGTCTCCCTTTTCTACTGAACCATGAATATTAATGGTACTTATTTCCAATCCTGGTTACAGGGTTATCACAAAAGATTCGGTTCTAGTTTATGGATTTTAATTAGTATTTGTAATGTATTAATGTGTACGAATCCTCCTATAGGGTATATAACATTTAAACTGGACATTCTTGAACCATACTCTTTGAGTTTGTTTACCTCTGGGTTTTCTTTCTCGTACCCAACCAAGCCTACACTTTGCTCTGTAACCAATAGGTGGTCTCCACAGCTCTCCATGGTTTTTTGAAATGTGCCATTGAAATGGATCAAGTACTACAAACTATATATGATATAACTACCTAGATATTGCATGTCTACTTGGATCCTACCTAGACTCTAGTTCCACTAGCTGCTATACTGTTGTGATAATTGGTAATATACCTAGATTTAGCATCGATAAGTTGACACTAGAACTAGCATATCTACTACCTTGCATCCCAAGCCAGAAACGACAAAATTCATGTGATTAGACTGTATTTAGACTCTGAAAATCATTCACGGGATTAACACTGCACATAAAACATGTCGCTGAAAGAAACAACAAAATTCATGGGCTTAGACTGTATTTAGACAAAATACAATTAGTTTTCATATTTGTAATTGAGTCGAGGGAGAGGGGAATGTGGGTCGAACTATAGAAATATACTTTCTTGCATGTCTAGTTGGCCTAATTAACCCCTCGGAGTAGCTCTCACGCTCAATTGGAAGCGGAGAGATGTGTCATCACTAATTTCATGGACTTGCATCGGATTGATGACAATTTTTTTAGGAGAATTTTGGTATACGTTTTCTTTGTAAGGATTGTAGATTTCCAGAAACTCTTAGATTGAACAAAGTCCTATTGTCTTGTTCCAGAGAAGAAGTAGCACCGTCCTCCATGGAGATACAGGTTGATCTAGAATTGCAAGCAGTAGAAGGATCCACACAGAGGACACAAAAGACGATCCATATACTACAGGTAGCGCAAGTTGTTTCTCATCTCCCTTGAAACACCTTTCATTCTGCTAGGCATGATTAGTCTAACTCCCTGTATCATTTTTTGGTCTCTCGGATTGAATTCCACCATCTTTGTCTCATCCATTGTAACTATTGGCAAAATGCTTGTTTAGAAATAAATTAGAAAAAAATATTACAACATCTGAAGTGTGCACAATTGTATTGCATATCTTAAATATTACAAATTTGTAAGTGTAAATGATATAGGTTTTTGAAGAAATTATTTACCTCTGATATCTTTATTGCAAGTTCTCTTCCATTTCTGTAGCTTCATCACACCTATTGATGATAATCCAGAACCAATAAAGAAAGCACCAAACCAAGCAGAAGTTCTATACCAAGAAAGCTACAATTCCAGGTCGAGATGAAGTATACCCTGCAATAATCAAAGTAGTAGTAGGAGAGGTGGAAACAAAGGAATCCCAAGGGCACCAGGCTTGGTCGTTGATCCAACTTAGTATGAGTAGTCGTTTCTATTGTTTATGAATTTGATTAAGCCATTGATTTAGGGTAGTTTGCAATGACATCTTTGCAAGGTGTTTTGCAAGGCGGTGGCAATTCGAAGATTGCCTAGATGCTACACTTGGATAGATGGTGACAAACGATGCAATGGTGGATGAGACGATGCAGCTGCGGAGGCAAGTGGCAGTGGTGGATGAAATGGTGTAGTGGTGGAGGCAGTGGTACAGGGCGACATTGCATGGTGGTGGATACCAAGGTGGAGACCAAGGCAGTGGTTGTCAGTGCATGGTAGTGGAGACCGAGGCGGTGGAGACCTATCTCATCCAACACATGGACTTACGCAGATTGAATGCATTAAAAAAATTTCCCATTCCCAATAAGCCCGTCGTGAGCTGGGCAATAACACTTCAATTGGATTAGCCAATCACAGGCTAGATAAATGAATATTCATAATCGAAAAAAAAAGAATTTCAATGTATAATGTAAAAGTTAGGATAAATTGAAAAATTAGATTAGTCAACAGTAAACTAATTGTGAGTCAAAGCATATCGAGTAGAATATACTTGCAAGGGCCTTCGATAGGTATAATAAAGGAAAATGAAATGCAAAAAGAAAAAGAAAAAGTGTGGAAAGTTTTGTCCTTTTATGTTTGCTTGTTATTTAGGAAATCCCTTTTCCTACTAGTAGACTTTCATGCCCATTGCCATCCATTTAAAAGTATACTTCTACAAAAGAAAGCAAGGCATGATCCATGGCTCATGGGTTTAAAAATTGTTGTTTGTTTATAGTTTATTTACTTTCAAATATATATAAAAAAATTAGTAAATTAATGAATTTTTTTTTATTTTAAATATTTTGAAAATTTTCATCAAAATTGAAAGCTTGCAAAGACTATTGTTCAGTCAATCTTGAGAGGAAGCAAAGTCAAGGACTACGAGAGCAATGGAGAACAACAGTGAGGAGCAGGAAGCCATTGGACTGACTCAGTGAAGGGATGATGAACCTTTGGAACGAACCTGTGAAGGGATGATAGGTTCAATGCACAAAATGCCACCAGCATAACTCCGGACATTTGTTTATCGTTTATTCCAAAAGGTTATTTGATAAAATCCCCGGCTCGAAGAAGGGTTTTTTGCTGGCTTTTCAGACAACAATTTTACTTGCCTTTTTCTCACCTAGTGACGAGACTCACAAAGAATACAAGTTGCCGGAGCTTTCATTGAACGACCGTTCTCACATGCCCATGGTCACAGGTGGCTAAACACAAAACTCACTGTCAGGGTTTTGTTTTTGTGGTATGAGTTTGCATTTGGCAGTCGGTAGGGGTCGCAAACAGTCGTTCTCATGGGGCCGTTGATGCCGCTTGATATTGGAATTGTGTAGGCTTCCCTGTCAAGGTTTCATTTTTTTAATAATTTTTTTTTTTTTTGACAAGAACGGTTAGGTTGAATTAATCTGCATTCTGGGAAGCCAGAACCAAAAAGTTACAAATCGGAAGAAGGTTGGTGACCTCTAACAGTGCTGCCAACCTTCTTGTGAAAGTCTTGGGAGACAAATCCCATCTGATTCTTGAGCTAATTCGAGATACTGACAAAAGGAGCTTACAGGGGTAAATTCTCACAAACTGTGAGCAAAGTAGAATACAAAAGCAAAGCATTTAGACTCAGGGGGATGAAATTTGCCCTTTAAAGTAGGGATCCAGCTTTTTCTGAGATCCAAGAGAGATGTTGGAAGCCGTCTCCTTTTCTCTGCGTGCCTTGTTGGTCCTTCGTCCTCTGGTAAGGGGTGGTGACGGGACTGAGTTGTCTTCAGGTTCCATAATTCCCACAGAGCCGCTGGAGGGGACTGAAACAGCCGGATCTGCAGGGGCAGGAGGTTCAGGATCAGAAGCCTTGGCTTCCTTCGAATCCACTGAGCCAGGGAGGGCAGGATCCGGAAGTCTATCGTCTACCGGAGTGTCTTCCACAACTATTGTTGCTTCAGGGTCTAGGGCTTCTTCTTCTTGCAGTGCTTCAAAGCTGTTTTTATTTTCAAGAGTTGCTTTCGCAGAAGGAGTGACCTTCGGAACCTGGGCTAGTGATTCCTTTCTCCTTGGCTGCCTTCGCCGGTTAGTTACTGGCTGAAAATCATCTCCTTTAGCTGGTTCTGCCACTTATGAGGCTTTGGGGCAGCATTTTGCGAAGTGACCATAAGAATGGCACCTAAGGCACTTAAACGGGATCTGCTCGTAGTCCAGCTCTTGGATATGGCTCCAATCCCCCAGGGAGAGCTGAATGGCTTCCGGGAGTCCTTTCTCGAGGTTAACCTCAACACAAACTCGAGCACAAGTAAATTGGTCCCCTTTCGGCTCCACACTGTCCAGGAAACGCCCAAGCTTATTTCCAATGTCCTTCAGAGAACTTTTCCCCCATAGATGCAGGGGGAGATGAGGCAGCCTTACCCAAACAGGGGCTGCAGTGATCTCAGCTCCGGGATTAAAGTCAAGAGTCCAGGGGGCTAAGAACAGCCCCCTCGGTCCCATGAAATAGGGACCAGATCTGAAGACTAGATCTCGATCCACTTTGCTAGAGAAGCTGAAAACAAAAAAGCCCCTGCCTACTGCACATAGAGAGACGTTTCCATGAATCAGCGATTTCCAGCGTTCTTCAATCCAAGCCTCCACCGATTTGGGGCTAGGCCATAACCCCGTGAACTTTCCTATGAGGGCTTTTTCTGCTAGAAGGAGGGCAAGATTGCATGGCTCTTCTGGAGAGAGTTCCAGAGAGGGGATCTCCTCCATCTTCTTAACAAACTTAGACGAGAGAGAGGGCTTGGCTTTGGGTCCAGCCGAGCGGACTAATGCTGTGAAAGCTTCCAAAGTTTCATTATCCATCTCAGCAAACCTGTCTGGGGCCATCCTGGAGGCGACGACCACCAGCAATGAGGCGGCGAGCACAATAACGCAGGCAACTTCTGGCCCTGCGAGCGTGGGGGACGAGCGACGCTTCCCTGAACTGCTGCAACCTGCAAACGAAATCAAAAACCAGAGGCGGCTAGGGTTTGAGCCCTAGCCGCAGAGAGTCGCCAGGACGCGAGCTCTCATTCCGTCCGCTAGTTCCACGAAAATCCATTTTTTTAATAATTATTATTCTGTTGTCTCATCTGATATTTGTAGCTGGTGGCATATTCTAGGTGAGGTGCCCCCAGTTCTCAGGACATACGTGGGTTGAGAGCCATATTTCTGGTTTTGAACAAACTGACAAGGTATTTGACAGTTTCTTGAACAATAGTTCCCGTGTTTTCAAAAAACCCTATTATTTTGGGTCTTTTGGTTTGCCGGAATGGGGGATAACATGCCAAATACAGTCTTCCCGGTCGACAACAATATGAATATTTCAGATTATCAGATTAAGGAGGCAGGCTTGTTCAAACCGGATGTTTACTCCAAAAACCGGCTAAAGGGGAAAAGAGCACATAGCTCAAACATTAGACATGTGGCACCACGTGCCATGTCGACAAAGGGGCTATTGAATCTGGGAGGGACACCTGTCGTTGCTTCAGGATTGGATCCTTCTGTTGGCAGTGCTCGGGTGGCACCATGCATGGGATACAGTGGTAAAACTGGGCCTTCCTCCCGCTCGACTCGGCGTCTGAATGAGAAATGCTTTTGTCGTCCTGGTGAAGTCTGGATTACGGTTGGTAGGGACGTTGGCTTGGAAGAAATCGTGGATTTCAACATGACAGTGCTTGTGGGTAAGTTCTCATATCATGCTATGAACCGTAAGGACATTGTTAAATGGGTAATAGAAAAATGGAACCCTATTTTACATCACACCCCACAGGTTTTTGCTATGCCATGCGGATGGTATGGTTTTAAGTTTGAGCAAGAAGCACATTGCTCAATCATTCTGGAGAAACTGTGGCTTTATGGTGCGGCCAGTTTAATGTTACAGAAGTGGCAAACGGATTTCGATCCAGAAATTGCATCGGTTCGGCTACGGCACTTGTGGGTTCTCCTCCTGGGTCTCCCACTGGCACTTTGGAACCGAGGGGCTTTTGAAGCCATCGAAAACTGTATTGGGCGTTTTCTTCATGTTGATGCTGATCACCTTACTAGTTTTGACCGCTGTATTGGCCGGGTTCTTGTGGAGGTTAACATTTCATTGGGCCTTATAGATGTTCTTCACATCAACTGGCGTGGACGTAAGCTCTCTCAGGTTATTGACTATTGGGGCATCCCCTTTCGCTGCTCAAATTGCAAAGGGGTGGGACATTTGTGGCGTCAGTGTAAGGAAAATGCATCTTCGGGTCAGCTTAAGGAGGGGGGACCTTTCTGGTCTTCAGATGATAGCAGCGATAAGGAGGTGGATGCGTCGGGTATGTTGGACGGCTTCTCCAGCAGAACTCCTTTCCCCCTTGCTCCGGACGCGACTTTGATCCGTAAGTTGGAATCACAGGACCCAACTTTCTACCACTCATTGAATGATTTGGATATCTCATTTATAAATGCATTAGATTTAAACAATGGAAATTATGGTAATTATAAGAGTCGCTGTCATAACATTCCTATGCCTATTTTCTCTTTTGGGTCTGAGAAGGTATCTACCGAATCGTTTGCGGACGATATCCCTGTCTCCGAGAATGAGCCGCTTGGGGGGTCTACATATATTTATCAATCTGATTCCTCTCCGGTACTGTCTATCTCTCCCGGAATCCCTACCCCTACTTCCCTAACTATTGTTATTTCCCCTGATACTGGGGTGCCTATCGTTGGTCCAGAAACATTGATGTATGGGGTTTATGATAATACAAATCACGGTCTGCTTGAACCTGTCTCTGACGTTGGAATGGTGGGGACAATTGATGAAATTCTTGAGAATCGACCGGGCCTAGAATGTCTCCCGGTGAAACCTGGGGAAACCCCTGTTTCGTTGGAAAAAATCATACATATTTCGTCATATTCAGAAATGGTTAAAAAGACGCCCATACCTATTTTTTACAAAAATCGGGTGGTGTTGAAAAATGAACCGCCCATAGAGGAGTTGGGGGTTTCCACGGCTCACAAGTCCAACGAGCCGGTGGTTGATGCTCTTAAAAGGTCCTTTGTGAATCCACCTGGAACTATGGGGGATCAATGTGTACACAAGGGGGCACATAGGGGTGGATTGGCTCCTGAGTTCTCGCCATTAAAAATGAGAAGTGCTCGTAAAAACAAGAAGGTCACTCCCGGGGGGACGGAGGATGACTTCCGTAATGTGGATTCCCCCAACACTTCTGATACCCGGGCTCTTAGAGGAATTAAATCCCTTGCCAGGGTTTGAAAATGATATTTTTCTCTCAAAATATCCGGGGTGTGGGGGATCTGCCCAAACAATTGGCCCTCAAATGTGTCCTACATATTATTAATCCTGATTTGGTCTTACTACAGGAAACTATGGTCTGTGGGGAGAAGTCTCGTATATTTTTTAACAAAATAAAGTCGGGTTGGATGATGTGCACTGTGGATGTCGTTGGTATTTCTGGTGGTCTCTTAGCTGCTTGGAATCCAAGGATTTTGAGGCTAAATCCATCGATTATCTCTTTGGGCATTTTATTGTCTGGTAATTTCAAGGGTTCAAAAAAGAACATAAATATTATAAACTGCTATGGCCCTTACTGCGATAGGGTGGCTTTCTGGGACCTGGCTGTCAGGGGGCATTTACTTGAATTGGAGAATTTGATACTGGATGGGGATTTGAACTTCACTTGGGGGGATGTGGAAATCTGGGGAATTTTGGCTAGGAGGGATCCCCTGGGTGTCTATTTCAGAAATCTCTTCAAAAAATTCTCCCTGATTGATGTTACCCCGAGGCCAATGGCCCCGTCCTGGTCAAATGGCAGGAAGGATGAAAATTTGATACAGAAACGCATTGATCGATTCTTAATCTCTGAACCTCTACTTGATTGCTTCCAGAATTACCGGTCTTGGATTCAACAGATAAAAATTAGCAATCACCTCCCTATTATTTTTCAATTTGATGCCGAGGCCACTCAACACTATTTCCCCTTCAAATTTAACTCCACTTGGCTCTCGGATGTTGAATACACTTCGGGGGTGAGTACAAATTGGCGGTGAAACTTAAGGCCATAAAAGACTTTACTATATTGTGGGAAAAAAATAAGAAGGCAATGCTGGGTGCTGAACTTGCTGTGATTGAAAAGGATATTAAAACACTGATGCACCGGTCTGTGAATCCTGGTCTCACAACTTTGGAATCTACAAAACTCTCAACAATGGAGAGTCGAAAATTAAAGATTCTTCTCATTCAGGAGGAAACTTGGAGATTGAAGAGCCGTGCTATCTGGCTCAAAGCCGGAGATATGAATATAAAGTTTTTCCATCATTTTGCTGACTCTAGGAGGAATCGGAATACAATTTGGGATCTTAATGATCACACTGGTTGGCGGATCAGGGGAGAGGTGGAATTGAGGGAGGAAGCTGCTCGTCACTTTCAGGAGTACTATTGTGACCCCAAGAATACTACTCTAGCAGAACAATTCAAGATTATTAAGGAATACCCTCAGATGTTTAATGAAATGGAGGGGGACAATATCTATAAAGATATTACTATATTGGATGTGGAGAACACCTTGCGGGGTTTTGCAAAGGATAAATCTCCTGGACCAGATGGGTGGACAGTGGAACTTTTCATACATTTCTTTGATATTATGGGGGAAGATCTCTGGTTGGCTATGGATTAATCACAGAGATTGGGAATTGTCTCTGGGGCACTAAACTCTACATATCTGGCCCTCATTCCGAAAACATCCCATCCGGATAATTATAATGAGTTCATGCCTATTGCTCTTTGTAATCTCGTCTACAAGATAATTTCCAAGATTATTGTTGATCGGATCAAACCGATCCTTTCTAGACACATCTCCTTGGAACAATATGGTTTCTTGCAGGGACTTCAGATACATGATGCTGTGGGGGTGACCCAGGAGGTTTTTCACAGTATTAAACATAAAAGACTGGATGCACTCATTCTTCAATTGGACCTTGTGAAAGCTTATGATCGGGTTGACTGGAATCTATTGAGATTAATATTGATCAAGATCGGCCTACCATGGAAGGTGATGAAATGGATTATGGCTTGTGTTTCATCGGTAAACTTTGCTGTACTCATTAATGGACAACCATCATAATACTTTAAAGCTTCCAGGGGTCTTTGTCAGGGTTGCCCCCTTTCTCCGCTTCTTTTCCTGCTGGTCATTGAAGGACTAAGTCTCACTATTCATAAGGAAAAGAGGGAGGGGCGGATTGTGGGCATTAACATTACTAGAGAGATTTCTATTACACATTCTCTGTTTGTGGACGATGTTATGCTATTTGTCTTGGGAATTCTTGCGGAGTGGATTCAATATAAGAGGATACTGGATTTTTTCTGCTCGGTTTCTGGAATGATCATCAGTTACAGAAAATCACATTTTATAAAACATTCCCTGTTGGATGATGTGGAACAGGCAATTTGCTCGATTCTGCCCCTTGATTTCTTGGAGATGGCTGAAGGTACAAAATATCTGGGTTTTTCATTAAGCCCTCTAATTATCATACTAATGACTGGTCTTGGCTTGTAAAACGATTTGAAAATCGTATTGGACATTGGAGCTTTCGACATTTATCCTTGGGTGGCAGACTTACGCTGGTAAAAGCTATTTTACAGAATTTGGGTGTCTATTGGTTTTCACTTTGTAAGATTCCTAAATCCATCCTCGGTCTAATTCGAAGGAAGATGTTTAGCTTCTTATGGTCGGGTGGTGGGGAGCCAAAAAAATATCATCTTATAAAATGGACTTTGCTTGCTCGACCCTGGATCTTGGGGGGTTGGAATATTAAGGACCTAGATCATTTTATCTCGGCTCTCCATGCAAAAAGTCTTTGGCGTGCACTTTTTGATAATTCTGTATGGGGACTGATCATCCAAGCAAAGTACCTGAAAAATTCTTCCGTGGCGAATTGGTTCTGTTTGGGTTGGCCTGCTACTACGGGTGTATCGAATTTTTGGAATGGTCTGGTGGGTTCTTTCAATATAATTGCTCAATGGATAACATGGATCACTGGAAATGGACATGACATTAAGCTAGGACTTGATCCAATTTTGGGGGGTCCACCTATTCATATTTTGTCTCCGGAATTAAGGACTCACCTTAGAAAAAATGGTTTTTTCACCCTTGCACATGCGGCTGGTCAATATAAGGAGGGGCGTTCTGTGTGGATCTCGGCTCCACAGTTGGGATTAAATGGTATGTTGGGAAATGAATGGGAAGACTATATCATACCTCTTTATCAATCAAACATCCAATTAAATGAGACATCGGATAGATTAATTTGGTCGTGGGATGTGGCCCGGGGCAATGTTACTGCAAAAATGGCATATGATGCCATGTTCACAGACTGTCATCCTGAGTTAAGCTGGTGGATTCAATATAAGAGGATACTGGGTTTTTTCTGCTCGGTTTCTGGAATGATCATCAATTATAGAAAATCACATTTTATAAAACATTCCCTATCGGCTGATGTGGAACAGGCGATTTGCTCGATTCTGCCCCTTGATTTCTTGGAGATGGCTAAAGGTACAAAATATCTGGGTTTTTTCATTAGGCCCTCTAATTATCATACTAATGACTGGTCTTGGCTTGTAAAACGATTTGAAAATCGTATTGGACATTGGAGCTTTCGACATTTATCCTTGGGTGGCAGACTTACGCTGGTAAAAGCTGTTTTACAGAATTTGGGTGTCTATTGGTTTTCACTTTGTAAGATTCCTAAATCCATCCTCGGTCTAATTCGAAGGAAGATGTTCAGCTTCTTATGGTCGGGTGGTGGGGAGCCGAAAAAATATCATCTTATTAAATGGACTTTGCTTGCTCGACCCTGGATCTTGGGGGGTTGGAATATTAAGGACCTAGATCATTTTATCTCGGCTCTCCATGCAAAAAGTCTTTGGCGTGCACTTTTTGATAATTCTGTATGGGGACTGATCATCCAAGCAAAGTACCTGAAAAATTCTTCCATGGCGAATTGGTTCTGTTTGGGTCAGCCTGCTACTACGGGTGTATCGAATTTTTGGAATGGTTTGGTGGGTTCTTTCAATATAATTGCTCAATGGATAACATGGATCACTGGAAATGGACATGACATTAAGCTAGGAATTGATCCAATTTTGGGGGGTCCACCTATTCATATTTTGTCTCCGAAATTAAGGACTCACCTTAGACAAAATGGTTTTTGCACCCTTGCACATGCGGCTGGTCAATATAAGGAGGGGCGTTCTGTGTGGATCTCGGCTCCACAGTTGGGATTAAATGGTATGTTGGGAAATGAATGGGAAGACTATATCATACCTCTTTATCAATCAAACATCCAATTAAATGAGACATCGGATAGATTAATTTGGTCGTGGGATGTGGCCCGGGGCAATGTTACTGCAAAAATGGCATATGATGCCATGTTCACAGACTGTCATCCTGAGTTAAGCTGGTGGATTCAATATAAGAGGATACTGGGTTTTTTCTGCTCGGTTTCTGGAATGATCATCAGTTACAGAAAATCACATTTTATAAAACATTCCCTATCGGCTGATGTGGAACAGGCGATTTGCTCGATTCTGCCCCTTGATTTCTTGGAGATGGCTGAAGGTACAAAATATCTGGGTTTTTTCATTAGGCCCTCTAATTATCATACTAATGACTGGTCTTGGCTTGTAAAACGATTTGAAAATCGTATTGGACATTGGAGCTTTCGACATTTATCCTTGGGTGGCAGACTTACGCTGGTAAAAGCTATTTTACAGAATTTGGGTGTCTATTGGTTTTCACTTTGTAAGATTCCTAAATCCATCCTTGGTCTAATTCGAAGTAAGATGTTCAGCTTCTTATGGTCGGGTGGTGGGGAGCCGAAAAAATATCATCTTATAAAATGGACTTTGCTTGCTCGACCCTGGATCTTGGGGGGTTGGAATATTAAGGACCTAGATCATTTTATCTCGGCTCTCCATGCAAAAAGTCTTTGGCGTGCACTTTTTGATAATTCTGTATGGGGACTGATCATCCAAGCAAAGTACCTGAAAAATTCTTCCGTGGCGAATTGGTTCTGTTTGGGTCGGCCTGCTACTACGGGTGTATCGAATTTTTGGAATGGTCTGGTGGGTTCTTTCAATATAATTGCTCAATGGATAACATGGATCACTGGAAATGGACATGACATTAAGCTAGGACTTGATCCAATTTTGGGGGGTCCACCTATTCATATTTTGTCTCCGGAATTAAGGACTCACCTTAGACAAAATGGTTTTTGCACCCTTGCACATGCGGCTGGTCAATATAAGGAGGGGCGTTCTGTGTGGATCTCGGCTCCACAGTTGGGATTAAATGGTATGTTGGGAAATGAATGGGAAGACTATATCATACCTCTTTATCAATCAAACATCCAATTAAATGAGACATCGGATAGATTAATTTGGTCGTGGGATGTGGCCCGGGGCAATGTTACTGCAAAAATGGCATATGATGCCATGTTCGGAGACTGTCATCTTGAGTTAAGCTGGTGGATTCAATATAAGAGGATATTGGGTTTTTTCTGCTCGGTTTCTGGAATGATCATCAGTTACAGAAAATCACATTTTATAAAACATTCCCTATCGGCTGATGTGGAACAGGCGATTTGCTCGATTCTGCCCCTTGATTTCCTGGAGATGGCTGAAGGTACAAAATATCTGGGTTTTTTCATTAGGCCCTCTAATTATCATACTAATGACTGGTCTTGGCTTGTAAAACGATTTGAAAATCGTATTGGACATTGGAGCTTTCGACATTTATCCTTGGGTGGCAGACTTACGCTGGTAAAAGCTATTTTACAGAATTTGGGTGTCTATTGGTTTTCACTTTGTAAGATTCCTAAATCCATCCTTGGTCTAATTCGAAGTAAGATGTTCAGCTTCTTATGGTCGGGTGGTGGGGAGCCGAAAAAATATCATCTTATAAAATGGACTTTGCTTGCTCGACCCTGGATCTTGGGGGGTTGGAATATTAAGGACCTAGATCATTTTATCTCGGCTCTCCATGCAAAAAGTCTTTGGCGTGCACTTTTTGATAATTCTGTATGGGGACTGATCATCCAAGCAAAGTACCTGAAAAATTCTTCCGTGGCGAATTGGTTCTGTTTGGGTCGGCCTGCTACTACGGGTGTATCGAATTTTTGGAATGGTCTGGTGGGTTCTTTCAATATAATTGCTCAATGGATAACATGGATCACTGGAAATGGACATGACATTAAGCTAGGACTTGATCCAATTTTGGGGGGTCCACCTATTCATATTTTGTCTCCGGAATTAAGGACTCACCTTAGACAAAATGGTTTTTGCACCCTTGCACATGCGGCTGGTCAATATAAGGAGGGGCGTTCTGTGTGGATCTCGGCTCCACAGTTGGGATTAAATGGTATGTTGGGAAATGAATGGGAAGACTATATCATACCTCTTTATCAATCAAACATCCAATTAAATGAGACATCGGATAGATTAATTTGGTCGTGGGATGTGGCCCGGGGCAATGTTACTGCAAAAATGGCATATGATGCCATGTTCGGAGACTGTCATGTTGAGTTAAGCTGGTGGATTCAATATAAGAGGATACTGGGTTTTTTCTGCTCGGTTTCTGGAATGATCATCAGTTACAGAAAATCACATTTTATAAAACATTCCCTATCGGCTGATGTGGAACAGGCGATTTGCTCGATTCTGCCCCTTGATTTCCTGGAGATGGCTGAAGGTACAAAATATCTGGGTTTTTTCATTAGGCCCTCTAATTATCATACTAATGACTGGTCTTGGCTTGTAAAACGATTTGAAAATCGTATTGGACATTGGAGCTTTCGACATTTATCCTTGGGTGGCAGACTTACGCTGGTAAAAGCTATTTTACAGAATTTGGGTGTCTATTGGTTTTCACTTTGTAAGATTCCTAAATCCATCCTCGGTCTAATTCGAAGGAAGATGTTCAGCTTCTTATGGTCGGGTGGTGGGGAGCCGAAAAAATATCATCTTATAAAATGGACTTTGCTTGTTCGACCCTGGATCTTGGGGGGTTGGAATATTAAGGACCTAGATCATTTTATCTTGGCTCTCCATGCAAAAAGTCTTTGGCGTTCACTTTTTGATAATTCTGTATGGGGACTGATCATCCAAGCAAAGTACCTGAAAAATTCTTCCGTGGCGAATTGGTTCTGTTTGGGTCGGCTTGCTACTACGGGTGTATCGAATTTTTGGAATGGTCTGGTGGGTTCTTTCAATATAATTGCTCAATGGATAACATGGATCCCTGGAAATGGACATGACATTAAGCTAGGACTTGATCCAATTTTGGGGGGTCCACCTGTTCATATTTTGTCTCCGGAATTAAGGACTCACCTTAGACAAAATGGTTTTTGCACCCTTACACATGCGGCTGGTCAATATAAGGAGGGGCGTTCTGTGTGGATCTCGGCTCCACAGTTGGGATTAAATGGTATGTTGGGAAATGAATGGGAAGACTATATCATACCTCTTTATCAATCAAACATCCAGTTAAATGAGACATCGGATAGATTAATTTGGTCGTGGGATGTGGCCCGGGGCAATGTTACTCCAAAAATGGCATATGATGCCATGTTCACAGATTGTCATCCCGAGTTAAGCTGGTGGCACAAATCTGTCTGGAAGCTGGCCTTTCCACTTAAGATAAAATGCTTTATTTGGCTTGCGTTGTGTAACAAGATTCTTACATGGGATAATTTATGTCTTCGTGGCTTTAATGGTCCGAGTTGGTGTCCGCTTTGTTGTCTACAGGAGGAATCAGTTACCCACCTCTTCACCTCCTGTTCTTTTATTCAGGACCTTTGGAGGCATATTGCAACACTCTCTGGTATTAGGTTTCTCTGGAGTCATACTTATCTTAATGGCTGCCTTGCTTCGTGGTCCCGCCATCCTTGTATATGTGTTGAACTCCCTTACTTTATGATATGGGAGGTTTGGAAGGCTCGGAATTCACGAATATTCGAGAACTTTGTGCCACATCGGGATTGGATTGGTTGTAATACATTGGCTGCATACAAGGAATATACAACAATTCATAAAAATGATGCTAGTAGGAATGTACTGGGCAACAGATGCAGGTCGACTCCTCCAATATTGGTGTACCCATGTGGTTTCTTTGATGGGGCTGCTGGGGGTGGGTGGGGTTGGTGCAATACTACACATTTCTAACACATGCTTTTTCCATATTTGGCTCAATCTTGGCATTGGATCCAACACACGTAGTGAATTATGCGCCCTATGTCTTTTGCTTTATTTTGCTCGTTCTAGACAGATCTACTCCTTAGTGATTATGGGAGACTCTTTAACAATTATTTCTTGGGAAAATGGAATTTCATCGCTCAATGTCTTACTTCTCACACATTGGATGGATGTGGCCAGGAAATTACTTCGTGAATTTGAGCATACTCATATTGCTCATATTTTTAGAGAGGTGAATACGGAGGCAGATATGCTTTCCAAATGGGCACTTACCTCACAGACGGGGGTCATTATGTGGCAGGAATGGAGGGAGGATTCACTCTTCTCATATGGCTCTCAACAGTTACATTGGTCTTAATGTTTTTGGCTCTTTTTACAGTGGTGCATATTTGGTATACTTTCGTTTTTTTTGGGATATCAACATATGTTATTTGTCACTAACTCTACTATGTGCAAATCCATGAATTGTCACAAATTCCAACTCCTCGTTGGGCTCCCGGCTATATATACATTTTGCGGCTATTTATATGCGGTTCTACTGTTGCTGGCTATTATATATTTTGGATGTAAAAACTAAAACAAACTTTCTTATTGCTGTGTTGACTTGCTCATTGGAGCGATACTCTGCTGTCGTTTTTAGTCATTGGTTGGGCCATGGTATTTATCGGCCGGCTGGTTATTTGATAAACATGGTATATGTTATTTTACTATGGTATATGTTGGTGCATATCCTCTTTCCATACAGGTCGTCGATATGTGACTCTGTTTTTTAGTGACATTTTTGGGTCACAAGATGCTGATTTTACTGTCCATGTGACGGTTGTCCCTGTTTTTACTCTTGATAGAGTGTTTGCCTATGTACTCTTCTGACAGTTGGTCATATTTACTATTTCGCATATTAATAGTAAGTTTAATTTTTCTGTGAAAAAAAAAGCTTAGTTGACTTTTATTTTTTCAACTTTTTTTTGTAACTTAAACATTAAAGTTCAGGAGATATTTAATATTAAATTTGATTTTTTAAATTAAAAAATAAATTATAAATTTTTAAAAACATAATTAATTAAATTTGTGATTAGTAAACTTAATAGATTTGACAAATTTCTCGTAATGTGCAAATGAATTATTAAGTTTTAAAAATATTTAAACTTTTAAAAACACAAAAAATAAATAAATGATTAAATTATTAAATTTTAAAAATATTTACAAATTAAAAAACACAAAAAAACTTAAAAGTATATAGTGGAAGATTTTTTCCATTTATTAATTTTATATAAATTAATATAAAATCAAAATTGTTTAACAATTGATTTGTTAACATTTAATTTATTTGGTTCTATGAGATTTTAATTCTTTTTATGTTAAAACCTAGAAGGCCCACTATTTTGTTTTTCTAACATTAACTTTATCACCTCTCACTACAATTTAATGTCTTGCAAATATATTAAGATAAACCTTAATTTATTAGTATAATAAATCTTAATTAAATTGTATATATTTTATTTATTGATATAATAAAAATTATAATAATAATGTAAATTCAAGTTTATGTATAATAATATATTAATATATTTTTAATTTATTAATATTTAATTTAATTATTATAATTTAACTAAAAATTAATTGACTTATTTCATATGAATATTATATAATTTTAAATATGATAAACCGTATTCATAAAAAAAAATATAATTTTAATATGATAAATCATTGCCATATAAAATTCAAATGGATTAATTATGCATTAAAAAACATAAAATAATTATATAATTAAAAATTGTTTTACTTACATTTTTTCATTTAAAGAATGTCAACATCATTATTCTATAAAATTGAGGTATAGCTAGAATTACATAGAATTGTATATTCAGATTTGGTTTCCAAAGAATAAGTGTCACAAATTTAGACTTGAGCGTGAATAGAGAAAATACCAACATTTCTCCCAACCACTAGATTTACACTCAATAATTATATAATTAAAAAATTATTAACTTAATAAATATCCAATACAATAAATTTCTTTTATAAAAAATACAAAATGATTAAATATGGATTAACCATTCTCATCAAAATACAAATAATTATATAAATAGCTTAAATGATTATATATGAATTAGAAAAATTGTAAAAGAAAATCACAAAATAATTATATAGATGACTTCACCCTCACTATAAATTAATGCTTATTATAATATAATTAATAATTATTATAAAAAATACAAAATTGATTATTTGGATCACTCTACTTTTGCTTAATTGTCTATCTACCGAGCTATTCATTAAATTCTATAAATCTAATGTTCTTCTCAAAATAAGGAAATAATATGTTCTCCAAAGTTAAATGCCAAGCCTCGACATGGCAGTTAGTTTATTTGCCACGTATACCAATTGTGCGTACTTCCAATAATGCATTAAAGGGACACGACATACATAACAATAACATTCACTAGTAGAGATTTCCATATTCCCCCTAAGATAATCATTAATAATATACATAAAATTTGACAAAATCGAACTATTTATTATCTTTTTAAAAGTTTTTTTTTTAACTTAACGAAATAATTGTTATACAATTTAGATTTTTATCAACTACTATAAAATTAAATTTAAAACTATGAAAATAATTTATCAAAACTGATATAAAAAAACAATCCTTTACTTATTATAAAATTTAGGTTTTTTTTTTACCTTTTTGTTTGAAACCAAAACTCTATTGAAAATCCAGTTACTTCTATCTCTTTGCTTGTTTCAAAGACTACTATGAAAGGACCATTATATTCCAGAACTCATACCTTAAGATTCAATAAGTTTGTATACAAAAATTGAGATGTTACGTCACTTCAGTAGAGAAACTGGAAGAATCGTATCATTACTAGAAACCCGACCTCAGTTCTAGTAGGATGCGACATAGAAAATACTATAGTAATGTCGAAGTATAATGGCTTGCCAAACCATTTATTGCGTAAAGAGTTAAGAGGAAAGACTACTTAAGTTCACTTTGAAACTTTCTACACACTCACTGAAGGCTCATAATTGCTCAATATTATTTTTCTTGACCAAGCATTCTAGTTTGTGTTAAATCTAAAGACTAAATAATGAAAAGGGCATTTAAAACTCAACCAGTCTAGAAAATTAAGAAGCTTTGCGAGCCTGTGCATAAGAGCCTTAAGGTGTTCATCATCAAGGCATATTTGAAGATGAAAAAAAAGTAACAATTATGACCATATAACATCTATGGAAGGTATGGACTCTTATTTTGTTTCTCTTTTAATCTTATTAAGTTTTTAACTAGCGTTTCTAATTTGGGTCTATATTGTATTTTACAGACCCTATTTGAACCCATTTGGTTTTCAGTCTTAAAATTAGTTTTAAAGTAGGCAGTTATGCCTTGGTTTAGCATGCGCCAAGCTGCAGCCATTGTGGAAACATGCTCTCTAGGCATTGTAGGTGTTTACAATAGGACTGCATTAGGCAACGAAAAAAGTGGCCTAGAATCTTTCAGGAGGAGTATCCAGACGAGTGATGGGGTTGTCCCTTCAAGAGATGTGTGGGAGTATACATTGAAAGGAATGTTAATTTTTCAGAATTTACTTCAATCTGATCTAGGATCTTAACTGAGAGAACAACATGTACAGCATATCTACAGCATATCAATTATGGACACAATAATGCAAGCACACAAGAGACACAGAGTTTACTTGGGGAAAACCATAAAGGTGAAAAACCCCAATAACTTCCTCAGAGATAGATAGAGCATTGATACAACCCAAGAAGAAGAGAGAGACATCTCCTAGCAGCAGCTTCTCCTCCTCCACAAGTGTGCCACTCTCCTGAGAGTGTGAGAGAGAATAGAATGATGAAATAGAGTGCCTCCCGCACTCTATTTATACTTGACTTGACTTGCTTAATAACCTTTACTAGGTCGGCCTTAACTTAACCACATAACATAATGCTGACTAAGCCGACACCCAATAGGGTGGTCTAATAACCCTTTGACCCACATGGCCGACCCCCAATAGGGTGGTCTAATAACCCTTCGACCCACATGACTTATACAGGGCCGGCCCCAACAAGGTGGTCTAATAACCCATCAAGTATAAGTTATGACGACACTTCCATATAGAGGAATAATAACATCTCTATAGGAATACAATATACATATATGAAATACATTCCGAAGTTACATATACATCAACATTCCCTCTTAACTAGGAAGGTATTTCTCGACACAGGTCTTCTAGCACAAGTCTTCTTCTATGGATCATCATCACTGGATAATTGTCATCGAGTCATCGTCATTGTCACTGCTGCTGCTATCTCAATCAATCTTTGAATCTACTCATCATAGGAAGTTCTATAGAGCCAGTCCTTTTTCATACTGGATGTAGGCCCACCACCTGTAGGTATTCATCATCACTGGTCATACTATGGAATCCTCAGGACTCATCACGTGCGTCTACAAAACCTCGTAAGAGCATCCCAGGCCTTTTACGAGCACACAACTTAACCTATCGAATCTCCCAGGATCTTTTACATGCCACTGCACAACTTGTCCATGACCACAAAGTATCAACCTGATCCTCACCATACATCTACCTGATGTATATCATCACATGATCATCCTGATCATCATCATCTCTACGAGCTAGCTAACAAGTAGGTACACCTCAGGACTGATTACAGTGCCTCTGCAAAACTTGCAAGATCTCTCAGGACTGATTACACTGCCACTGCAAAACCTGCAAGAGCATCTGAGGACTGATTATATGCCTCTGCAAAACTTGTGCAGCAAACTGTCACATCAATGTCTTCAGATCACCACATAGTCCACGGAGCACAACCCAGATGCACACACACAACACTTACACTCACCATGGGAGGACTAACCTACCACCATGTGAAAGGCTCACAGCACTTACATCAACGACCGTGGGAGGACCAACCTACCACCATGTCGGAACGGCCCCAACACTTACATCAACGACCATGGGAGGACTAACCTGCCACCATGTCGGAATGGCCCCAACACTTACATCAACGACCATGGAAGGACTAAATTGCCACCATGTCGAAACAGCTCCAGCACTTACATCAACGACCATGGGAGGACTAACCTGCCACCATGTCGGAACAGCCCTAGCACTTACATCAACGACCATGGGAGGACTAACTTGCCACCATGTCGGAACGGCCCCAGCACTTACATCAACGACCATGGGAGGACTAACCTGCCACCATGTCGGAACGGCCCCAGCACTTACATCAACGACCATGGGAGGACTAACCTGCCACCATGTCGGAACGACCCCAGCACTTACATCAACGACCATGGGAGGACTAACCTGCCACCATGTTGGAACAGCTTGTGTGCATCTGTGTCTCCGGACTCATCACTTCCCCTTGGAAGGCATCTCGATCTGACGTACACCAAGTCTCCCTCTGAAGTATTCAAACTTCACTCTGGCAAGCAGCTTGGTCAATACATCGGCTATCTGCTAATCTGTCGCAACATACAGGAGCTTCACTGCTCCTCTCTGCACCATATCCCTGATATAGTGGAACTTGATCTCAATGTGCTTCGACTTGTCATGGAACACTGGGTTCTCTGACAACTTCACACAACTCTGTTTGTCACAATATATACAAGTAGCACTCAACTGGAGATCAAACAAATCAAACAGTAGCTTCCTAAGCCATACTGCCTCACAATTAGCTGAACAAGCTGTGACATACTCTGCTTCAGCTGTACTCAGTGCCACACAGGACTGCTTCCTGCTAAACCAAGAGATCATACCCGATCCCATACTGAAACAGCACCCCGAAGTGCTCTTCCGATCAATGGCACTGCCTGCCCAATCCGAATCAATCATAATCCTCCAGGTTAAACTTTTGATTCGCCTCATACTTGAGCCCATAATCCACTGTACCCTTCAGGTACCTCAGAATATGCTTTGCAGCTATCAGGTGAACATGTCTCGGATCTGTCAAATACTGGCTCAAGGTGTTCACTGCAAAGCAAATGTCTGGCCTCATATTCGTCAGGTACATCAAGGACCCAATCATCCGACGATACATCGTGACATCAACTGGATCAGATGAAGCATCACACAGAAGCTTCAGGTTTGATGCCATAGGTGTGGCCATGGCATCCTGAACCTTTTCAGGATCTCTACTACATACTTCCCTTGTCCAAGGAAGATTCCATCTGCACTTTGCCACACCTCCATACCAAGAAAGTAGTGCATCATACCCAAGTTCTTCATCTCGAACTTGGCAGCAAGCTTCCGCTGCGTGTCAGCAATCAATCTATCCTCACCTGTAACAAACAGGTTATCCGCATACAAAAGTAGTATCACTGGATTTCCTTCCTCAACCTTGTAGTAAAGGTTGGAATCCGCTTTACTCTTGGTAAAGCCCAAACTGGATAGAAAGCTGTCTATCCTACCATACCAAGTTCTGCACATATATGACTTCTTGTCATGTGTCTCAAAACCAAGTGGCTGCTCCACATACACTTCTTCTTCAACTACACCATCCAAGAAAGCTATCTTGAAATTCCCTTTCATCACTGCAGCCAGAGCAAGTACAGATCTAATGGAAGTGTATCTGGCTACAGGAGCAGAAGTCTCTATGCTTGATCTTGTAGATCCTCTTGGAAGTCACTACAGACTCCCCTTCAGGTCTTGGGAGACCAGCAACTAACAAGGTGACGATGTTTCCTTGATGGGAGCGCGAGGTGTAGAACTGAAGTGTGGTAGTACTGATGGTGGGACTGACATACTTGTGGGGATGGGAAGTAACTGGGGTCATATAGTGGGGAGACTCAAACTTCCTTTGTTCAGAGCATGATGACATGGTTGACCTGGCAGCGTAGGGAACTGACTTGTAGGTGCAGGGATCATAGCTTTTAAGGGCTTAAGGGTGTGTATTAACTCTGGGGGGGGATGAGCTGATTCTCAGGGTGACATACTACAGAATACTCTAAACAAAGGCGACCAAAATGGGGAAGCTGCCGTATGAGTAGACGTTATCTGTTATGGCGCCGAGAAGCACCATTGGGTCCTTCTTCATAGTTTTAATGAGCTCCAAGAAGGGATAAAAGTGTGCTCTGAAATGGTACTATCCTGTGGATTTTGTGAGCCCAGGACTGTTCGTGCTCATTGGTGCTTTCATTTTTAAGGAGTTTGAAAACGATAAGAAGACTCTGCAGTGGTTATGAGTACTGTCCTGTTGGTTTTACGAGCCCAGGATGGTGATTTCTCGTGGTTGCTTTCATGTTTAGAGAGATTGAAAGCGGTAAGTGGACTCCATTGGTGTTCTTTTTCGTAAGTTAGTCTCCAAGGCCCAAAAAAGCATAAAATGATGCAAATGGAGAACTCTTCTAGCCGATGTGACTAGAGTATTCCTTTTTCGTAATTAGTCTACAAGGTCCGGAAAAGGGGTAAACTTATACCAGGTAGACGCCCTTTCAGATACGTTTAGCGAGCATGAAAGGAAGCAAGGTTGCTCGGCGATCTTTTCATTGTTTTAGGAGTCAGAAAAGAGCTTAACAGAAACTCCCTAAGTGCCTTTTTCGTAAAAGGGATTGCTCGGCCCGAAAAAGGGGTAAAACTATACCGAACAAAAAGGGATTGATGAGAGCGAGAAAATATCTCACGCATCATCATGAGTGCGGAATACTGAATCCAGTGACATAAAGATTGTCAAGAGGGGCAACGGCCAATGTGGCACGCAAACCGAGGTGATGAGTGGCATTTTGAAAAAATGACCGAAAATTATGGGGTGAGGGCGAGAAATGATCTCAAGCATCATCACGAGCGCGGAAAACCGAATCCGACGATATAAGGCATGCCAAAAATAGACGATGGTCGATGTGGCACGCAAACCGAGGCGACGAGGGGGCATGGAAAAAATGCCCAAAAAATCTAGGTGTGAGAGCGAGAAATGATCTCAAGCATCATCACGAGCGCGGAAAACCGAATTCGAGGATATAAGGCACGTCAAAAACGGACAACAGCCGATGTGGCACGCAAACTGAGGCAACGAGGGCATCCAAAAAATGGTCAAAAAATGGACCTGGTGAAAACAGGAAAAGGAAAGTTCTATCATGAAGTTCTCGCTGTGCTGATTCCAACGGTACCAACGGTTTGAGAAATGGACGTCGTATGACACAGGAATGGTTGTTTGAAAACTGGTGGAATTTCTATAAATAGGGCATGGGGCCCATATGACGTGTCATTGTTACGTGCGAGTTTGGAAGAGCAGTCAGAGCTATTTTTTGATTTCCGGGAGATTTGACCGTTGGTTTTCGATTCCGCGAGTTTCAAGTAACCCTATTTGCCTTAGCCTTTTCAATTATGTCTTTTTTGGTTAGCGGCGGGCCCCCGAAGGCCGCGAAATTGCATGTTGGCCTTCCAACGTGGAATATCGCGGGTTTTGGCTCCTTTGACGCGATGGACATCGCAGGTTTGATGCTGACAGTCGCGATGTTCATCGAGACTGTCAAGTTATAACCCGCGATGTTCATCGGAAGTATGGGGGAGACAGTCGCGATGTTCATCGCGACTCTCTGGCCAGCACCCGCGATGTTCATCACGGGTTTCTGTATGGAAGCCGCGATGATCATCGCGGCTTTTGATGGAAAAGCCACGATGGTATTTCTGAAAAAAATTTCTCGGGTGCTAAAAGTTTGTTTGTTTTTTGGCAGGATGTTGAGGAGACCATTGCCGTCGTGGCGAGAGCGAGAGATGGAGGACGATTTGATGGTCCGGATTCGTACAGATCAGGGGGTCCGGCAAGCTTTGGCAGTGAGTGGACTGCTAAAGTTCGCTCAGATTCCGCCAATGCGTTCAGTAGGACCCCTACTGAACAAGTTGGTGAGTTGGTGGGTACCTGTAGAGGGTGCCTTTGTTGTTGGGGGTGAGAGGTTGGAGATCACCCTCACAGATGTTTACTTTCTTACTGGTTTACCTCGCTTAGGGGAGGTGGGTGATCTTCTGCCGAGGATCCCGGTAGGTGTTGACATGGAGGATCTCCTGGAGACTTTCTGTGTCGCCGGGGCAGTTGTGCAGAACAGTGCGCTGAGTCTGAGATCACTGCGAGAGTGGGACATGCGGGCTGTCGGGGCTTGTGTTTTGCGGGTGTTGGGTGCCGCGGCGCCACATCGTTTGTTAGGGGGACAAACGATGATGGTGGATTCTGTGCTGAGGGGGACTTATTATGCATGGGGTCAGATGTTCTTAGCTGGTGTCTGGAGAGATCTGGACAAGGTCAGTCGGGAGGGGGGAGAGTTCTGCTATGCCTCCTTTCTATGTTCTTTTTTCTTTGAGCGGGTACTGACTTTACGACCATGGGTTCCCATTCGTGATGGATTGGTGAGCGAGCCGCGGATGGTGCGGTGGGGGCAGATGATGCCTCACGATGGTGGTGGTATCCGCGGGTTCTTCTCGCAGGAGATGTACGAGCAGTGGGAGCAGATCCCTCTGCTGATTGAGGACTATCCATATGCTGGTATGGATTACCGAGGAGATCCTGAGATGTCGCGAGCCCAGGGACAGGCCTGAGGTTTAGATGGTATGTTTTGTTCTCTACTATATTATGTGTTTTTTGATTTTATTGGTTATGATTGTAGTTAGATATGTATATGATGGTTTATTTGCATTGTGCAGATGTTGGTCCTGTTCCACCGGCTGACTATGTGGCGCGCAAGGGACGGGCGATGGTGGTTGCTCCACCTCCGACATCTGTACTGCCTCCACGTGGTCGAGGATTTGGGGATCTGGTCGAGGGGCTGGCCCTCGAGATGATGTTGTCGCTGGTGTCCGAGAGACATTGGGTATGATTGTAGCAGGATTCCCAGAGGGTGGAGGGATTTGGATCGGGACATCGTCGAGCGATGTTTCGAAGCGCCTCGTGAGTGGCGCTCGAATTTGTTGTGAGCGGCAGTGATGGCGGCCGAGTTGAGGGATAGGGATCGGCGGGATCAGGCAGGGCCGGCGGAGGGCAGGATCCGTTTACAGTATGATCCAGCGGGGCCGGCAGAGAGGCGAGTCCGGGCTCGGTATGATCCGGCGGGACCGGCGGAGGAGGTGCCAGAGGAGCCTAGAGACCGTGATGATTAGATGATATGTATTTGCCCCCAAATGCTGATGAGCATATCGGGAAGCTATTTTTTGTACGACTGATGTATTTTTGTATATTGGGTGCTGAGGGCACCTATGACATGTTTTGGTATATATATATATATGATGTTGATATATAGTCGTGTATGTGCATGGATGCATTCATTGTCTTTTTGTTTTCCCGTGGAGGCATGTGTTATGCACGTGGATGCAATATTTTGATTTTTTATATATGCCCATGGAGGCACGTGTTATGCATGTGCATGTTTTTTGTTTATGTTTATATATGCCCGTGGAGGCACATGTTATGCACGTGGATGCATTATTTGTTTATGATATGATGTGATTAGTGTGCCAGTCTAAAATGTTGTTGGCCATATGGTCTGCTACACTATTGAGGTTTCTTGGGACATGTGTAAATGAAATGGATTCGAACTATCGAACCATTTGTTTAGTGTGCAAAAATTTTCTGAAAAGACAGGGATCGCGTACCTGGTAATCATTGTTGAGCTGGGAAACAAGGAGTTGTGAGTCCAGGAAAACGTTGAGGTGACGTATGCTCAATTGGAGAGCTGCGGCCAAGAGACCGGTCACGGCATCGTATTCAGCTTGGTTGTTGGTGGCAGCACCTAAACACACTCCATCGATGTGGATCAACTCATGTGAAGGGGAATATATTACCCAAGCTGCGGAGGCTAGATTGGGGGACCAACGGCTTGCACCATCAGCGAAACCGAGGTAGCAGAGTGGAACAGGATCCATCTGTGGTCATGCAGAGAAAACAAATATTTAGGTTTTTTGAATTTTTTGTGAAAAAAGAAAACAATACTGTACAATAATGGACGGTGGTGTCCATCAAGTTTACTATGGGTAAAAACGCTTGAGGTACAACCCGTTGCGTGGGTTGCGTAGGGTGTTGCCTTCTGAATCGGTCAGAATGTATGCCCCCTGTCCGAGGCAAGTGTGTATAATGTATGGGCCTTGCCACATGGACACAAATTTTCCTTTCCCGGTTTTGTCATGAGCCTGATCGTAGGCGAGGACAAGGTCCCCTTCAGTAAAAGTTCTTGGGTGGACATGTTTATCATAATTCAATTTGGATCGGTTCTTGGATGCTTACATGGTTTGAAGGGCTATGCGCCGATCTTCATCGGCCTGCTCCAGGAGTAGTAAGTGTTGCTCGATTGGGGAAGTGTCCGGTAGGAGTTCAATGGCCATTTGTAGGGTTGGGATCTGGCACTCAATGGGGAGGACGGATTCGACACCGTGAACTAAGTGGAAAGGGGTAAAACCGGTGGCGGTTTTGGTTGACGTGCGGTATGCCCATAGTGCCAGAAACAGCATGTGGTGCCAATTTGACTTGTGTTTGTCTACAGTGCGTTGGAGGATGGTTTTCAAAATTTTGTTGATTGCCTCGACTTGGCTGTTTCCTTGGGGGTAGTAAGCGGAGGAGAAATGGTGTTCAAATTTCAGTAAGGTTGATAGTTCTTTCCAGACGGTGTCTTTGAAGTGAGAGCCGTGGTCTGAGACGAGTTGCTTTGGCACTCCAAAACGAGCGATAACATGGTTTAGAAAAAATCGTGCTGCGGTGTCGGCCTTGCAATTGTAAGTTGGCATGGCCTCCGCCCACTTGGTGAAATAATCTACGGCCACAATGATGTGTTTGTGACCACCGGCTGACGTGGGATTGCAATCAAGGAAATGGATGGCCCATTTGCAGAATGGTCCGGTAGTGATGACTGGATGAAGGGGGGCGGGTGGGGTTCTTGCTTTTGGGGCAAAAAGTTGGCAGTTTTGACAATGTTTGACTGCGGTGATGCAATCAGTAAACAATGAAGGCCAAAAGTAACCTGCGCGGATGATCTTTTGGGCGGTAGCCATGCCGAAGAAATGGCCTCCGCAGGCACCGCTATGGCAATCATTGAGGACTTGTTCTCCCTCGCTATGGGATAGGCAGCGTCGTAAGATGGTATCAACGCCGCATCGATAAAGTACATCCCCTAACAAGAGGTATCGGTGGGCGTGGTGTCGTATACGACGACATCCGTCGCGATCGATGTGGGGTCTGAACTTCTGTGTGCGAAGGTATAACAAAATATCACCGTACCATGGGTCATCAGACGAGATGATGAAAATGTGGTCGTCAGTGAGATCTGTTTTGATAGCGGGTGATGACAAAGAGGATGGGAGATCTGTGATAAGTTGAGCTAGTGCTAGGGCCTTGGTGCTCTTTGGGGTCTTGAAAGTAAGGTCGTACTCTTGTAGGACAATTACCCATTTAGCTACGCGGCCTTGAAGGAGGCGACACGTCAAGAGGTACACCATAGGATTGGAATTAGCTACGACTATGGTGTGGCTTAGGATAATATAATGTCGCAGCTTTTGGACTGAAAAAACGACGGCGAGGGTCATCTTTTCTTCATGTGGGTATCAGAGGGGTGGGCCGGACAAGGTTTGGCTGACATAGTAGATGACATGCTCTTGGTGAGAAGCATCTTCTTGTACAAGTACTCCAGATACAGCATGTTCGGATACTGAAACATAGAGGATGAAATCTTTGGTGAAATCTAGAGGAGAAATCAACGGGGCGTTTGTGAGTGCTTTCTTTAAGTCGGTGAAAGTTGTCTCTGCTTGCTAGTCCCATATGAAATGGGTATGCAGACGCAATAGTCGTAGGAAACCATGTACCATTGTGGCATAGTCAGGGACGAAGCGGCGGAGGAAGTTGGACCTCCCTTGTAGGCTTTGTAGTTGTCTTAATGTGCGGGGTGACGGTAACTCGAGAATGGCTTGGACTTTTAAGGGGTCTACAGTGATGCCTTTTTCTGAGATAACAAACCCTAGTAGGCGACCTGATGTAACGCAAAAGACACACTTGAGGGGGTTCAAGCGGATGTTGTATTTCCGACAACGCATGAAAACTTGTCGAAGGTCGTCTAAATGGTCAGATCACTTTTTTGATCGAGCTGTGAGGTCGTCTAGGTAAACTTTTATGATCTTGTGGAGATCGTGGAATCAATAAGTCATGGCGTGTTGGAAGGTGGCTCCAGCATTCTTGAGGCCAAAAGGCATGATGCGATAGGCGAAGGTGCCCCATGGGGTGGTGAAAGCCGTCTTATACTGATCTTCTTTATGGATTTTTATTTGGTTGTATCCGGAAAAACCATCCATAAAAGAAAGGACCTCGTGTCCCGCGCATTCATCAATTAGCTGGTCAATGAAAGGTGTGGGGAAGTTGTGGTTGGGACAAGTGAGGTTGAGGTCTCGAAAATCAGTACAAACGCGTATAGTGCCCACTTTTTTGTTTACTGGTACTAGGTTTGAAACCCAGGTGGTGTAGGCAATAGGATATATGAATCCTGCTTTTTGAAGTTTTTCAATCTCAGCTTTAACAGCTGGGAGTTTGGACGGGTGAATGGGCCGTTGTTTTTGTCGGACAGGAGTTACATTGGGCCAAGTGTCGATGTGATGTTCCACAATTTTGGGATCGAGGCCAGGCATCTCGGTGTAAGACCAGGCAAAGACATCACGAAACTCTTGGAAGAGTTTCTTATATGCCTGAGTTTCCGCTTGAGTGCAAGATGCACCTAGCGAGATGAGCTCAGGTTTTCCAGGTGTGGTGGAAATGTCGATTTGGATAGTAGGGGAAATGTTAGACATGTTCCCTTCTTCGAAGGCATCAGGTGCTGGGATGGGGTCCTTTAACCAATCAACCTTAGTTGGTAGAAAATCCTTTGACTCGACTGATAGCTGGTTTGCTGCGGTGGATGTAGACGCCTCACGGAGGAAGTATGAGCGATGATGCATATCATCCCAAGGGTAGTCCGGTGCATGGAGTGTTTCTAAAATTTGTTCATCAGTATGGAAGTAGTCAGACCATAAATCAACGGGTTCTGGTTTGTACGTGGTTGAAATCATATATATGGTATTGACTTCTTCCGAAGAAGATGATCTCGGGGGGTAGATCTCCTCGATGAGGGGAGGAGATATTTCTAAGTCGATGTTATTCATCTCATACAAGGCTGCTCTATAATCTGGGAGATCAGGGCAGTGGTGTGAATAATGGCCATAAATGCCGCATATCGCACAAGGGTGGTTAGTGCGGAGTGTTTTGTTGCAAGGCCGAGGAGGTGGCTCAAGTCTTACTACTGGAATGCCGGTGTTGTCATCCAACATATTCATGTGTTCCTGGAGTGCAGGTAATTGTGGACACTGATGAGTGGCATGGCCTATGTCGTCGCACAACGAGCACTTAGGGGGAATACGAATAGCTGGGGGGTTTTTAGCTACCTTGGGGGTTGCTGGGGGGGTGCGAGCTATGAGTCTAGTGTTATAAGTTGGTGGGCCTCTGCACCCTGTGTTCCGTAACGGAGGTGGAGCATTTCTGGATGTTGATGCCGTAGTGACTATTGGGGGAGGTTTGTTTTGTAGTTGAGTGACCGGAGGGGGTGGGTGGCTGGTAGTGGGGATAGGTTGTACCAGTTGTAAAATAACATTCGTTGTCGGCGGAGGATTCGGCGTGGGTAAGTACCATACAGGTATCCCTAATGTTAAGCCAGGAAGGTTGAGTGTAGCCATTACTGGCGAATTGACAACTCCGGAGAATGGGAACAAGAATGGGATGGTGTGAATTGGCGTTGTGCCAATATGAGTAGGCACTGTGGGTGTTTGTGGTAGCGATGAAGGCTGTTGTGTGGTGTGCGACAGTGTGCACAAATCCGATGTTTTTGTCATCGGTAAAGGTGGTGCGATTGATGGAAAAGTGGAAGTCATAGGTGACTCCGTGTAAAGTCCGGGTCCTACGGAGGATACAAATGAGGTAGTGGCACCACAAACAGGTTGTTCAACCATGGGGAGAACATTTTCGGGTGTAGCGGGGGCCTTGGGATCATAATAGGTGAGTTGGTCAACCGTGACCACGCGTCTCTCATGTGGGAACATCATGGTACGAAAAATGGATGAGGAAACCGCCTGCATGGCATACATGTAGCTGCAACCAAGTAAGAGGTTATAATCTAATTGGGCGTTGATGACCTCTATGTCAATGAGCACGGTTTTACCATCCAGCTGGACGGGGACATTAGCTAACAGGCCTTGGGGTTGAGCCGAACGACCGTCGTAGGCTCGTAACGCAGTGGTGGACTGTTGGAGAGTAGGGGATCCCAACTTCTGCCAAACGAATGTGGATATGACGCATGTGGAGGCACCTTCATTGATAATGCACCGATGGATGACAAGATTCCAAACGGAGACAGAAACTTGGAATGCTAAAGTGGAAGGCAGGCGTGGTTCAGACTGGTCCGAATTGAATGCCATTAGTTGTGAATCATTGGGGTCAATAGCACCAATAGCAGAGAGCAAAGTCTTGCGCTGTGAAGGACAATTTTTTAAGACTTCTAAGGCAGACATGGCTGCTAGAGACTGGGCTAAGTCATCTACAATGCTGTAATTTGACGCGGCGCGAGCATTGGGGTTATTGCTGATACGACGGAGTGGTAAGCGAGGTGCTTTAGAGGCACCATCAAATGTAACTGGGGGTATACGTAACGTCTGATCAGTGGGATGAGCATTAGTGTTTTTGTCGGTGGGAGGGGCTTCAGGGGTGGAGCCATATTGATTCCGACGGGTTTGGATATTGATATCAACGGATGACATCATTAACAAATGGTGGGTACCTGAATTGAACATGGGTTGATCAGGAGCAGCATAAGTGATTTGTTGTTGTGGGGGCGCGTTGCCTTGAGGGGGAGCCAACGGCTGAGTGTTCACTACGCCTTGGTTTGGTAAGGGGTTTTTTAATACCATGGGTTGCTGCTGAGGGGGTGGGGGGTTGGGTGGCGCCTGAGGAGCCACATTTCCTTGGCGATGGGCATCATCAGTCCAGAGTTGTCGAGCTCGCTCCAAATGTGGGCAAGCATGTGTGTAGTGGCCATAGACCCCGCATATAGAACAAGGGTGGTTTGTTCTGAGGTTATTGTTTTTAGGCTGCTTGGGATGACGATCCAGATTCTGGTTGGGAGGAGCAGCGTTATTATTATGCGGAGGATTGGTAGGTGGTGGACCTTGCTGATGTTGTTGGTTGTTGCCGCGGTTCCGTCCTCTTCCACGGTTTTGTTTCCCACCCTGGTTGCGCTGGTTTTTTTGATGTTGGGGCTGATTGTGTTGTGTGTACACTTGCTCTTGAGCAGTGGGAGGATTTTGGTTTGCCGCAGGTGCGGGAGCAGGTTGTGGTGGATAATAAGTAGGGGGAGGCTGCGCAGGTGCTGAAACGTGTGGGGGTTGCTGATATGTCTACGGAGCGGGTTGTAAGTTTGCTGCAGGGGCTGCCTGTGGTGGGTAATAAGTAGGTTGGGCTTGAGAAGACATAGGAGCTGGTGGAGCCTGTGGGTGGTAATATGGCTGAGGTGCGGCTGGGGGGACGTACACGGGTGTTGTATGACCAAAGCATTGAGGTGGACATGAGGGTCCGTGGGTATGGTGGTGATGTGCCATGGGAGCATATGAATTGGTTGCTCCAGATTGAGATGTGGCCCGCGAAAGGTCGGGGCCATGGCTAGGATGTGCAATGGAAAAGGGTTGGGGATGCGAGGCAATACGACCAATGATGCCATCTGCGGCATGGGATGCCCCCGGCGCATCGTGTTGGGATGAATCGCCCCGAGGGGCGTCCGGTATAATGGTATACAGGTAACCCGACTGGGTGTAAATGAGGTCAAATTGTTGGGCTTTGAGGATGGTCTCTTCTTCAGACTGGGGTCATTCGGATGCCACATCCTTAGCAATGAGAGGGAGGAGGGATTTTAGAAACCAATCTAAGAAGATACGGTCATCTAACTTGATTTTGTAGAGGCTTCGGCGTCAACGCCACTCATGAATGTGGTCAGTAATGTGAGTGGCCGTGTTCTGTCTGCAAGACAGTAGGATCTCGACTCCCGCATCATAGCGGACAGGTAACTGGAAGAACTGCAGGAAGGTCGAGGCAAGGGAGGTAAAGGTGGCATGGGTCCCATGGGGATGCTTGATGTGACACTTGGCTACAGAGCTAGTGAAGGTACGCTGTAACAGATGGAGGTAGACAGAGTCGTTCACTATGGAGTTGGAGGAACACCATAGATGGAAGGACATAATATGGTTCTGGGGATCCTCACCTGCCTTGCCCTCAAACTTAGGGATGTCGGAGGGGAGTTTGGTGGGCATGTGAGGCCACGCAGGGTCGTGTCTGATAGGATCATTGGTTAGCCTGGCTAAGTCTTGTAAGTTCAGACTCGCCATGTAAGGTAAACTAGCCGATGGATGTGGTATAGTGACTGGGACATGACTATTCATGGTGGTATGTTGTAGTGGTCCAGTAGCCCCTAAGGGTATGCTAGGTATTGAAGGTATGTGTCCTCCAACTGCTGTGGTCTGGTATGGGCCAGCGTTTCCAAGTGCAACATGGGTTACACTAGGGTTAGGAATAGTACCAGGAATTCCTGGGATCTGGGTTGTGGTAACGAGAGGGGGTGTGACCCCTATGTTGGGCATACCCATAATGGGAGGTAGTCCTGTGTTGGGTATTCCTAAAGGTGGAGTTTCCCCCATATTAGGCATGCCTAGAAGGGTTGTTGTTACCATAGATGGCATAGTATTGGAAGGGTTTGTGGATGTGTCTCCAATGGTAGTGGTAAAAAGTGGGTCGAATGGTGTTCCAGCCATGAGGTTGGTTGGTAATAATTGAGTTGGGTTTTCGGATTCAGCCTCAGAATCAGATGTGAAGCGAGGCGTGTCAGAATCAGATGACTGTATGTTTGGCCAATGACGTGCCGAGTCAAGGGATAAGGCTTGACGTCGGTGACGTGGAGAGCCAAGTAGACTGAACTCTGGGGGTTCACCCTGAAGACGATGAGATCGTCTAAAATTCTCAATGGTGAGAAATATGTTTTTGTGTAAAAAATTTTTGGTGTAGGATGGTAATGTATAAAAAACTCGAAACCCTAATGCAACCAAGGGTGCAAAAAGGGGAGTGAAAATAAAGGCTCTCAGGCCAAGAAATCAACCTCAAAAGGAACTTATTATAGAAGCTGTGCTATAATAAGTGGAGGGATGCAACAAAAATGGTCAGAATACCAACAGTCAAACAGCTTCTAGGAAAAAGAGGTGCTACTAGACCAAAGGTGGATTGTATCATGCAAACACCTAACTAAAAGTATTGTGATTCAACAAACGATATTCTCTACAAGGTGATGAAATCCAAGTCAGAAAATATTGAGTGTTGAAACAACGGCTAGATATCCCCCTACCGGGAGGGACACCGGGTAATCAATCCTAAAGAATGGCAACTAGGATACTCCGTTCATGACACGTTCAGAAAAGGTAAATTTGCCGTTTGTTCCTTTAACCACAATATCCCTATACAGGGATATCCTGATAACTGCGAATGGTAGCCTTCGGTTACTGAATGGATTTTGGTATTCCACTCAGACTTCCGGAACCATCCTCACGACTTCAACCCTCCTAGGGGAGAGGCCCTCTGATAAACTGGTTGTGATCGTGCCAAAAAATACTAGGAGATTTTGGTTCCCTAATGGAGCTATGTCTCAAATGTAATAACTGACGGGTGTTATTGGAACAACTATCCCCTCAATTCTACCTAGCTACAAAGTTCTTTTAAGTGCTCCCCAAGTGGGGTTAAAAGTTGGTTGAAGTTAGGATAAATTTTAAGGCTCAGTTTAAATTATGTGTTTGAGTGGGTGAACGTGTGGTATTTTAAATTGAAATTGATAATGTAAATGCTTTGCAAAAAATATTAAAAAACAAAGGATCTTTGAAATAGGAAAGCAAATAATATGAATAATTTAAGAAATAAATGGATTTCTTTTAAAAATTGCTATGGGCAAAATATCAAGGAAGTAAGTGTAAAATTTTTATCTAGATAGAATGAAAATAAATCCTTCTTTCAATTTCTGAAAATTCTTAAAAAGATTTTTTAAAGGAGCATTCTAAATAGTAAAAAATTTCTATGGCTATAAAAAATGCAGGAACTTTATTACTGTAAAATAGTTAAGTGGGCAGAAAATACAGCAAAAAATTAAGTTTTTAACGGATCGGCTGAATGGAAAAAACTTGCATCGCGAGTTTTAGCAGAACAACCGCGATGGACCGCGCGGGTTTCTGTCACACAGTCGCGATGGGCGGCGTGGGTTTCAACCGAGAAACCGCAATGGACAGCGCGGGATTTCACCACACAGGCGCGATGTGCAGCGCGCAAATTGGCCGCGAAGCCGCGCGGAAAATAGCCGCGCAGTCGCGATGAGCCGCGCGACTGTTAGGAAAAAATCCGCTAGGCGAAAGCCGTACGCGGAAGCTGAAAAACGAACCCGAAAATGACGATTCTGGGCTGTTAATGGCAATAAAATGGGCCAAGATCTAGAATAGCAATGGATCTGTTGTCTAAGATGGAAGATCTATAATTTAAACTGATAAAAACTACCAAAAACTAAAATCTAAAGCTAAAAAGTGAGATCTAAGAATTCAAAAGCAGCAGAGTCGCCAAAAACTATTGGCTTGGTTTTGCAACCAAGCTTAGTGCAATGGGCACCTGCTAACTAGTAGCTGCAGTTTCAATAGAAATAAACAACAAACTAATCTAAACTATATTAATCATGGATCTATGTGAAGTAAATAAGCAAATAATGGAAATATTATAGAAAGCAAAAACAATTGACAATATGTAAAAGAAACGATTTTGTATTAAGAATAGGGGCAAGCAAGTGCTTGCAATGGTAATACCTCCAAGTGGTGAAGATTGTTGAGTAGCTCCAAGGGTGAGCAGCTCCAAGCTCCAAAGGTCCCTTCTTCTCCAATGCTTTCTGGTTTGTGCAAGGCTCAAAAAGGTGGGCAATGCTCAAAAGGGATTTTGGCAGCATGAGGATAGGATGATGGATGGATGGAAAGTGAGGAGCCCCTACCACCTTTTTATAGTTTTTGGTGGTGGGGGAATACCATTATGGTTTTGAGGAAACCAATGGTATTGACCAACATGGTTTAGGTACCTTTTCCCTCCTTTTTCTTTTTTTGAATTCCCTTTTTAATATTTTTGAGAATTTTGGACCCTTTTTGAGGGTTTTTTTATGCTTTTTGAGGAAAAATAATCATTTTGAATGGAAAAATGGGTGTATTAAGGTCTTTTGGTGACCTTTTGGTGGCTTTAGAGGCTTAAATGGTGAAAAAGTGGACAAATGGGTCATGTGAATAAGGAAATGAGCTAGTGAGCACTTTTTGGGTGTTAACAATCCCAAACATCTTCATGATCGACTGGCACTCCTCGATCATGGCATTCTTCCCAGATCCTGGGAACTTCAATATCTTCAATATTTCCAATAGATAACTTTGTTGCTGAACAAATGTTGTAGTCCTTCTTTTGTAGGTAATGGTATACGATCTTTCCTACACAACAAGTTAAATTGCATGATTATAAAACATCTCATAGTTTTCAGAACAAATTCTTACACATAAAGAAATATGTCATACAGTCATGCAATTATCTTAGCCAATGCTTCAATACAACATTTATCCATATCCCTTAACTTTCTAGATTCCTTCCAATCTCTACCAGAACGTTGTTAAGAGTGTGCACAACTCCCAACATGTTAGCTAAGAGGTTTCATTCTAGATAAGTAGAAATGGAATGTTGTACAGTGCCATAGGCCACTTACCCATGTATATTAGTAGTATACTGTTCATCAATGCAACTATTCTAATATGCATAATACACAACCTAATTCTAGGAACATGAGTATATATATTATTGAACAGTATTATTTAAACAATAAAATATGCAAGGAATGATAATTCAAATACTTATCTTTGTTTGTTTGTTGGGTTGACTCCCTCTCAGTCTTTACGTATTTTCTATAACTCCATTCTGATGTGGATTGTGAGAAGTGGTCAACTCCCTCTGAATATCTGCATCCTTGCAAAAACTACTGATGTGTGCTCCTTATTGATCTTTGCTTCCTTGCAGGAACAACTGGAGTGTGCTCTCTCTTGATCTTTGCTTCCTGGATTACCTATCCTTGAACTTATATCCATCACTATGCATGCTTATTAGTATCATCATTGTGTTATCCTCGAGGTCTCATACATAATCACACATTCATTAGTAAAATCTTAATACTATCAAAACACAATAATCTTAAACATGTATAGTCATGATCACAGATAATAAACATTAGTATTCAAGGTTTCAGGGAAGTCTTCTTTTACTTATGCATATTCTTATTTGATCATAGGACTCTTTTGGTTAGTTAAATCATCAATCAAGATAAGAGACATAAAATGCATAAACCCTTGATTACTTACATTTCTAACTTTATGAATAAACATAACCAATCATACCAAGTATGCTTATATAAGGGATCCTAATACAAGGTAGGATTCTAACTTGATATAGGAAAAACATACCTAGATTGGTATGTTAGCTAGTTATGTCTAACATATCCACATGATATCTTCTTGTTCTCTTCAACGACTTGTGCTAGTAACCTACATATCTCATAGGTTAACCATCATAGAACCAAGTTATACATACCTCGCAAATAGATCTTCTAAGTGATTCATGACAATGGATGAATCTTTGTCCTCATGTCATCATGATCATATGTTCTTGAACTAGAACATGATTTGTCTTTCTTGGTGTACCTTTCATGTTAGCGGACAACATAAACCTCATACAACACCATAATGCACTAGTACAATCATAAGTGTCAACACCCTAATCAATGAATATCTTCTATCAAGCATTCATAATTTTATTAAGGTGATACAACAAGTCTAAATTTAATCAAGATTGTACTAACCATAATAACATGAAGACAAACATACCATAAACTTAATCATGAACAAATATCAAAACATACCTGAATGAGTCATACCTGTCGAGATTGCTTGTAATCTTCTTATGTAAGGCCTTAGCTTCATCTCCCTTTGAAATAGGAACTTCTTCACTTATGCAGGTGACCAATCCATTCTCTTCTAGGATTAACCCAATCCACTTGATTCGCAGGAACTAGATCTGGAGCTGGATTAGGGTTTGTCAGATAAACCCTAAAAATTCAAACTTACGAAAGGATAGAAATATGTGCCTTGATGAGCTGATCAAGCTGGTATACTCATAATTTGAAAACTACAAAGTTTCACCCCTCAAATTTGCCTTTGAAACTTCCGGATTCACTGGACATGACCCCGAACTGGGGTTTGATAAAGCCCACCCTTCTTCCCAATCAAAAGTTTTGATCCAAAGCTCTAAGCTTCTAGTTTTCTAAGGAGCTTCCAGCCGTGGTCACAGATTTCAAAAATTCTCATTTTTGCAGAAGCCCTAATTTTCCACTTTTCCGATCAAAGTCCCGAACTAGGGTCTGATCAAGCCCGGCCTTCTGCCCAACCAAAAATTCTGATCTTGGTCTCTAAATTTCGATTTTGATGAGTAGCATTCAGACATAGTCTCTGATTACAAAAATTCTGATCTTGGTCTCTAAATTTTGATTTTGATGAGTAGCATTCAGACATAGTCTCTGATTACAAAAATTCCAACTTTCTCCGAAACCCTAAATTCCGGAAGCCATGAATGAAGGTGCTCAAAAATAATTCTGTTTTGACAGAAATATGTACCTGATTGTTTTTGGTGTAAATCCAAAATTTGCATCCACAGGGTCTGAAAAATTTTCCTATGATATACTGACCTGTCATATTTCCAACCCCATAGGTCTGAACTGAAATAGATTCTCTGAGAGAGAGTTATGCCAAGTTTCGCAATGTGACCTGTTTATGGGATAAAACAGGAGAGAAAACTTGTACGGCATGCCACGTGTCACTGGTTTAGTTTCGGCCTCTGAAAAAGTTACCTGAGAAAGTACAGTCCGTGCACTACCTGTCACTTTTTACGAAATTTCATTTGGAGCATGCTAGCCCAAGTTATGACCTTTTTTCCAAGGTCACTTGTTTTTGACTGAGATCTAGAAGAGGTAGAAACCCTATATTGTACAGATCATAAATCACAAAGTACAATGAATTAGAGGTTGTCCTTTGGACACAAGGTACATGGGGATCTTAGCTTCTCCCTGTATGATTTTCAAACCTTGAAACCTGGCTGAAATTTATTTATAGTGAAATTTCTACGATGACTGGTTTTTTCTATATCAAGCCCTAGCTTCGCAATTGCAACAAGTGTCATACATGCCATACCATGCCTTCTTTCAGGCTAGCTCTGATACCATGTTAATTTTTCAGAATTTACTTCAATCTGATCTAGGATCTTAACTGAGAGAACAACATGTACAACATATATACAACATATCAATCATGGACACAATAATGCAAGCACACAAGAGACACGGAGTTTACTTGGGGAAAACCATAAAGGTGAAAAACCCCAATAACTTCCTCAGAGATAGACAGAGAAATGATACAACCCAAGAATAAGAGATAGACATCTCCTAGCAGCAGCTTCTCCTCCTCCACAAGTGCGCCACTCTCCCGAGAGTGTGAGAGAGAATAGAATGATGAAATAGAGTGCCTCCCGCACTCTATTTATACTTGACTTGACTTGCCTAATAACCTTTACTAGGTCGACCTTAACTTAACCACATAAAATAATGCTGATTAGGCCGACACCCAATAGGGTGGTCTAATAACCCTTTGACCCACATGGCCGACCCCCAATAGGGTGGTCTAATAACCCTTCGACCCACATGACTTATACAGGGCCGACCCCAACAAGGTGGTCTAATAACCCATCAAGTATAAGTTACGACTCTTACAATATAAATGACGACACTTCCGTATAGAGGAATAATAACATCTCTATAGGAATACAATATACATATATGAAATACATTCTGAAGTTACATATACATCAACAAGGAAGCAGTCCCAATAGTACTCTAGACATTCTCATCATCGGAGGGGGCGCTATAGGATGTGGGGTGGCTCTGGATGCCGCAAATATTTCTCTGGGATTTGGGCTTGTCGAAAGAGATGATTTCTCTTCGGGGACTTCATTTTGGTCCACCAAGCTGATTCATGGAGGTGTGCATATTTTTTATTTCCCCTTCTCCTTCTTTTGATAAATTTGATAATCTAGTTGAAAAATTTGATAAATTATGCTCCCCAGTATATAAGACTGGGTGATATGAATATATCTTGATAAAATGTGAATATATGCAAGGAAAGATGGTGATATTTGTAGGCATATAAATAAAAAAATCATAATGTTTTTATATTGGCTAGATGCAAGATTTCTTAAACAAAATAGGATCAATTAGATTTTTCTCTTTGACATGATTTAGATAGTTTTGAAAGTTGTCCAAAGTTGAAACATTGAGGGAACATAGTCCTAACCTTACTTTGTAATTTTTTAATTCCATCAAACATCACATAGAGATTTTCCTAGTCCAACATATGGACTGCTTTTCAAATTTTTAACTCATGCTTTCACAATGCTTAGAGGGATTTTGATTTTTTGAAACGATTTTAGAGTGGAGATTGAATATTAGGACATACCTCTATCGTATGCATTGAATATTAATTAAAGATATCGACTATTGATATCCATTGCCGATCAAATACAACTGCCTTTCTTAATCTGCATATTCAAACACAACACAATCACTACATATTCACACAGCATGATTTTTTTAACGCTTGCATTATTTTTTAGAATATAAATGAAGACTTTAGATTTTATTATGCCAACATGATTTAAAAGAAAAAATAATATACTTGCACTATATATTGCAGAGTATTGTATTACAAATAATTGGCCCACTTAGACTCCTTGATTGAAGCTCTTGCAAAGTATTATGTTCTCTTCGATTTGACGTAATTCTTAATGGATAGAATACTTCTTATTTCTTCGTAGCTAACATATATGCATATGGATATATGTCAATATTGCATGGGGATATGAACATGGAGATATGTGCATAAATTTAGTGTTGCATATCTTCAACCTTACCAATATCATATCGTTCAACAATAAATATTCAATTTTTATTTTTATTTTTATTTTGTAAGCTAGAACTTTACATTATATCACAAAAAAAAGCACATAGATATATAGTCCTATTGGGACTCTCATGAGGAGAAAATACCCCAGGCAAAAAGTATGATGAGCATGGACCAAAGTATAAAAGACCCTTCCTAAAGTTTCTATGGATTGCCTACAAATACTAAACTACATGAAGAGCTAGTATTTACTAATATCCTTAACAAAAACTGATAAACCAACATGTTCAAAACAAAAAGAAAGAGTGAAAGAGAGATGATATCCCTGACAGAAATTGATAAACCAACATGTTCAAAACAAAAAAATTCAAAGACACAAGACAAGAATCTACAAAGAGGGGCCAATGCACAGTCGTGGCTTGGTCTGGGGCAGTTCTAGTATTCCTGCATTAGGAACGAGAGCTTCTCTTTTGATGTTTCTCATGCCAGGTTTTGCATGCTCAAAATTTTGTTTCAGCGTCTTCTCCGCTTCCCCTTGTTCCTCTTATTTCATGGCTAGAGGGTGATTTGCATGGGCGTTTTCCAGACCATGTTGAGTTTTAGTTGCTCCTTCCACATCTAGTTCCCAGCGAACCACACCTTCCTCATCGACGTAAGTAAGTAGAAGTGAAGTAATGCCGAAAAGATCTGCTATATCAGTGCACTAGTCAATGAGGGCCTGCACGCGGCGAGCAAGGTCCTAGATGCATGTTTTCATGTCATCTTCTACATTGCGAATGTCGTTTCTGATTCCTAGCAAGGATTCTGCCATGGCTTCCAAGTGGTGAGCAATCCCTCCGCTTCGAATTTACTGCAAACATTCCCAACTTTATTGACCTTGTTTGTTGGATGTCCGATGTCGTTCTCTAACCATACTGTAATGCTTGTTGTAGGTCCTGATCTCGTCGATTGGATGAGGGTTAAAATTCATAGTCTACTGCACCACGGGGAGATTGCCAAAGTTCATAATTTTTAGAATGAGACGAGCATGAATGAGGCTGCAAACCACCACCTTGTGATATTTAAGACCAAGAGTCCAGTCTATCCCTCACATTGATCACACCATAATGGAGGATGTGCAGAGGGGTCTATTTAGATCTTAGAGGTGGGGGAGCATTAAAATCACACCACCCACGAAGTTTCCAACGACATCTTTCCTGCCATTACCCTGTCCTATGCCTCATTCATGCTGTCCCTATCATTAACGCCTATCACATCGGCCCTTAACACCCCATCCGGGATTTTTGAATTTTGTTAAATATGCAAGTAGCAAGTATAAACATGTAAGTATTGCATATCTTCGACCTACCAAGATTGTATCTTTCAACAATAATAAGTACATATGTGGGAAATTTGTGTTTTTTTATTTTATTTTTTTATATTTTATATCTCAATATTTTATTCAAAATGTCAAATCTCTATAGCTCGCCAATCAGAAAATAAGTTAATTTAATTTTAAGATGTATAATTTCTTTTTCATATTTAAAAAAATTAGTTTAATAAGAAAAATGTCAAGAACTTTGGTTAACTGATGGGGCGTCGGGTCGACCGTAGCCAACTCAACCCTCAACCTTCTAGGATCTGGGGAGATTCTCTAGAATCAGTCCCTGACTCAGCCAGAAATTAGCCTAGTCCTTCTGCCACGTAGGCTTCACCTTCAACACAGGCTCTCCGCAACCTTCTGGGGTCTCAAACCCTCGAAAATGACCTTCCGCAAACTTCTTGCGGGATCACCTTCCTTACGCAATTACCTTCCGCAATCACTTGCTCTGCAACACTCTTTTCGCACGGTCCTCTTCGAAACAGCTTTTCTGCAATACCTTTTCCGCAACTTGCGGATTGCGGGTTGCGGGGCGTTTTCTCGACGCTTCTAAAAAAACCTTCCTGCAAAGTCTCTCCGCAACTTTGCTTCTGCAATCCATCGCCACTAACCTTCGTGCTTCTCTCCTCTATGGGACATTTTCCCATCATCGATCTTTGCGGGGCTAATCTCGGCTGTTGATCTACGATCAAGGCGAGATCCTTCACTTAGGCTTGCGGGAATTTATTTTCCGCGCAATTTTACTTCGAACAACGCTTCCCCGTTGTCGATCTTCTGTTCGGATTAGATCTTAGCCGTTCAACTTGACAATCTAGATTTACTTAGCTTCTTCACAATTTCTTGGCCGATTGATCATGGAAATGATCAACCCAGCTCGAACCTCATCTGGATACTTGGAAAAATCCACACAAACAAGAATCCTACTTAAAAATTTACTGGTGATTGGTCTGCAAACACATTGGGGTTCTTCTCTACACGCAGAAATCAAATGAACGCAATACAGAGGTTCTTTTACACAAAAATCAGGTCACAAATGCACACAGCTCAACCTGACAGAAACTCAAATCATTCTTGATTCAATTACACAGAAAGATGTCCTCAACACACAGTTCTTCTATCTTTACTTACAGACAATATGAAATTTTCATTCCTTATAGAATGACCCCCTAATCCAGAGTCAACCAACCAACCCTTAACTCATTCTATTATGCCCTACTTATGCATTCGGCTCCCTAACAACATTTCGAGCCACTCAACAACCAAACAACCAGGGATAATTTTAAGTACTCATACTTATTTAAAAGTGTATAAACTTTGGCGAATCTTACCAATTCTTAAAATGTCAACTATACAATATTTGGCGATATTTTTCTAAAATTATTTCAATTTCTAAGGATTTTATACAGTTCATATAATAATTTGGCAATTTTTAGTGTGAAAAAAGTTTACCCCATCAAAATTGGGCGAAATGGGACTTCAAAAAATGCAAATTGACGAATCATTTTTTGGCAAAAAAATGGAAAAATAGCCCATGGGCTAAATTTCACCCCTAGAATTATCCTTGCAAACAACCTAACAGACTCCACAACGGTGGGTCTGCATCATCACTTAACCAACTTCCTAAACTGGCCTGATATCCACGCAGGGAGTATCAACTCGCCGCTAGTACTATCATACCAAAAATAGACAATGCATCAATTTACAGCATGTGCGAACCCAAAGGATAACATAAAATAGATCATCACAAAACAGCTCAGACTGTCCACATCAGAATAGTTTGTCCTTAGCTAGTCACGACATGTGACCACGTAATCACATTGTTGACTCAGCATCGATGCTCCTGCATTAGGCTCTAAGGTTAAAATAACTGAACCCCTGTTCAGTAGGTCTGTTACTGAGAAACCCTTGGTTTCCAATTCCTTAGCATCCATCCATGTAGAATCTTCCATAGGATGTCCCTTCCACTTGATCAGGTACTTCAAGTAATCCCCCTGTCTCATACTTCTCACCACTCTAGTCTCCAAGATATGCTCAGCTTCTGAAGGATGGGCCATAGGCACATTCTTCAACCACTGTAGATGTTCCACCTCTGGCACTTGTCCTGTATCATCTGTCACATAGGCATAGAAGTCTGCAACATTAAAAATAGGTGATATACCAATTCATGTTGGCATTTCCAGTTCGTAGGCATTTGCTGAAAATTTCCTGAGTATCCTGCATGGTCCAATCTTTTTCATCTTTAACTTGTTGTACTCTCCTTTTGGAAACCTCTCCTTCCTCAGATGTGCTAATACTAAGTCTCCCACTTCATAGTTCTTTTCCCTTCTCTTGGTATCTTCTCTGGCTTTGTAACTGCTGTTACTCTGCTGCAATCTTGCCTTAACCTGCTATTGTATCTCACTGATACTTGCTGCAAAATCTTCTCCATCTGCACTCCTCTTTTCTAATTGACCCAAACCACGAAGTTCACATGCTCCTCTTGGATGCATTCCATAAAGAATTTGGAATGGACTCATCCCTGTACTTCTGTTTGGTGAATCATTATATGCAAATTTAGCTTGGCTTAACACTTTATCCCATTGTTTGGGATTTTCTCCAATCAGACTTCTCAACATGTTACCTAGACTTCTGTTTACTACCTCAGTCTAGCCATCAGAGTGTGGATGATATGTTGAACTGAAATTCAGCTTAGTACCCAACTTCTTCCACAATGTCCTCCAGAAATGACCTATGAATTTCACATCCCTGTCAGATACAATAGTCTTAGGTAAACCATGTAGCTTCACAACTTCATCAAAATACAAGTTAGCAATGTGTGTGGCATCACTAGTCTTATAACATGGAACAAAATGTGCCATATTAGTGAATATATCCACCACCACAAAAATAAAATCATATCCCTTCTTAGTTTTTGGCAAACCCAAAATGAAATCCATACTCACATAATCCCAAGGCCTAGTTGGAATAGGCAATGGTGTGTATAAGCCTGCGTTTTGGATTCTTTCTTTGGCATGTTGACATACCCTACATTTGCTGAGAAACTTTTCGACTTCAGATCTCATCTTTGGCCAAAAGTAAAAATGACTTAACTGACCAAAAGTTTTATCACTTCCAAAGTGACCTGCCATTCCTCCATTGTGATTTTCCTGTACCAAGTTCTCTCTCATGGAACACTTGGGAATACATAGCTTACTGTTCTTAAAGAGTAAACCATCTTGTAACATATACTCAATCCATGTATCTCTGTCTGTCTCTACAAGATTTCTACAAGCTCTATATGCATTCTGAAAACCAATGTCAATCTCATACAAATCTCTTAAATGTTCAAATCCTACAACTTGGATCTGATTCTCTTGCACTATCATCTGTCTTCTGCTTAAAGCATCAGCTACTTGATTTGATTTCCCACTTATGTGCTTTATCACAAAGGTAAAATTTTGCATGAACTCAACCCATTTGACATGTTTCTGGTTCAACTTGGGTTGCTGCATCATATACTGCAATGCATGATTATCTGAAAACAAAACAAACTCACTAGGCCTCAATAATGTCTCCAATGTTTTAATGCTTGAACAATAGCATAAAATTCCTTATCATACGAGGATTACTTATGTTTGGCCTCATTCCTTTTTTCACTGAAATATGATACAGGTCTGTCTTCCTGACTGAGTACAGCTCCGATTGCTACTCCACTGGCATCACACTTCACTTGGAAAGGATGCTTAAAATCTGGTAATTTCAACACTAGTAGTTTAGTAATCTTCTTTTTCAAGAACTGAAAGCTCCTTTTAGCCTCTGCTATCCATTGGAATGGTTGTTGATCCTTCCTGATGATTTCAATGATAGGTGCACAAATACCACTGAAATTCTTTATAAAATTCCTATAAAAAATTGCCAATCCATGGAAACTTCTTACCTCAAAAATGCTCTATGGTGAAGGCCAATCAATAATTGCCTGCACTTTCTCTGGATCCATCTTCAATCCATCACTTGAGATAACAAAACCCAAGTACACTAGTTCTGACTTCAGAAAGGTACACTTCTTCACATTTACTAACAACTTTTCCTGTTGCAGTCTCTCCAAGACATATCTCAGATGCTTCAAATGTTCTTTCTCTGATCGACTGAAAATCAGAATATCATCAAGGTAAACTATCACAAACTTACCCATGAAATCTCTCAAGACTTCATTCATCAACCTCATGAAGGTGATTGGTGCATTGGACAGTCCAAATGGCATAACCAACCACTCATACAACCCATCATTTGTTTTGAAGGCGGTATTCCACTCATCTCCTTCTCAAATTCTAATCTGATGGTATCCACTCTTCAAGTCCAATTTTGTCAACTTCACATTGTTCACTTACCAGAATTTGATGTCATTTATGCAACCATGATACTTTGTATGGAATAATATTCTTAGTCCTTTTCAAACTCAGTTTGTCCACCATCTCTGTGGAAAACAAGGTTTTCAGTGCTCCCACTGTCAATCACCATCTTACAACACTTCCCTTTTGATTTACACATGGTTCTAAATAAAGCCTTCCTTTAGATAGGTTCCACTTCCTCCTTTTCAGGTTTCAGTAAGGTCTTGTTCATCACTAGAGACTCTCCCTTTTCTGCCATGTTCTCATCTATTGTTGCATGTTCTTGTTGCTTCTCTTTCTAAGATACATAGGCTCCCCTTTGTCCTACGTCTTCCTTCTCTGGACATTCAAAAGATCCGTGTCCTAACTTGTTACACCTGTAACATCTATAGAAATTTTATTTGCCTCTTCCTCTACCTCTATCTCTATGGTAAGATCCTTTGTCTCTGGAGTTTCTTCCTCTATATTGGTGCTCATGCGGGTGTGAATCACTAGGTCCTCCTCTCTGGGCTTCAAACCTCCCTCTTCCAGCTGTGTTCCCCCTCCCTTGGGTCGAACCTCTACTTCTCTGGAAGCTCTGTTTTCTTAACAACTTCTCTTCTGCTCTCAAGGCACATTGGTATGCCTCATCCATTGTTATAGGTGATATCATACTGATCTTGTCCTGAATTTCCATTCTAAGACCATTGACATATCTAGTAGTCCTCTTTGCTGACTCTTCTACATAGCCTGCCCTCAGGTTCACTTTGTAAAACTCCTTTGTATACTCTCGTATAGTTAATAATCTTTTCCTAAGGTTCTTCATCTGTCTGTACAATGTTAACTAGTAATCCTTTGGTAAGAACTTTGCTCTAAGCTTAACTACCATTCTATCCTAGTTCTTTATGACCGGTTTTTTCTTTCTTTTTCTTTTAGCTTGCACACTATCCCACCATAAATATGCATGTCCTTTTAATCTGGTCACTGCAAATCTGACTTTCTTGTTCTCTTCAACTTCATCATACTCAAAGTATTTATCCATCTCATTAATCCAATCAATGAGGTGTTCTGCATTGAAACTTCCTTCATAGGTAGGCAACTCAAGTTTCAGCCTCGAAGTTTCTCTAAGAATTGACCGAAAGTATCTCAACTCTGGTGTTTCTCGCATAGGTATTGCTTCCTCTTGTGCATCTCTTCAGGATCACTTACGTCTCCTGCTTTTTGATCTCTTCATTGACCCATCTCCATATCTTCCATACGTGCTTGCATTTGTCTCATTTCCTCTAGGACTTTAGCATTCGTCACCAATATTCCTCTGCCATGCATTCTTGCTCCTCTCATGTGTGCAACCATGCCTTTGCTCTGCTGTGTCACACAAAAAATCCACGCTCTTCTGCTACTGGATTTTGCTTCTTTCTTTGATACCAAAAATGATGGGGCGTCGGGTCGACCGTAGCCAACTCAACCCTCAACCTTCCAAGATCTGGGGTGAATCTCTAGAATCAGTCCCTAAATCGGCCAGAAATCATCCTAGTCCTTCTGCCACGTAGGCTTGACCTTCAACACGGGCTCTCCGCAACCTTCTGGGGTCTCAAACCCTTGAAAATGACCTTCCGCAAACTTCTTGCGAGATTACCTTCCTTCCGCAATCGCCTGCTCTGCAACACTCTTTCCACACGGTCCTCTCCACAACATCCTTTCTACAATACCTTTTCCGCAACTTGCGGATTGCGGGTTGTGGGGCGTTCTCTCGACACTTCTAAAAAATCCTTCCCGCAAAGTCTCTCCGCAACTTTGCTTCCGCAGTCCACCGCCGCTAACGTCTGTGCTTCTCTTCTCTGTGGGATGATGTCCCAGTGTCTATCTTTGTGGGGCTAATCTCGGTCGTTGATTTACAATCAAGGCGGGATCCTTCACTTAGGCTTGTGGGAATGTATTTTCCGCGCAATTTTACTTCAAACAACGCTTCCCTGTCGTCAATCTTCTGTTTGGCTTAGATTTGAGCCATTCAACTTGACAAGCTAGATTTACTTAGCTTCTTCATGATTTCTTGGCCGATTGATCATGGAAACGATCAACCTAGCTCGACCCTCGTCTGGATACTTGGAAAAATCCACACAAACAAGAATCCTACTTAACAATTTACTGGTGATTGGTCTGCAAACACATTGGAGTTCTTCTCTACACACAGAAATCAAATGAACACAATACAGAGGTTCTTTCACACATAAATCAGGTGACAAATGCACACAGCTCAACCTGACAGAAACTCAAAACATTCTTGATTCAATTACATAGAAAGATGTCCTCAACGCACAGTTCTTCTATCTTTACTTATAGACAATATGAAAGTTGCATTCCTTATAGAATGACCCCCTAATCCAGAGTCGACCAACCAACCCTTAACTCATTCTATTCTGCCCTACTTATGCATTTGGCTCCCTAACAGCATTTCAAGCCACTCAACAAGCTAACAACCTAACACACTCCACAACGGCGGGTCTGCATCATCACTTAGCCGAATTCCTAAACTGGCCTGATCTCCACGTAGGGAGTATCAGCTCGCCGCTAGTACTATCATACCAAAAATAGACAATGCATCAATTTATTGCATGCGTGAACCCAAAGGATAACAGAAAATAGATCATCACAAAACAACTCAGGCTGTCCACATCAGAACAGTTCGTCCTCAGCTAGTCACGATGTGACCACGTAATCACATTGCTCACTCATCATCGATGCTCCTGCATCATTAACACTATGGAAAAAAATTGAAATCATTTGAAGTTAAAATAGTATTAGCAATTGATCGATCACTATAATCCTTGCGAAGCAGGGGCTAATAATAAATGATACGTTGATCATACATTTGAACACTATGGCTTTCTTATGTATACATAAATAACATATTTTATAGACTCATAAGATGATATCTTAATGTTATGTATGGTATAAATGTATTCTCTTATAGACATAAGAAACATTAGCAATTCCCTTGGAAAATATATTCACAATGTTGAACCGAACGAAGGAATGTTCTCAGGTGCTAGGATCTGCGTCGAGGTCAATCTGGAAAAAGGGATACCAGAAGCGGTGATTCTCACTCTCTACAAATGGAGGCACTTGTAGAATCGAGATAATGAACAAATTCTTTGTAAGTGAAAAGCATGCCATGAGTGTGGACACTTCACAAAAAATTGCAAAATGAACCGGTGAATTAGCAGAACTACAATAAACAAGGAAGATCAATGGCAAACTTCCAACAATGACATAAAATGGTAAGCAGCAAGGTCCCTCTAGGGCTCCATCCCCTTTGTCCTCATTAAAACCCCCATCAATCCCCTCCAAGAAGGCCTTGGCATCGAATGCATCCATGCACCAAACCTCCTTTTCTGCAGTTGTCCAAGGATCCCCCTCACAAAGATTGAATCATCCCCTATCCCACCTCAATCTGTTTGAGGCTCTAAATCAAGAAGATACTGTCATTGAACAAATCCTTGTGCCAATCCAACCTAAATATCCATCATCCAAACCCGTTCCACATAATATTTTTCCATGCCATCCTTCTCCTTCTTGGATGATGACAGGATCTTAGATCGACAATAGGAGATCAACAACATCACTTAAAATCTCTTTCAAATATTTATGAGGAAAAATTTCCTTGATCAAAATGAGGATGAAGAAAAAGAAGATAATCTTGAAGAGGATCAACAACAAAAAATGTGGTGCATATATCGACAACAGAAAAGTGAGAGGAAGAGGAAAATAAGGACAAGGTCCTCAACAAACATATCACCATTGGAAAATATCTAGCAGGAAACAACATGTCCATCACCATGAAAAACATGTGAAATTATTGAACACAATAGATCACAGAGCTGAGAATACCTCACAATGAAAGAATTAGCAAAAAAGTTGCATTACAGTGAAAATTGCAATGAAATGAGCAATAAAATTAATCATGCATTGGAACTCAGATAGGAACAAAAATGTGTGTCATGATCCATTAATCAGTATATTCAACAGATATATTACAATAGAGAGAATTCGAATATCCAAGGAGAATTCAAATCCTTGTCAATCTAGCATAGGAATTGTTACCACTGGAGTGCTCTGGGAGTTCCAAACTCCACCAAACACAACTGATTGTCAGTGAATTGAATATACTATCAGTTAACTAATGAAGAAGGGCACATTAGTCATGTTTCCATGCAAATCAACCAAAAATGGGTGCATTATATCACATTTAGTGTTGATCAGACCTCAAACCTACCACTAGAGTCAGGAACTCAGGTGGACTAAAGTAGATCATTGAGTTAACTCCTAAAATGTAGGGAACTGACTTTGGTGGGCCTAAAATAATGCATGCAGGGTGCATCAAGTGGCTAATGGATCCTAGATGACATATGCACACCACTAGGGGGATAACAACACCATCAACTACTAGGAAAAGGTAAATAATGTTAAGGTGGACAAGGTTGGAGTATTAATTATCCTAACACCCCCCCTTAATCCAAACTTAGACATCCTAGGCTCTGGTTACTAAGACCAAAGATCACCCATACAATCAAAATAATAACTGTAAAAAATAAATGTCCATGAAACTAAGGAAATGGGGAAAACCTCATGGGAACAAAACCCCTCCTCAAAAGTGAACAACAGGGAACTCAAACAGCTTTCACACCAAGCAGAGAAGGAAAATCTCTTATGAGTGAAAGACTTTGTAAAAATGTAGGCAATAATAATGATCCTATGTAGGATAGTAATGCAGTTATTGGATCTGGATCTAGATCTGTATCTTCTCCTTTGATGTAACTCCCACTGTTTCGAAGTTGTATTCTCCAAAACAAGTATTTCAGAATCCATTCTTGCTACTGGGGTGAATGAATCATTGTAGTCCAAACCATGAACCTTTGAGTACCCTTTGTCAACCAACCGATATTTGTACTTGGTTGTATATCCATCATGGCAAGTCTCTTTGAAGGATTGTGGATCATACCCCACCATCATGTAACACCTCTCTAAGAGAAGTGGATTTGTATGACACAGTGCAATATTTGCATCTCGATACTAAGATTTGGTTCTTCTATGGTAAAATGGATCCCCATCTATGTTCCCAATAGATTCAAGGACTTTGTGATCCCATATTGGCCTTTTCCATGGATTGGGAGCAGGTGCTGGATCTGGATCTGCTTAAAATTCATACTCAACATCAAGATCTTGGTTCTCATCTTTAGAATCTGAAACTGGATCATTAGAAGAGGCATTATTCTAATCTTCACGAGATGCAAATGGAGTAGGAAAAGGGTATGGAAAAAAGTGATAGAATTCATATGCCTTTGAGGCATGGTTTGCAACTCCTTTCGCTATTAGCTTCCCAGAAGAGATCTCTGCAATCTCAACTGTGTTAGGATGAAAGACAAATTTCTTCGATGAACCTGTGTGTGTTATATGATAAACATATAACAAATTTTTTTTCAAAGAAGGAACATACATAACATTTTTGAACTTTCCATGCTCCAGTTGTATTTTTCCCTTCCCTTCAACAGATATCTTTGAATTATCTCCCATGTGATACTAGGACCATCATTGAGATCTAGAGAAGGAAATGATTCTCTGGAGAAAACCATGTGGTTGGAGTCTCCTGAATCTATGAGGAAGGCTTGTGATTGTGAAAATATAGCCTTCAGTGCATGGCATCTCTCATGATCATATGTATCACTTCCAGAATCAATCTCCTTGCGCCTTCTGGGAGGGAAATGTTGTGATGTTCAAGAAGTTTGGTCATTTGATCTATCTTCTTCTTCATGCAAGATCTCTCTAGATGGTTTCCTTTCTTACAATAGGTACATTTGGTCTTCTCAAACCCTTTTTGCTTATCCTTCTTGGAGTTGGAGGCTCCTTTTAATGGATTAGGCTTCTCATATGATTTGGATTCAAATTGATTCTTGTCTTTAACTTTTTGCTTCCCTTTAGCATTCACACTTTTTGACTCCCCAACCATAAGAGCTTGATTTTTGGAGGCCTTCAGGGCGCCCATTTGGATAAGCTTTTCTTGTTCTTAGATGAGAAATTTAGTGAATGCATCTAAGGAGGGAATTTTCCAATTGGGGATTAAAAATCTCCCTGAATGGAAGGTAGAAACAAATATTGAAAATTCTGGACAAAGCTTTCTTAGGATGGATAGCACTATCTCATCATCCTTCTTCTCAATGCCACATTGTTTGCTAAGGACTTGAATTTAGAAAAGAACTAATGTATGGTTTTGAAATTGTTGGGTTGAAGAGAAATTAATTCATTCTCCAGAATGTGGCCTCTCATCTCATCTTGCTTGCATAAGAGAGTCTCAGGCTTCAACCAAACCTCTCTTGGAGTATTCAATACGGCAAGGTGGAAGAGAAAATATATGGAAATGTGAATACACATAAAACTAAAATATTCATCTGATTTATTCAAGTACTTTTCCTTCTCAACAGTTGCCCAAGGTTTGACCTATTTTCCCATTGTGACCCTGTACAGACTCTTGTTACGAAAAACCATCTGCATATCAGCCCTCCACTCAAGATAATTGAAAGGTATAAAGATCCTTGGAGACAAAGGAACATCCAATTTCTCCATGTGAAACTACTAGAGCGATTACAAACTGAAACTACCGCTACTGCTGCACTAAAAAACCTTCAAAATCGAGCAAAAAACTCTCAATATTGGAGGTAAAACTTGTTATTGAATCTTTTGAGAAATGCTTTAAGAAAATAAGCACTTTTATCCGGATCCTTCACACCTGGCTAGAACCCAAAGGATTTCTCCAATGAATTCAATGCAATGGCACTAGGATTTGTTGTGGAAATCTAGAGGATTTTGGTGCACTATTGAAAGCAGCTACTCAACCTACGGTCTCCTGAGCTCTGATACCATGTGAAATTATTGAACACAACATATCATAGAGCTGAGAATACCTCATAGTGAAAGAATTAGCAGAAAAGATGAATTACAGTGAAATGAGTAGTAAAATTAATCATTCATTGGAACTCGGATAGGAACATAAATGTGTGTCATGATCCATTAATTATAGTCAACATATATGTTACAATAGAGAGAATTCGAATATCCAAGGAGAATTCAAATCCCTATTAGTCTAGCATAGGAATTGTCACCACTAGAGTGCTCCGAGAGTTCCAAATTCCACCAAACACAACTGATTGTAAGTGGGTTGAAGCTATTGTCAGTTAACTAATGAAGAAGGGTGCATTAGTAAATTTCCCATGCAAATCAACCAAAAAGGAGTGCATTAGATCAAAATCAGTGGTGATCGAAGTTCAAACCTACCACTAGAGTCAGGAACTTAGCTGGAATGAACTAGATCATTGAGTTAACTCCTAAAATGTAGGAAACTGACTCTAGTGGGCCTAAAATCATGCATGCAAGGTGCATCAAGTGGCTAATGGATCTTAGATGAAATGTGCACACCAATAGGGGGCTAACAACATCATCAACTACTAGGAAAAGGTAATAATGCTAAGGTTGACAAGGTTGGAGTATTAATTATCCTAACAAAACACAGGGGCTAAAGCTCCTTTGCAAGATCAAAACATTACTTGAAAGAGCACCAAAGCCAAGTGATCTTTGTAGGGAGGAGGCAACAAACCTAATTGTTCTAAATGACGAAAATGGTCTCTTGGAACTTCCATGCGATGGGTAGTGAGCACAAAGAAGAAAATACCAGGGATATAATCAATTAAGATAAATTAGCTATCCTCCTTCCCTAGGAGACAAAACTCAAGGAAGATGAAATGGTATCTTTAGCCAAAAAGGAATGGAGAAATTGTGATGGAGCAGGAGTCAACTCAAGGGAAGCCTCGGGAGGATTATGCACCCTACAGAATCACAACACCTTCATGCTTGAATCCTAGCTCCAAATTGGTTAGTCACATCCCTTCTTAATCATAGTACTGGTATCATGTATCATCTTTTAAATATTTACATGCCTATGCACTACTTCAAAAAAATAAAATTGTTGGACATCTTTTAGGCACTCACCGACACAAAGATTACTAAGAAAAATGGGGGGGCAATCCAACACGAGATCCGTTAAGAGAAAAAATGGAAAATCTAATATCGAAATGGGATCTTGTTGATGTAAAGCCCTTGCAAGATCACTATACTTGGTCCAACGGAATAATTGGCCTAAGGCATATTGCAACTTGGATTGATAAATTCCTTTTCCATATTAAACTTTACATCCAAGATCCTTCTATATACTCTCACATAATTCCTTTTTCTATTTCCAATCATAAACCCATTTATGTGATTCTCCAACACCAACCAAACTTTGGTACGATCCCCTTTTTCTTCAACCCCCTTTGGCTTCAATATATGCAAGCCCTTCCTCTGATCATGACCGAATGGTCTAAATTTTTTTTTTCTCCCCTACCTACATCCTTCAACAAAAGCTCAAAGCAATCAAAGAGTGGGATAACTATTATTTTCTTTCCCCGGAAGAAGAAAACCAAGAGCCACAAGCTAGCCTAGATAAGATTCAATTTGAAATGGAGATGGAAGGCATCACAAATCAATACCAAATAGAAGAAAAATCCCTCTGTTCAAAACTCCTCAAGGCACAAAACTCAGAAGAAGAATATTGGTGAAATCAAGGAGTTTATGGTTGTGTTCGAGAGATAATAATACCTCCTTTTTTCACCACCAAGACCAAGGACGGGAGCATAGGAATAAAGTGAAGGAAATAACCCTTCTGGATGGAAACATAATTACTAAATTTCATGATATAAAAATTGTTTCCAACATTTACTTTCAATCGCTTTACATGGAGGTAGGTGAAGGGGAACCTGCTACAATCGATACAATGATGGAACACATCCCTCCTTCTATCCCTAAAGTATCCAACTCCTCTCTAGTCAAAGATATAGAAGATGAAGAAATCACTGAGGCCATTTGGGGTCTCGCCCTAGACAAATCCTATGGACCAGATGGTTTTACCATCCACTTCTTTAGATCATGTTGGCACATTGTGCAAGCAAACCTAAAGAAAATGATAAGAAATGTTCAAAATAAATGCAAAGTAGGGGGAGGGACCAACTCTTACTTCCTTTCTCTCATCCCTAAGGAAGCAAACCCCTCCAACCGATCTATTTTTGCAACTCCACCTACAAATATTCACCAAGATCATGGCCAATATACTAAAAATGATTATGCCCAAAATCACTTATGATAACCAAGGGAGTTTTATGCAAAAAAACCAAAAAATTGTTAACATCTTACTGGTCCAAGAAGCAATCCATTCAAGAAAATATTGAAGGGATAAAGTGATGCTTGTAAGGATTGATATGGCCAATGGATTTGATCGAGTAAGACATTATTTTATGTTCATTCATTGAATGGGTTAACGCTTGTATTGAAAACCCTTGGATTTCTCCATTAGTCAATGGGCACCCCACCTCCTTCTTCAAAGCCACTATAGGCCTCAGAAAACACTGCCCTCTTTCACCTTTGTTGTACATCCTATTGGTAAAATCATTGAGCAGGAATCTAGAGAAAGAAATAACCAATGGGAATCGACCAAGAATCATAATCACAAGAGGGGTCAAATCCATGAATTATTCCCATCTTGTTGACAATACCTTGTTGCTCACAGGAGCTTCCTTTATCATTGCTTCTTTTTTTTCTCCATTCTTGACCCCTTCCTTGAAGCATTGGGAGGAGCAACCAATGAAGGAAAAATCATGATATACGCCTAGAACATCATCCCCATTACATTAAGGGAGATAGCCAGAATTTTGTGATTCTAAAGAATTGATTCTTGGAAAATTTCCAGATACCTCGGGATGCCCATCTCTCTTCATGCCCCCATCTCAAAGATATGGTTGGACATCATCAGAATATTCAAGAGAAAGCTCCAGTAATGGGGATCACAATGGCTCAATCCAGTAGGAAGAAAAATTCTCATAAAGTATGTTCTATTAGCGTTTCCAATTTATAGATTCTTATCTTTGTTGGCTCCAAAAGGGATCATGATGTAGATAGTTCAAGAAATCAAAAAAAATCTCTAGTGAACACCAACACCAAGAAATACCGCTTGGTGAATTGGAACATAGTGATATCACCTAAAGATAGGGGTGGGGTGGGTATAAAAGACCTAGCTATGATGAACATTGCTCTAGGAACAAAAATTGTATGGCATTTAATCATTGGCAAGATGGAATGGTGGAAGATAGCTATTTTCAAAAAATACTTTCATGGAACTAGGAAGAGGTGCATTTATAAGCCTCTACAGGACAAAGGAGGATCACATATTTGGAAAATGTTGAAGGTTGTAACTCCCTCATACAATCCAATCTCACATGGAATATAGGAAATGTGAAAGAAATCAGAATATGGACTGATGGCATACTCGACATCCCCCCTAGATCAAAATCAATATTTATCTTTGCTTAGAATTTGGATGGAGGGAGAGAATCTAACAACTCTGCATGACATATATAAATGCTCCAATGATGGCAAGAAATGGATAGGCTATGTGTTCAATTTCCCCCCCATATCAACAAATTAGCTTCTTCTCTACTTGCTAGACTCTCTTAATGTGCACTAGTCAACCATATCTCAGATTTGAGAGGCTAGAATGCTTTAGGCTATATAGTCAAGATGGGCTATGCCTAAGAAATCCACTCTACTCATCTTCTTCCACGATATGGACTATGGGAAAAAATTTGGCATGGCGGTTTACTTCCCAAAGTCAAGATGTTATGCTGGGTCCTTGTTCATGGGAAAATTAATACTATAGACAATCTAAGAAAGAAAGGCAGCCATGGTCCTTCTTAGTGCATCCTCTTCCAAGCCACCGAAGAAACTCAACAAAACCTCTAGTTGGAATGTCCCTACAATAAATCGATATGGTAATGTATTTTTTTTGGAGATTACAGATAGGTTTATCCCTCCAACAAGCTGGAGAACAATGCTCACAGTTTGGCATAAACATTACAAATTAACTCTCAAATAAAAGCGCCTTCTCAAATGTGCTTAGTAGTCAACCCCAAAATTAATTTATGGAAGGTCTTCTCGAAACAAAATCATATTTCAACAAGAAAGATAACATGCAAGGAGAATAACTTCAAGAGACAAATTTCTAATGGGGGGAAGCCTCAGTGCAAAGGGTATAAGTGGGAAATCCCAACAGTGTTTAGAAAACATGGAAAGAAGTTGTCTAGCAAGAGGGGAGATTTGATATGAAAAACCCTCTCCTAAATCCAGACATATCCAAGCAATGGAAAATCAAACTTGAAGGATATGACTTTACAAATTGGCAAAGGAATAAAAAATCCATATTCTCTTTTTCGACGGAGCCTCACAGAACAGTCCATGGGATGTTGGCGTAGGAGGATCATCCTTGATCTCAATGGTAAGGGCGATGAGTACAAGCATCGCCCTTACTACAACAAACCACAAAATGTTAAAAGTAGTATTGCAAGTAAAACCTAGCCATGCCCCTAGGGTTACTCCCTTCGTGGCAAACTCACTACAGCAAGAAACATATATAAGAAATACATTCAGAGCCACGGCTGCACCCCTTTGGCTTGTCAACAAGCAACTACATCACCACACAAAAAAAATCCTGATCTTTGAAGGATCTTGGGTTCGATTCCTGTAAAGAAACATCGAAGCCCGGAAATATTGCCATTGGGTGCTTTGAAGGGGCTCGGGATATGCCCCACTATGTCCATATAAAAAAATGAAATTATTATTTCTGTGTTTCCTTTGACTGGTGCCTGGCCAAACGATCCAGTTATTTACGAAGTAGGTTCTGGGATTTCAATAGAAGGAAATACAGGGATAGAATTTGTATAGAAGACTTGTTGTAATCAATTTACAGCGGGGTTCGATGCAGCTCAAGAAGCTAGCATCCAGCTCACCCTCTGATAGCGACGAACCTGACTTGCTGCTTGAGCGGGACCTAGTCAACGTGTTTCATGTAGTTCTCATGGAGAATGTATTTGTATGCCTCACTATCTATATAACCAACCAACCAACCAACCTATATAGGAAACCTATAAAGCAAGGGCTAGCTTTCACCTCGATCGGGAAAAACAAGGGAACACCAACCAGCTAGTGAAATAAGATGAGATGAAATAACGATGACGTAAGATAAGATCTATGGGATAAAATAAGAATGATAACAATATCCGAGCCAACTTGACGCACCCTGTGTAATCCAGGAGATCAGAACACCTGGGAATGGAGCAGCCTTATTAGTATTAGTTAAACTCTCTCGTAATAAAGTGATGGCTACCTGAATCGAGTGAGTACCAGCGGCATCTCTGTGTTGATTCCCGACATTGAAACCTATCTATTTATTTTCCTCCATTCCTTCCTAATAATAATAATAATAAAAACAATACCTGAGTTTTATGGATATGAAATATCCAGTTAGAAGTGCACTTCACAGTTTGGGGGTAATAGAGAGATCGGTTTAATGTTAATTGCATCAATTAAGATGGAATAAAGTTTGACATCCTACTTTTACTGTGAAAATGGATGTTATTTCTTCGAAAATTTAAAACCAAATTGTCAATGGGAGCAATAACAACCAGACCACATGCAACATGTATACCACAATAGTAATAGAACCATAAATTGATATCAAAACATTTATGACATTGACATGGTCGACAAAGTCCCTGCCTCGAATTCTGTTTTGGGAGAATGAAGTAACGCGCAGAACAGTGGGCTGAGAATTAAGTAACTCGCGGAACAGTGGGCTGAAGTGACCAATTGATGGATGGGACTATATATATACTTGATGACGATGCCAGATAAATTTCTCATCCTTACCTTACCTCATTTAATTAAGTACCTTGAGTATTTGACAATTCAAAACGAAGTTTCCACTTCCCAATTCCCTGTGCATATAGGAAAACTGATTGCAGTCAATAAGATAATAAAATAACTAAGAGATATTTGTAGATCTACATTTGATGTGATTACAGATTGGAATGCAATCAACACCATTAATCCTTCATCCAGAAGTCTACTTAAAATACACGACACTAGGTATCTTCTATTCAAACAATGGCTGTGGAAAAGAAAACTCTGTATTTTTTTAATAAAATATTAAAATAAGGTATAAAGTTTGGCGACGCCCATCCTTGTCTGTAATAACTCCCTCAATGGTTGTGCCCTAAGGTTATAAATGCATCATAAAGTCTAAACATTGGGTAGTGAGGCGAGGGCCCCGAAAGAAACTGAAAGCCTTTGAAGGTTTTGACAGTGCCATATTTAGGAAGAGATTAATATCAAATCTTGATATTTTCATTTGCTCAGATTTTGTAAGACATAGTCATCTTTAGCATGTATCCTTCTAGCTTACGCATGTAGGCCGTGGACATCATTTGAAGCCTGAAAACAAATACATGAATAAATAAAGAAATAAAAAGAGTTAAGTAAATAAATTTAACAATAATGTTTATCTAATTGTATGAAATAGTTACATAAAAAAAAATTGTAAATGAAACAAGAGAAATGCATACAAATCAAAGAACAATTTGCATTATGATCTACTACACCATTCAGCAAAGCAATTGTTCATTGTTCACAAACTACATAGATAGGCTAAATGCAAAATTGAGAATGCGGTCGGGCCTTCATTGACATCAATTCGTTGAAGTTTTTCAAAAAAGAACTTAATTAAATGTCTTTCTAAAACTGATATAGTTTGAGCATATTAATACAATAATATTTTTTTTAATTGAGTAAAGGCTTTAAAGTGAAAATATTTGTTAGTATAGTACATGACTTGTTAAAAAAAACACACACACAAAATCATGATTTTACTCAGGATTTAACTTTGAGAATAATTGACTTAAATCACATTATAATATTCAAGATATTTAATAAAATATTAAATATTAACAACTTGTGGGTGTGAGTTAAAGATTATAAAATCGTCTTTGAATATATATATATATACACATAAATATAAAATCCCAATTAAATTCCACGACTTCAACTACAATATCTTCTACACCTGTAGTTTGATGATCAACATAGTTGTATGCCCATTCATGTTATAGATTAATGAAAGATTAAGTAATTTCCACAAGCGTTGATTCCATTGCACATGTAATGCGTGGATTTTCGTGGCATGTGAAACCTTTTTTTCATCCAGGAAAATAGCTATATTTCTATTATAAAAATATATGTAAATGTATCCAAATAATCATCCATAAAGGAGATAGCCATAATCTGACCGCCATAAACCATACAAACCGAGACGTGGATCACCCAATATCCACAACATCCTGAAAGGCCAAAAGGAAACCAAAGAGTGGCAACACAAGAGATGCAGCTCTCCAACCATAAGGAAAAGGAACCCAAAAAAAAGTATAGAGTGCTGAAACTAAAAGAAAAAAAGAAAGATGAAGCAACTAATAAGAAAAACAACCGCTAAAAAAATACCTCAGCCGCCAAAAAAAGACCCCAATTACCAACGTGAGGATGCCGATAGGGGAAAACTCCCACAAGAACTAAGAAACGAGTGGGACCAAAACTCAAAGTTGATACAACCACCAACAACCGTCAGAGCCCGCTTAGACAAAATATCAGCTTGAAAGTTGTGCTCACGAAACAAATGGTTGATAGATAAGAGTTGGAAATCCTTTAGAAGAGATTCCACCACATCCATCCATGGGGAGAGCGCCAAAGAGTGAAACGAACAGTGGCCACACGCTCAATCAATGATTGTCAAGGAGTCCCCAACAATTTGCTTTAAAGGAATACATTTCTGCTTTGCAAAAAACAGAGTCATCCAAAGGGAAAGGAGTTCACCATGTGTATTGGAACTCAAGCCACCATTCATCCAGATATGATAAACTTGGTGTTGGTTAATCACAATGACCGCGCTAGCACCACATGTAGCTCCCCCACTCTGAGAAGCCCCATCAAAAAAATCCAAAAGATCACACCGCAAGGGGATAGGAGCCCAAAATTTTACAATATTATGATGGTTGGGCGTAAAATTAGCAGAGGATGCTGAGAAAACAACATCCACCTTTCTCGCTAGCCATTTAGGAGAAGTCGACTTTCCTTAAAAAATGACCAGGTTCCATGCAAGGCACAGTTCAACGGGGTATGATGATGGTTATACCTGATCCGTTTATTTAAACATAAGTGAATAGAGTCACCATTCCAAATGCCAAGATCAATGACAATGGACCAAACAACACTCCACAAATTGATAGCAAAGGAGCAATGACAAAAAATATGGTTGATTGATTCGGTATCCGATCCACATAAGACATAGCAATTTGGACCAATAAACCCCCGCTTGAGAAGGTTATCCTAGGTTAGTAGCTTGTTTTCCAATAGCAGCCATATAAAAAATTTCAGTTTGAGCGGCACATGCCAATTCCAACAAGCTGTGTACCACCAGCGAGTCATACCCTGAGAAGACGCCATGATAGATTCATAAGCTTGCTTGGCCATCACCATACCATCGCGGGTATTCCAAGACCATAGTAATGTATCTGCTTGCTCCGATAACCTCAAACAGTCGTGGCACATTCCATTCAGGAATGCTGACCATTCCATCGCCAAGCCACCCGATAACCCCAATTGGTCTGCGTTTAGCCATGACGTAGGCCCATTTACAGCAGGGGTAGATATTGCAATATGGTACAACGAATAGCAACCTTTGGCCCATAGAAAAGCTATTAAAAAAGGAGATAATCAAAAAATTAATGGACCAGCAATGATCGGATCCTCTCCTAGGATGATTGAGTGGCGGTTGCCTGGTTTCTAGGCAATCCAATGAGTGATGATTGGGAGAGCCATGACCAGGCCCGTCCAGATTGAAGAGCCGCCCTTACATCTACCTCTAGTCGATCTCATCCACTGGACTGTAGACATATGTTTGAAATATTTGTCTCTAATGATGGTTCGCCAAAAGCAATCAACTTTGAGGACTCTCCACAAGGACTTGGCTCGGAGGGCATCAACAAACACAAATATATTCTTCAATGACCATCCACCAAAATATTTTGGAGATGAGATACGTTGCTAGTTGCTCAAATGAATCTTTGACTTTTCAGTGCCAACCCATATAAAATTGATAATCTTTCTCCGAATACCTATAAGAGTGGATTTTGGAACCCTGCATAAAGAAATCCAATACACAACCATGTTTTGAAGGACTGACTTTGCCAAAGTCACTCTTCCCCCAATCGATAGCCGTTTCCAACTCCACAGATTGTGGCATGTGAAACCTGTCTTGCAACAATAAAACTGCAAATTAAAAGAAAAATTTGAGAACCATATATATATATATAATAGTATGCTAATTTTAGGAAATGCATGCATTTGTTAATTTTAAAAATAAATTTTGAAAATTTAGGTGAACATTTAAAATATATATATATATATATATATATATATATATATATATATATATATTTGGTTGCCAAAATAATGAACTTCAAAACTACATAAATTTCAATAACATGGAATAAGAATAGGACGAACATGGTTGTGGGATTGTTCCCAAGAAATATGATATTTAAAAAATTTCAGACCTACAGGTTAGGTAGGAGGAGGATCGGCATCTACGTTATGATAATATGAACCAATTTATGATGGTGAAGATTGATTATAATTTTTATTTATTTACTTATAATTTGAAATTTCTTGGTTATATATATATAAATAAATAAAAATAAATTTATACTTATTATATATATATTTAATATATTGTAAAAGGAGTAGTAGATGAATAGTTATATATATTTAATATGTTATAAAATGAGTAATAAATGATAATAGTGAAAATATTATATTCTTAGTTGGTTTTGGTTGGTTTAGCTATTATATACATTTAATTTGGTTAATCTATTTTTTTTCCATAAGAAAATATAGCTTACTATTAATACCGCGAAATAGTAAATAGAACCAGTACATTATGTAACAGAACATATATAAGTGTGAGTCATATCACAACACAAGCTCCCAAAGACATCATCACTACATAAGTCAATGCCAAGATCCATCCATAAACATATTGGATGTCAAAAACTACCAACATATCCCTAAAACAACAGATATAACCAAAAACCATCTCCATGTATCAAAGTATCAGAGTGCCAAACCGACAGACCTAAAGACATAATACAAATATAAGTCCAAAACATCCCAAGGCCTAGACACATATGACAATATAGCAGGAAAGACAATAAGCAAAATATATAGAGTCGAATAATCCAACCGGATCAAAAACCCAACAAGTAGTTGGAGACAGAACCTAAGAACCTGCAAGGTATAAAGTCACATAAAGTCATATGAGAAATATATATAAACATAAATGCCACAAAACAGAAAGAATATCATCACCAAAACAAGTCTAACGAGCCCCGGGAGAAAAGAGAGTCCTCATTGCATTCCTCCCACAAGATAATACCAATCGGTGAACCCAAAGCCTGCTTGGATAGCATGTCATCCTCCATGTTTATCTCGCGATAAACATGAGCAAAGTGAATATGCAGAAACCCACTGATGTAGCACCTAACAGCATCCAGCCAATGTGTGAGGAGCATCACATTGAGGGGTGACAAGCCCAGTGCCCATGATATGATAGAGGATGAGTCACCCATAACAACGAGCGACGAGACCCGCTTGAGTTGAGCAAAATATAAGAGGAGCCAGAGTGCACAGAGTTCGTTGCGAGTGTTTGTTCCAAAGCCCAAATTCAAATGAATGTGATAGGAGACAAAGTTATTCAGGTGTAGAACCACACCAGCCCCACTATCACCCCTCCCCCCCAACGCAGTCCCATCAAAGAATCCGCAAGGATACACCAAAATTGGAGGAGCATTCCGATAACCAGGTCGCCTTGCAGAAGCAACAACCCTGCCACCCACAGGATCAGCTATGGAACTGAACTCATTGAAACAGGCAATAATCCGGCCACATAACCAAACCAAATTAGGAAAAATACCCTCGAACACACAACGGTTCCAGGCCTTCCATAATTCCCACAGCATAAAGCAGTGGAGTTCCAACCACTGACGAGCAAGAGGATCGCAGAACCACTTACCAAAGGAATCATTCAAAGTGGACGAAAGCCAGGCAGCAGGTAAACCAAGTGCCTTAGAAATAAGTGACCAGAGATCTTGCACAACCAAGCACGAAGAGAAAAGATGATCAATTGCTTCCAAATGTGAGCAACATAAAGGAAATCGTCCTGGACCCCAAATACCATGTCTGTAGAGGTTATCCCAGGTAAGAATATTATTACCCAAAGCCAGCCAAACAAAACAACGAATCCTCGGGGGGAGGGCAAGTTTCCAAATCGCAGAGTGCCACCAAACCATACCCGGTCGACAATCAGCAAATAAAGAGTCGTATGCAAGCTTGGAGGTGACCACGCCTCGAGCAATGTCCCAAGACCATACCAACCTGTCTGGGGAATCACAAAGGCGGATATAAGCTTAACTAAGGTACATAGTATAATCCGACCATTCCTTCCCCATAACACCCCCAATACCAAGTTGACGAGCAATGATCCAACCCCTGCCGTTTAAGGAAGCCGCATGTGCAAGATAAAAGATCCCCCTGGCCTAGAGATGTGCAAGGAGTTCAGGGGAGAAATGATATGTAGGGGAACCCCCCAAAACAGGATCCAAACCGAGTCTTATGTCCCGGCCATTTCCTGGCTTCCAAGTGAGCCATTTCACGACAACAGAAAATGAGCCCATGAGTCCACGCCATATATTGGAGGACCCAATGACAGTATGTCTACCAATCCGAAACGAGGACGCAACTGGGACATGTTTAAGATATTTGGCCCGGATAATACAACCCCACAAAGAGTTGTTAAATAAAGCACGCCACAGTCTCTTTGCATGAAGAGCCAGCACAAATAGCTCTAAATTCTTAACATTCCGGCCTTCAAGAGTGTATGGCTGGGCTAGAGTTTTCCATTTTATTAAGTGAAACTTATTCTTCTCCCCCCCCAGACCATATAAAGCGGAAAAATTTCCCACGGGTAATGTGTAGTATGGAAGCAGGAATTTTGTAGAGGGAGAACCAGTAAACTCCCAAATTCTGAAGAACCGCCTTCGCCAATGTGAGCCGACCACCCAGAGACAGATATCTCATGCACCAATGCCCAATGCGAACATCAAAGCGTTTTACAAGCCAAATCCAATCATTTATCCTGTATTTTGCAGGTTTGACAAAGTATCCGAGATATTTTGAGCCCTCGGATAATTCCTTGAATTCCAAAGGAAAAAATTCCCTGATCCTGCGTTCCACATTCACCTCTAAAGAGTGCTTCAGGAAGAAATATTTTACCATATTAATGAGCATACCTGTTACCAAACAAAAGAAATCAAGTATTTTCTTATACTATAACCATTCAGCCAATGTACCCATACCAAAAAGCATCACATCATCCACAAAAAGAGTGTGAGTAACCGGTACACCGGCTGAGACCATGATACCCACAATAGTTCCATCCCCCTTTGATTTGTGAATGGAGAGGCTTAGTCCTTCAATGACCAGCAGAAATAGAAGGGGAGAGAGAGGGCATCCCTGACGAAGTCCCCTAGAAGCCTTGAAGTAATCAGTCAGCTAACCATTTATAAGAACAAAAAGGTTGACAGAGGTAACACAGGCCATAATCCACTTCATAACCTTCCAAGGTAGGCCAATTTGGATAAGAATTAGTTTCAGAAAGGTCCAATTTTCCCGGTCGTAGGCTTTCACCAAATCAAGTTGGAGAATAAGTGCATCCATCTTCTTCTGATTTATGCTGTGGAAAACCTCCTGTGCCATGCCAATCGCATCGTGTATTTGTCACCCATCCAGAAACCCATATTGTTCCATAGAAATGTACGTGGATAGGATCGGTTTGATACGTTGTGCAATTATCTTGGATGTGATCTTGTATACTAAGTTGCACAAAGCAATAGGCCGGAAGTCACTAAAACTCTCAGGATGAGAAGATTTTGGTATTAGTGCCAGATAGGTAGTATTCAGCGCCCCAGAGACCAGCCCCAAAGACCGAGATTCATCCACAACATCCCTGAGGTCGTCTCCCATAATATAAAAAAAATGAGTGAACATTCGTTTAGCCATCCGGACCAGGAGATTTATCCTTAGCAAAACCCCGTAGGGTATCCTGAACATCAGTGATAGTAACAGCCTCAAAAATTTTATCCCCCTCCCTTTCATTGAACATCCTAGGATATTCTTTTATAATCTTAAACTGTTCAGGTAGAGAAGTACTTAAAGGATCAGTAAAATACTCAAGAAAGTGTCGCGATGCCTCAGCCATCAAATCCTCATCCCCACGAATCCTTCTCCCATCATGATCATTTAAATCCCAAATGTTATTTTGAATCCTGTGGGAGTCAGCATAGCGATGAAAGAACTTAGTATTTAAGTCACCAGCTTTTAGCCAAATTGCCCGGCTCTTTAAACGCTAGGATTCTTCCTGAATGATGAGGATTTTGAGTTTTCTTTCCTCCATAATAGAAAGCCGGTCACGCCCAGATTGTGAAATCCCCACCCTCAAAGATAGATCCCTGAGATCCACAATTTCCAATTCTAGCGCATTTAGTTCTGTAGACAGCTCAGCTTTTTTAGATCGCTCCCATCTAATAGTAAAGTCTTTTAAGGAGTATAATTTAGCAGCAAGTTTGTCCATTGCTGACCACTCCCCCGAGACATCAACATTTGCCCAATGAGAGCGAATGCCCACATCATAATGCAGGTCGTTTAACCATACAAAATTGAATTTGAATGGATATACCCATTGTTTTGCTTCAGATTCATATTGTAATATAATGGGAGAATGATCACTGATATGGGCCTTCTGTATCCATGTCCTGTATGTTTTAAAAGAGCTTAAGAGTGACGCAGAAATCAAGTAACGGTCAATGCGCTTGGATATCAGATTCTCATCCCTACGACCATTTGTCCATGTGGGGGCCAAAGGTCGCGGTTCCACATTAATCAGGGAGAATGTGGCGAAAAGATTCCTGAAGTATGACCCAAGAGGGTCTCTTCTGGCCGCATGTCCCCAAATTTCCTCAGCCTGCCAAGAAAAATTTAAGTCACCTGCAAGTATCAAATTTTCCATTGCCAATAAATGTTCCGAACATGCCAAATTCCAAAAAGCTTCCCTGTTGCAGTAAGGGTCATAGCAGTTTACAATATTTATAACTTTTTCCGAACCTCTATAAGTTCCAGACAACAATATGCCCATCGAAATATTATACGGAATTAGCTTAAGAACCCCCGGGTTCCATGCAGCCAGTAAGCCACCAGAAAGGCCAACCGCATCAATAGATGACATACACCAACATGGCTTTATTTTGTTGAAAAACGAACGAGCCTTCTCACCACAGACCATCGTTTCTTGTAAAAGGACCAGATCAGGATTTACAATTTGTAGGACTCTTTTGAGGGCCAGTTGTTTGGGCATACCCCCCACACCCTGGATGTTTAAAGAGATAAAAATCATTATCGACCCCGGGCAAGGGCTTTGATTCCTCTAAGAGCCCTGGTGTCAGGAGATTTGGGTGTAATCAGGTTGTTTTTGTCAATAACCCCCAGGGTTTCGACCTTTTTATTTTTCCTAGCACTCCTCGTTTTTAATGGAGAGAAGTCAGTTGCCAGTCCGCCCTGTTAAGCCCCCTTCACATAAATCTATTTATAAAAGGAATGTGTAATTGGTTTAAATGAGTAGTGTCCAACTCAAACATATGTTATAAATATATGTTATCATAGATGTATGGTAACATAATGGGTTGTATGAGATAAAGAGTTAGAGAAAGAATTGAATGGAATTTTATTTATTTATATTAAAAAAAAATCATGGACTTCAATTAATTTGTTGGACATAATCTTTCTCTTATCCACAAGATAAGATCATTTAACTTGTTCGTAAAAAGTAAAAATTAGATGCAAATCTATTTATGTGAAACTACATCTATTTATGTGAAACAAAATTTTATGGGAAATGAGATTATAAAATTTCAATGAATAATTTTAAGAAGAAGACCAGTATTTTAATGTTTTTAAGGTACTTGAGTGGTTTCTATTTTATATTTATAAAACTAAGGAGGAATGAGAAAACCATGACAAGAACAAGTCCAGTAGCATAAAGGAATAATATTAAAAATTTCATATAAATTTCAATAGATTTTAAGCCAATTTTATGAGAGGTTATATCATGATAAAAAAGGGGTGGAGATTATTCAGGAGATTTGGAAGATTTAATGGTAGTAATAAATTATTGTAAATTTATATTTATATATATATTTCATTGGTTTATATATTAAGAATGAATAATTATATGTTAATTCATCATATAGATAATATATATTTTTCAATTAATAATATATAATAATATAAAATATTATAAAGTTATGTGAAGAATGTGAATTATGAGGTAAGCATAATTACAAGGGATTGACACACAATTTTTTTGTCATGCTGTACATTGTACTATTTATGTAGATTTAAAATTTACACTTGTACAAATTTAATTTATCTTATTAAGATTTGATAACATTAACAACCTCAACAAATGGAGCTCTAAGCTTACCTTTCTTTCCACTTAAACAAATTTTGGTTTGGGCATTTAAAGTTAACAGATTGTTAAAAAGGTAGGTCAAATTTACTTTTTAAAGTCAAATACATTTTATATATATATATATATTCAATTTATAGATTGTAGAAGATATGGAAGGAAAAAAAAAAGGTTGTACATATAGGAAAAACTATTGTAAAATTTGAAATGGTTTATAGGGAAAATCCATAAAGAAAATAATATAATAAACTAAATTAAATTAATGATGAATATTATTATAGATACTATAACAACTCAAACACACTTTTCACATAAAAAAAAATGAAGAAAATAAGGTTTATGTTGGGTTGTTGGCATTTTGTATATTAAAAGAAAAAGAAAATGATAATATATGTGTATATAAACAAGATTAATATGGTCTTAGTTAAAACTAAATTAATAATTTTTAGCCCAATTAAATTTGAGATTCTTAAATAGGTAGGAAATATTTTATATAAAATAAACAATGTTAAAAATTAAATACCATAAAGTATGTACATAAATTATGTAAATGTAAACATGAAACATTTGTAATTTTAGTGAAATTTAGTCAAATAAGGAAAGGCATGTGAATAATAGTACTAAGTTTGACTATGGTTAAAACTATATAGCAATATGATTATATAGCAGTATGAGTATAACTATTTAGTGTCATGAGAGTGTTTAGAAAAAAAATAAAAAAAATTGTAATAGGCATTTAGGATGAAAGAAGTAAATAGTGTGTAAGAGAGGTGGTAGGACAAGATTCATGATGTGCATTAGTGATTGCACTATTGACAGATTTAGTCATTGCTTAAAGGATGGAAGTGATCAATGGTAACTATTTTGGTATAGGATAAGGCTTGTGTGAAGGAGTTCTTCTTGACACGTGTTCACTAATACTGTGTAATTGGTAGATAGACATAGCACTACTAAGTTATTATATAGTAATTCATTTAAAATACCGTCAAAATTTGGATATAATTAAATTACTAATGAGGAAGTAAATGGTGTTTATTAGAAAATATTCAATGAAACTAAGAATCAATAAATGAGTCATAACAATACACCTTGAACCTAAGGAAATGCTATATGGGAGACAAGGTCTTCTTATGAACTATGATATAGAAAACAACAACAAATTATGATTATATGTTAACTAAATAGGACTAAATGAAGTGATAAACCTTGATGAAGTTAGATCAATTGTCTGTATAACATGTAAAGCATAAATTGAGAACACATCCTATGTGATGAAAGAGGTAAAATTATATATTAACGACATGTTGATCATGTGAAGGTCTCATAGTACTAGCATGGCTAAGGTATTTTAATCGGAAAGAATAGAGATATGGTATCGAGATTTTTCTTAAAATTTTGAATGACCATAACTTCGGGACGAAGTTTCTTGAAGGGTGGGTGTATGCAACGCCCCATATCTTGACAGTCATTAATTAAAAACTCTAATGTGATTTAGCTTACCATTTTATTTGCTTATTATATGTTGACTAGGATAGATTGATTAAGACTATTGTTATATGGACATGTGGACTCCCTTGGGGTGTGTATGGTAAATGGAGTTTACTATTGAATTCATTAATGGAAATGAATATGTTACTTCATATTGAACATGCAAATTTAATATAGAATATCCATGTGTAGAATGCTAATTTAATTGTTGCAAAATAACTTGCATGATTATATGTAGATGTTGTTTTAATGATATTGATTAACACTTGAAGGAGTTGGGTGTGTTTATACATGAGTTTCATGTTGTTGATGAACTATTCCGCATGTTGATTAGATACAAGATAGGTGGATTCCTATAGTTCCAAGGGGCACGAGATGTCTTGGACATCAGGAGGATAATGATGTTATATCAATTTTTCATGCTATTTAATTGTGAATTCCAATATTTCTATGACTTGTGGGTGAGTGTGTGTTTTGATTGTAATTGTGACTTTTCCAAAGTGTTTGTTCAATGACGAGACCCCTTAGATCAATGATGGCACAATATGGTTGATGTAGGGTGTTGAACCTAGTACTATCAGGGGGGTGGAGGCATTTCCCACCATTGAACCTCTGAAATCCGGAGTCGTGGGAGGGCTGTGCTGAGCACGCTCCCGTGGATGTGGGATGACGATTAGTGGGTGCCTGCTGGGGAATCTTGGTCGATGTGGTCAATCGACACTTCCGCTTACGAGTTCTATACATGGTCATATGCATAGTCGATATTCCATGGTATATTCCAGCAGAGGATGGGATGATGAGGTCAGGAGTTGGAAGTAGTGGTGATTAGGTGGTTGGAGTACTAATGGGATGGATGGTACCAATGACGGATTGGATGGTGTTCTTGATTGTTATTAACCATTGTGATTGTATGTTGGATTTCATTATTATGTTTATTTAATAATTTCTTATTGCTTCTGTATGAATGATTATGAATGATGAATGATGCATTGTTTAATTGTTCTTCTATATGTTGTTTGTGAGCATGTAATAATGATCTATTAGGAGCATTAAATGTGATTATTAGTACACATGCTTAAGACATGTGCACTGGCCATGCATACGCCAATTCGTGAGTACAATACTATGATTGGTCGGTTGATGAATAAATTAATATGGTTATATTAGCTAATAATGGCTTGGTTGATGAATTGTTGAAAGTATTACTTGTGTGTTGAAAGTATGAGTTTGCTGACTTGTTTAATATGTTTTAGATTTATATAAATTGATTGGATTATTGAATAAAATATATAATTATATACAAATAATATAACTTATGTCATAGTATAATATACTAGCATTTGCCCCTTGAGGGGCAAAAGTGAACGCCGTTAAGGAAAGAGCAAAGTTTGTAACAATCTCAGAACATGCGTTCTCGATTGGAACAGTTAGTTGACTCATTGACCATCACATTTCTGGATGGAGCTGAATATCATAGATGGTGACAAGAAGTCGATAGAACTCTAAGTTGGTTGATAAAAGTTGTCCTATCGATATGAAATGGTCGACCTTATGGTCATTATTATTAAATGTTGTCAGCATTGTTTCATGGATGATGCCAATATTTCTTTCTACCGATGGGAGCGATCAGCCGATGAATGTCATTCAAGTTTCCATATGACTTTGAACGTGTGTTGTTCAACAATTGAAACCATGGATGAAAGATATCATTTTTTTGATCTCGACTGCCATTTGGTCAAAGCTATCGTCATCAATCAACTACTGGACGAATGAAGAAATCTATGAAGACTACATTGAGAAGATGCATTTGTTGAAAATAATATGAAAGCCTGTTGGTTTCTCGCTGTCATATGACTCTCGACCTTATCTGTCAATCAAAGTTTTTGTAGAAATGTCCACTCAACCAGCTACTTCACCGAACACTGACATGAGAAGAATAAGGGAATGAAACCTATAGTTTTGTCGACCAAGGATGCAACGCTAGAAGCTTGACCAACGAGTATTAATATCGAAGCTACAAGCGGTCGACTCGCAGATCTCGTCGTCACTTGTCGAAGTGTAGAGAAGCCGTAGAGGTCATGTCAAACCTAGAACCTGTCGGGGTTGAGTTGTCGAAGTTGAGCTGCGACTGGTCGAAGAGGAACCTGTTGAGTTTGTTGGATTGTCGAAGTTGAATCGAGACTTTTCGAAGGTGAACCTGTCGAGTTTGCAAGTTGTCGGAGCCATAAACGATCGTGAAGATTGTCCTTACTATCGGCAACGGAGATAGATCTTATCGAAGATCAATGGTGGCAAATCCATATCATGGTTCGCTGATGGGTAGACTAGTGTTTCCAATGGCCTGTCGGAGCTTTTGTTTACTATAATTGATCTGGCATGCCGAGAATTTACAGAATCACGTTGTGGTAATGAAGCATTTTTAGACTATTTGCAGGTAACGTTAGTTCAAGAAATTTATGCCTAGATATTGGCCATAATGGACAAAACCACTTTGGTTGCATGGAAAATCTTGGAAAGAACATACAAACATCGAAAAAAAACTATTTGGTATGGAGTAGAATAATAATTTTTTTGGATTTAATTATATTTATTTTTCTCAAATATAGTATAACTAATATTTAGAATTTTAATATTATATTATTATTTAGCTCTCTTCAATACAAAATCTAACCATTATTATTAAGGAAAAAAAAAGCAATTAATTTTATTTTGGCATTTTTTATTCAAAATTAAAACTTTCCCAATTTGACATGAAAGTTAAATTTTGCAATTTATAATTTAAAATTGAAATTTTCCCAATTTGACATGAAAATTAAAAATGACAAGGCACAAAGATGAATTTTTAATTTCATAAATGTGTTTATTACGATAAGCCATTAAAGCAAATTAATGAAGCATTTTCAGACTATTTGCAGGTAACGTTATGGTTCGTGTCGGCAATCGACAATAGCATAATTTGTCAAAGAGCCGACAGAAGGGGTAGTCAAACCACGACAAGTCTCTACGAGTTTGTTGCCGTGATACCGAATAGTTGGCTGGGCCGAAAAGATTTCGAGCGAGCTGTGCGACGTGAAGGTGGAAAACATAATTCCTTACGTGTCTATTCAGAACAACTAATTTTGCCAACTCTGGATATAGTTGGGCACACCGGTCTGGCAAATTTTGATTCGAATGCTAGACTTGTCAAATTGCTAACCTTGTTCTTTGCAAATTTATTTGATTTGTAATGTGCTTTCCACTAAATATCAATTTGGAATGTTGGTCTTATTCGTTTTTTAATGTTTTTATAATAAAATATCATATTTTTTGTATTTTAGGTTTTCAGTGCGTTAATTTGACAACTGAGTATGTCTCGGAGCTTACAACTTAAATAGTATTGAACAGTGAAATAATGGAGGGCGTCGTTGCCCCCAACGTGACTTGAAAGCTTTGAATAACCAATTAAAGAAAGCTTTGAAGAGCCAATTAAAGTGAAGATTCAACCTCATAAAAATCTCTAACTTACTCAAACATTCGACCAAAATTCTTCTTATTTTAATCCTCAGACAAAGCGCTATAGTGTGCCAAATGAATTAATTAGTTCAGATCTCAAATTATGTCAATACTTTGACTAAAATGATTCCTCAACCATTAATTTGGCATACCTTATAAAATAAATTTGTTTTGTAAGATGCTAGGGTTTCCATGACTCATTGCTTTAGCCAACGGCCGCATTGCATTGGTCGATAAACTATTGTAGCCAAGCAATTATTGGTCGACGGATTGACTGCCATATATATCAAGAGTGGCTGCTTTATTTTTCTTGAATGTTCAGATGATCAATTTGTATGATAGCTAAGAGATTTATCAGTTAACTACGCACCTCTATCATACAAGTTAATGGAAGTTTTAGCCAATGGGATGATTATTTTGGTCATTGGATCATCAAGTTGATAGATCGATGGATGTTTCAGACAACAGAAAATTGATGGTCGAGTGTAATGTCGATCAATGAGCTACCGACAACAGACAATCAATGAGGTACCGGTCAATGGAGTTCCAAATTTAATCAATGGAGGAATACAAGAGTTTGGAGACTATTTGGATTTAATTCAATTAAAGTGGTCGGCTGCTAAGGAAATGGTGGCAACTGACTGGTTTGGCATAGTCGACATGCGACTGCACAAGTCGGTGAAGAGTGGTCGGTAGACTGTTGTCGAAGATCGACTGATTATGCTGCTGACCAGGAAAAGAGTCTATGTTTGATGTAGAAATTCCAATGGCTCCAATGGTTACAGAATCACGTCATGGTAATGAAGCATTTTTAGACTATTTGCAGGTAACGTTAGTTCAGGAAATTTATGTTTCCGGACTAGTTTTATTTCTGCCTACTCTTGGTATGTTACACCCCTTGGAAATTTAAATGAAAAAAAGGCTGTAACTGTAATGGTACTGTTTCATCGTATTTAATAATTCGAGGGTTTCATTTTATCTCTGTTGTTTGTTATAATATATTGCTCTTTATATATAAACGTATTTTCTTGTTTGTAATAACGTGCTTGTGAAAATTTAAGCTTAACAATAACAGTTTTTCTTGAATGTGATCTCAAATTCACCTTATTTGGGATAAATTTTATTGCAAAACATTTTTTCATGGATGTGATATCAAATTCACCTCACTGGGATAAATATTATCGCACTGAGTTTTGGAATAAATTTTATTACATCAAGAGAAGTAAGCAAGGTCGCTTCATTTGGGATAAATATCACCGAACCCAGTTTTGGGATAAATTTTAGGAGCTGAGATAAATATTATTGCACCCAGTTTTGGGATAAATTTTAGGAGCTATCTAAGTACGAAATGATAGATTTGGATTATTTTTCTGTCAATAATGATAGAATCTGGGGTATAACTTTTGGCTAGATGAGATTTCTCATTATTCGAGATGTCTCATCAGAGCAAATGCATTCCATTTTTTTTCTTCCGAATAAAAGACATTGTGTATGTCAGCATTTAATGACTTTTCGACTAGAATCATATATTGACCAATGGAAAAAGTATTAATTCATGACCAGGTTTCTTTGATCACGACACGACCAAGTGACAAATTAGTTATATATATATATTGAATACTTTGAATACTACAAAGCTATAATAATTCATGACCAGGTTTCTTTGATCACGAGAAGAATGGAGGTCCAGGATTCAGAATGGAGGTCCAAGAGGAGTTGGCCACATTCCTTGTAATTTGTGATTTGAATGATCAACAAGTTTAACTTTCTTTGTCGATGGCGAATACCGAAGCTATAGACATTCGATAGGTTAACAGTGTCGACAGGTCGCGATCCCGAACAGCTTCATCCTCGACAAGTTCGCGACGACATGGTCATCATGTGGGTGATCTCGACAGGCTCGTCCTTGACTGGCCAGCAATTTTGACTAATTCGTCTTCGGGGAAAGTCACAATCTTGACAGAGTTGTGACTTATGGAGACATTGACATCTTTGGAGAGTTGTGGGCAGACAGGTGTGTGAAGCTGAAGAGCATACGTGGGTTGGAGCTGCCAGCAGTGACGAATGCAGGACCAGTACCACATGACGTGAAGGTGGAAAACATAATTCCTTACTCATCTATTCAGAACAATGAATTTTTCCTTCTGAGTCTCCAAACTAACAGAAAACCTAGAAGCCAGACTTTGGAGATTCGATGGGACAACAACTAATGTCGGCGACTTGGAGTTTGAGGTTTCAGAAGAATCCATAGCAAATGCCACTGGTCTTCCACAGGTGAGCGAACGCTGGTTCAAAAACATGCAATGCATAGTTTTTAGAGGAATGTAATAAGAAGCTTGTGTCTCATACGTTGAATATTGCTTCCTACCACTGAAGCGCCTGGGAAAATAAAAAATGTGATGCAAAAATAAATTCATATATATGTGGCACAAAGTGTGTTATGCATAGCACTAAAATGCAACAAGTTAACTAAGAAAATCTTGTAATATGTGCAGTCTCATCAAAGAGTTGCAGCTTACCTTCTGGCATCAACAGTCCATGCCTATCACTATATGGTGCCTCTTGATACAGTGGAATCATTTATGAAATAATTAGTGAGTCAAATTGTATATAATTGAGCTCTAACTGTTGGTTTAAACATTGATTCATATGCCAATGCTAATGAGTGAAGCTTTACTTTGTGACCTTACCCTCTATAAGAAGCTTCTTGAGAAACTAGTATCATCAATAGCTCGTTCTTTTATCTTCATTTTCATACAGGTACGTCCATTACTATTGGCTAAGATGGATATGTAACAGATAGTTAAGTTATAGTAGAAAATCATGGTTTTCTTCAAGAATTACGTTATCAACATTTTTGTCAAATAGAGCTTGTTATTCATGTCAAAATCAAGTATGACTCCTCTAAATGCCAATGGTGCAAATGTATATTGATTGATTGAGTCGCTATACATCCAACACAATCTGAACAGTCATACTCCTCAGAAATACATTAAGCTGAGAGCGCCGTCTAGAGTCTGACATAACTCAAAACATTGTCTCCCACTGTGGGAAATCGCAAAGCTCCTTCATTCCACGACAATCTGCCAGATCAACAGCTTCTTCTTCCAAGTATTTCCAGTGTTATGTTCATTTTCAAGGCACATAAAAATTCACAAAGAAGCAGTCACATCTCCCCACACAACTCTATCCAACACTTAAGGAGATAATGTTGACACTGATACTGTTTATTACAATGTCGGCCATAGACAAGTCTATAAGGTAGCGTTGAATAGCACAGTCGGAATAAGTAGGTAATGTGCTGTCGGTAAAGAGAATGTTGGCAGGAAGAAAAGATCGGATACAGAGGATTCCACACTGGGCCTCTCATTATGTAATTTAATCTTATAAATAAAGTTTAATGCAATGCCTTGTATATGATTTCCAATTTCAAGTTGTAGTAGTTTTCAGTGTTTCTCTCTGTCTATCGGCATTGAATAGCACAGTTGGAGTAAGTAGGTACTGTGTTGTCGGTAAAGAGAATGTTGGTTCCTCTCGAGAATTATCTCAAGAATTCCTCATCGAACTCAGTGGTCGGAGATGACTGTTTTGGAGATAATATCTGGTCGACTACTTCCTCGGTGGTCGGAGATGACTGTTTTGGAGATAATAGTTGGTCGACTGCTTCCTCGGTGGTGGTCGGAGACAACTGTTTTGGAGATAATAGTTGTTCGACTGCTTTGACGACCATGACACATATTCTGGATGTTCATGCTCGATCACTCCATTGGTAGTCGATGGATGAATACACCTGGTCGGCGAGATGACACCTCTTAACTATATTTTAGAAAACCATCCGCATCACCATTAAAAATTTATTTAAACATGGGCGATAAATTTGAGCCATCTGACTGATTACATCATTCAATATCCCCATGCAGCAATACTATGCAGGTCATCTTATCTTCTTTTTTTCATATAATATAACTAAAGGGTCACTCCAGGTCGACAACCCATTTAAAAGTAACAGAATGATAACAGCATTTTATCTACCCCATCGAATTATGAAATGGAAGAACACTGGAGCGGTTGAAGAACCTCTTGGTCGACAAAATGTTATGAGCAACAAGTTGACGGTCGCTGGACGAGACAACTCGACTTTGATAGTTGACAGGAAGGTAAGTGGTCGATGATATGCAGTTGTCGAACTGTTGGTATGGAGTCATTCGAAGAGTTTCTAGTTGGCCATAATCTATGATTATGTTTACATGATATATGATCCATATGGCGTGCAGATCCATTGTGTCCATCTGTCGAAGTGCATCACAGTCGAATTTTGCTAATTGTGTGTTATTAGTTGACAAGATTATTGTATTAATAGCGAGATCGCTGGGATGCAACTCTTATATCATGTGTGTTCATTTCTTTCGAGAAGGTGATCAAGTCGTCTGGCTTCTTGAATAGACAAAATTTGTAATGATAGGCTGTCACGACCAGGTGAATGCTGGTTCAAAAACAGGCAATGCCCTTTAATGGCTGACCTTACAACTCTTTTTTTTCAAATAAAAAAAGATGCGGCTTGTTGCAATGTTGCTTTCATTGCAGAGCCTAGTAAATGCAGCTCAGCGTGTATAGGATAAACTTATGCGTCTTTGATTTGTTACGCATATCAACCATTTTTGGGTCCATCTCTTTAAGTATCTCCAGCTTCGAAACCTAGTATATGCAGCATTTTGTTTTCTTTTTGCGTTTTCGTGCCAATTTCCTTTCCTTTCATTTGTTTTATATATTTTCATGGATTTTGAATTTATTTAAAGGGTTGTTGTTTGCGAGTAGGTAATGTAATCTATGCGACTTGAACGGCAAATGCTTGTAGCGACTTCTGACATAGTCTTCTGGAATATAAACATCAATAGCCAGATCCATGGAAAACCTGCAAGTTGCTGCTTCTGCTGGAGTTTATCAAAATAGGGGTTTGCGTGAAAGGCGCAAAGTAATGCAAATAATTTCTACGACATGGTCGGTGTGATCTGGTCAGCATGTGAGAAAGCGAAAAAACATGCGGCATGATTCCATTGGGTTTATAGACGAGGAATCTTTTTGAGGTGGAAGGTCACGCTTCTCGTTGGTGAATGCCTATGGCGTAAATATATGAAAATATCTTATCTGACTTATGTATGAGAGGATAATATAAATAAAGAATATATAGGATTGCACAATTTTTTAGAAAAGAGTTGTCATAGTTGCATTTAAGGTAGAAGCATGACAAGTGAGACTTTGCAACCATGTGTATTAATATTTTATTAATTTAAATCAAATTGCTATTTTTTTTAGAAAATGAATTTATTGATTGTTGACTATTATTTTTAGAATTTATTGATGGATGAGGAGGTTGACAAGGAGTTTTGATATAAATAGGAGACTTGAGATTGCAAGAGGGGAGGTTCTTTTTCTCTTGGAGGATATGGTTTGTTTTAGGAATGGGAGTTTTGGATATTTTGGGGTATGAGAAGTTTGGAAGAGTTGGAAGAGTTTGAGAGCTCTTGGAAGATTTGATACATAGCCTACTAGTGCATCACTGTTCTGTTCTCTGGGGTCTTGGGTACGGAGGGCTAGGAGGCCATTTGGATGGGACCGTTCAATGTCTTCGTGGGGCTAGGGAGCCGGCAGGCCCCTAGTTGGATGGGAGGTAAAACCGTGGTTCCGCTTTGGGCAATGAAGATGGAATCAACTCGAGGAGAAGAGGAGAGCTTGCTCAGTTTGGACTCCATTAACATTCTTATAACGAGGTATTTTTCTTGTGATTTTAAATTGTATTATATGTTGTTGTAAACTTCTTATATGATGCTATGGTTACATGATGCTTATAGGGTATTGAGTTTTACAGTTAATAAATCTACCATTTGAGTTTGTATTAGTACTCTTATGCATTTCTAGAATGAAAAGAAAATAGATGCTTTGTTAGATAAAAATTCTTAATGCCCTTGAGAGGCATTACACTACTAGAATCTTTAATAGGAAGAAGTTGTATTTATCTTGGTCGTCCATTCTCTCATGACAACATTTTAGGGTTCATAAATAGTTTAGGTGCTCATTATTTAGTGCAAATTGTTCATTTGAGGAACACTCCAATGACAAGGAGTTCTTTATGAAAATGAAAGCATCCAAAATTATCGTTGTCTAGGAAATACATAGTTTGTCTCCTAGCGACTAGTTGTTAATAAACTATAGATTTTGTAGACCATCGATCATTCGTCAAACATGCCTTGCATTGGGACTACCTTTAGATGTCCCTTTAGGGCATCAGAAAATGATCATGGAGTAGTCATTATATTTTTCAATGGAATTGATGTAAATGTATTGTTCAATTTGACATTTTGTTTTCTAAAGTGGTTGGCTGCACATGTACTATTGGAAAAAATATATATGCTTCAGATAATTGTTTGGTGTAATGTTTAAACATATTAAATTAATTGTGTTTATTAGTATCATCGATGCAATGTTCAATATTTTACAATTAGAATTATGATGATCAGCAAACTATCCACCATCTTTTGTTGCACCCCACCATGATGCCAAATAGAGAGAAGGATACTAAATAAGATCAAGAGAGAAATCATACCAAGCATGGTTGAATCAACAACCTATCCAATTCCCACTACATCCAGAGTCATAATTCATAATGTCTATAGTAACATCGGTTCTTCACATGTTGGCAATGAAGGCAATGAAATAGAAGTTGTCATTGAAGATTTTGTTTTAGTATACAAGTGCCGCAGAGGGAATGTTGTTGCATGCATTCTAGAAAGATGAACTAGGGAATGGTGCTCATATCATCAATACCTTCTTCAAAAGCCTAAAATTTGCTTCCATCACCTCTCTTTACGACACTGGTTAATGTCTACCCAACTAGGGACAACAATGTTACTGTACAACTTAAAAGCCAAGTATGGTATTTTAAACAGTACATCTTTCTTGATGCTTTTGAGGTAACTAACCATTAAATCCCCAATATTTTGAGGAATCTTGTCACACAATCAACATTGTAAATGGTTAATTTTATGCATGATTGATAATAGTGTACATTTCTATTGCCTACTAATTGCAGGTTACCTAAAGATAAGGTACTTTCAAATGATAATGTATTTCATGAGAGTTGCGAAGAGGTAAATCAAATATTGAAAACATTGGGTGGCTAGTAGATATCATATCATGCTTGTCTAAATGATTGTATTCTATACATAGGTAAATATGGAGACAAAGAGATATGTCTAGAATGTTAAAAATGCTTCTCCAAAATAATAAGGCTTGTCTAGATAACCTACTTTTTCTTGAGCTTCTTCAATATTCCCCATCTAAACCATCCTTTTTTTTCGAGTAGAAAAAACAGTTCCTTGATATTTGAATTGAATCAAATGGAACATAGTTTAGTACATAGATGATTTCCATCATTTAGTTCATAAAAGATTACTCACAATGTCTACTGAACAAAAAATCTAAGTCTGCACTCAAAGGTGCCCATAAGAAGCCATTGCAAAAACTAAAGGTGTAGTTGCTACAAAACTGAGAGACCACCTTAGATAGTAGAACCTGAAGCTAGTGGCTTAAGGAAGAAGATCTGCATAGAGTCAAAATTCACCATATCATTCCCAAAATACTCTTCAAAAAATAAGAGACCTTCAAGCAGTCCAACTGCTCTTTTATATAGACTTTCTGCAATAGTATTATACTCTCTAAAGACATGAGCGATTTTGAGTTGTATGAAAGAGTCGAGTAGAACAAAGGTTCTATCACACCAATGATCAAGTGAGAGGATCTGAAGACTAGATCTTCTGTTGGCCTAGTTAACAATTACCCTCGAGTCTCCAAATATGTACAAAGTAGGTATACCAATACTGTATGCAGAGTATTCCAATCCCCAAAGTGCCAACAATTCAGCTATTGTATTAGAGCCAAAACCCCCGCTAAAACATAGTTTAAAATTATGATCATCATTAAATATAAGATACATACCTACACTAATTGCATAGTTCGAAGCCACTCCATCGAAGAAATCTTCACCACCTGAATACTGATCTATACCATCACAAACATGTTCACCATTGCCCATTTTCCAAGAGAAAGCATTTAATCCAAGAGAACGATCTCAAAAAACCATTATAGATGGTGGAAACACCCCGAACAGATTTTTCGTTACAAGTGAGCCATCTAACCCATCTAATTAGGTTGATGCTTTCTAAATAATTTTTTTTTATATATATTTTCCTGTGTTTAGATTTTTATTTCTCATTTTTATACATTATATTCTTTACATTTACTTTGCATGTATGTGGACACCTCTGTCACATCATCACTGGTGTCACGCCAAGTGAAGAAAAATATTGTTTAGGGAATTAAAAATTAAAAATTTATCATTTTTAAAAATTTTGGGGGCATACACCACTGTAAAAGCAAGCATGTATCATTGCTTTGCCTAAATCTGTATCTTCCTAAATCTGTTTGAAGTATCGCTACTCTTCTTCTTGTCGCGCTGGATAAGCAAAGTGTGTAGGTTTGTTGTTTGTCAACAATGGCGGCTACGCGATCATTCCGACTAGTCTCCGCCCTAACTGCTGAACCTCTGAAACACATCCACGCCATTCCTGCCTTCATCATCCTCTCCTTCTCACACCCCTTCCAGATTCCATCCAAATTATTTTCAACGGCATTCGATTTGACTCTCGAAAACCCCAGTTCAGCAGCTGCCTCCTTTGAAAGCACTCCAGTAGCGAAGTTCCTTCTCAACGAATGTGGTTTCTCTCTCCAGGATGCAAACAACCTTTGCAGAAGAAAGCCGGGTTTACTGGCTCACAAATCCTATGACAATTCACGGCAAACCCTACTCTTCCTGAGAGACTCTTTTCCAACTTCCCCTACATCCTACGGTCCAGTTTCCAGGACAACGTGAAGCCCAAGGTTGAATTCCTGGAGAAGATAGGCCTCACTGGTCAGAAACTGGTCAAAACCCTCAGTAGAAATCCTCTCTTTTTGGGATTAAGTATTAGCCGTGCATTGGAACCGAGGGTTTGCTTTTTACAGTCAGTGCTCGATCCCGATCTAGCCGTCGTGGTTTCAAGCCCCGCATCGGATAAACCTCCGGGTACAAAATTTGTTTCCAATCACAGCCGAACCGTCTATGTCATATGTTTAAACCCTAGGATTTTAGGATTGACCGCGGCGAGTAGCTTGGAACTTGTTAAGGATGTGGAGGGGATGGGCTTTGAGAAGGGGTCCAAAGCGTTTGCTCGCGCTTTTCTTCTGTTGAGTATGCTGAACAGGGACACTGTAAAGCGGAAATTGGAAAATTTGAGAGAGTCAGGGTTTACAGAGGAGGAAGTTCGGGTTCTTGTTAGGAAGTTTCCTACGCTTCTGGGGTTGTCCAAGGATACACTGCGGCAGAAGCTCAAGTTTCTTGTTGAGGAATGGAAGCTTCCTCGCAATGCTATTTTGAGTAATCCGTCGGTTCTGAGTTATAGCATCGAGAAGAGACTGAAGCCGAGGCTCAATGCTCTGAGGGCCTTGATGATGATGAACAAGTCTCCAGAGAAAGCTATGAGCTATCCTCCAGTGAAATATCTCATGATGTCAAGTGGGGATTTTCATCGCAAAGTGGTCGAAAATCGAGTGTAAGGGTTGGGTTTGGATTGGTTACTCTGCCTGTGGAAGATATTCGATGGTTCTATTTTGTTTTCAGATAGAGAAGCAGTGTAGTATGCCATTTTGATGAAGGTTCTCTCTCTGCATCGGTTGCTTATTTGCAGGTATTTCAAAAGTATCTTAACATTGCTTTCCATTGTTTCCTGATATTACATGCATTATTTGTGGATGAAAAAGAGGGCCCTGTACTGGCAACAAGGAGATTATATCTTTTGTTATGGTGGGTAGGTTGGCAAAAAAGCCCTTATTTGGTATATAGGCTATTCTGTAAGGCAGGGTATTCTTTGTTGAGAGTTGCAGTTCTAGGAGGAGGGTAACATGGGTTACTGCCAATATATTTTCTGTTATTCCTGGCATTAATGTTAAATAGATTTTCCATCAAAAGTGAGGTGACGTTTAATGTTTTCCATTCAAAAATCATACGATGTTTACAATTTTACTTTTTAAGTTATTAATAATAGAAGCTGTGTTATTGTTGTGTAATCTATTTTTTCATAAATATAAAAATGTGTTTTTTTTTTATGTCAATATGGTTTTGAATCTTTTATGAGTGGGGTATATCTATTATGTTAAAGTTCTATAAGTGGTATAGAAATGGTATATTTATCCCAATTACAAGTATGTTAATTAATATAAGTCAATCCAATATACAAATACACTATTGAGGGCAATATCAATAATGCTTTACTTTCGTAGTAAACTTTTGAGAACCAAATGCCAAATGTTAACTAAACTATAAATACAACATGAAAGTTACAACATGAAACCTCGAGACCCCGTCCGATTCGGCGTCCTCACCCACCATTGGGCGCCGATTTAACTGCATGTGAAAAATACAACATGAAAGTAAAGTTACTATAAATGCAACATGAAAGTATGAATGCTAACACAAAAGTGACGATACATGGTTTTTGAATTTCTATTATGAGAGAAACCAAGTGCCACCACTAAGCATAATGTTGTCTACACTACAAAGGCAAGCAAAGTTCATTATGAATGCAACATAAAAGAATGAATTGATTTTGTGTCACTCATATAGGAAAAATGGTTTTATTCTAATCAAATTTGTGGTTGGAAAGATGGTCATTTTGCTAAAATATTAGCATACTCCCTATTGGATTGTAGTTGCAAAAAATGCTTTTCAACTTTTATTTTTGATAGGCAATACTTTTTGCCATCTTCAAGAGTAGAAAACATCTAAGAATAAGAAAAAAACATTAAGAAAGAAATTCCATGAAAATGGGTAGGGGTTTTACTAAATTTCAAAGTTGAAAAACATTTTAAGCATATATAAACCAAAAGCATTATGGATAAATTATAGGCAATGGTTATAAGCATGGGATGATGACAAATCCCCACAATTCATCTGAATCAATGTGCTTGATGTGAATTTTTTGACTTAAGAAGCATTATTCGTAGACAAGAAAGTCTCTCTCTTTATTCATGAGAAGATGGGAGGCATGGAGGAAGGAATCAAAGCAAAAATATATGGATAGGGGTTTTACTAAAATTTCAAAGTTGAAAAACATTTTAAACATATATAAACCAAAAGCATTATGGATAAATTATAGTCAATGGTTATAAGCATGGGATGATGACTAACCCTCACAATTCATCTTAATCAATGTGCTTGATGTGAAATTTTTGACTTGAGAAGCATTGTCCATAGACAAGAAAGTCTCTCTCTCTATATTCATGAGAAAATGGGAGGCATGGAGGAAGGAATCAAAGCAAAAATATCGTGGGGATATTTAATTGTTGCAAAGACAATTAATCAAGGTAAAAGCTCAAGTAGAGCTCAAGTAGAGAAGCATGTAGGCAAATTAGTGCAATTAGAAATCATGGAGGATTGCAATGATGGAAAATTTGGGGAAGTTAGAGAGAAAGTAAAAAATGTTATAAGAGAGGGTTTTGAGTTGGCGTTGGAATAAATACATTGTTCATTTTATTGACTCTCTTGGACTGGACCAAATGGTAGAAATTGAGGATGATACACTACAACAAAATTATGAGCAAACAAGGAAACAAAACCCAACAATTCTCTTATCCATGGCTGGAGCAAACAAAAACCTGTACTGATTTGGACCCAAAAATCTATAATCGTATTGATGTTCTACAAGATTTTTTTTAGCTATGACAATTTGTAAGGCATTATACAAGCCAACTAGTTAGCACTAGTGTTAGAACTTTGAAAATAGTATAGAATGAGAGTGGTTTTGTGGATTTTTTTTTGGAAGTATTTTGGATAGTTTCACTCTTCAAACCTTGTATTAGTTTTTCAGATGGTCCAGTTGTAACTTATTTTTTATGCAAAACGTATTCGTCTATATTAAAAAAGAAGTTATAAGTAGTGTTTATTATTCAAATTCTCAAGTTTTAAGAGTTGTTTTACTAAATTTGATCAACTCTCACACAAGATAGATTAAGTTTTTTAATCATTTTTTTGGACGCTGGTATGTTTAAAATGGATTGTTAGAGAAGCCAAAATTTATGTAAAGATCACATTACTACAACAAACTGAATCAAACTCCCTTAATAATCATGATCTATTTTGACTTATTTAATTTTAATGATCTAAGATTATTAATGTTTATAATTTTAGTGATCTATATACTTTTTAATTTTATTATTGTATATATACTTTTAACTATTTAACATTGTTTTACTTTTTAATTTTTCTATAAAAATTATTTTGAGTAGTTAAAAACATGTTTTAAACTCATCACAATCTACCACGGTTAAATAATTTTAACTATTTAACATTGTTTTTCTTTTTAATTTTTCTATATTGTTTTGCTTTTTATTATTTTACAATGTTTTTTTTTTAATTTTCTGACATTGTTTTATTTATTACTTTTTCCTAGTCTTTAAAAGTTATTATTCAATATTTAATTAAAATTTATGTTGACTCAATTATTACTATGTTAGAATGTTTTGTTACATAGTATGTAACGTGACAACATCTCCTCCATAATGGTTGAGAATGTTAAGTTACATAATGTAGTGTGACAACATCTCCCCCATACTTGGATGTAGAAGTGCCTCTCGACGCAATGAATTTCAAAAAAAAATTTAAATAATAATGCAAATTGATCAAAACCTAAAACATTGTTAAAGGTCCAAATCAACATGATTTTAACAAAAGTATAAATGTTCTTTTATAAATATTTGTCCATTTTCTTGGACTTTATACAGATCCAATAAACATATAAAAAAGACTATGACGTATTTACAATAACATAAAAGACATTAATATTGGTATCTACATCCCTCAATTCATACATCAAATGATTTGTCGTGATGATACATAGAGAACCATCTAAAATTTCCTCCATTACCATGATTCCAACTTCTGTTGTCATTTGAAGTGTCCATTAGCCCTTGTGCTATGTTTTTTTATAGATGTAAGTATATGAGATACTTTGAAACAACATTGAAATCATTTTAACTAGTCAACTAGAGGCTTGAGAGTAACATTTAGAAGATGATAATCCCTTTTCATTTTGCTGATGACAACAAGAGAATCCCCATAAACTTGGAATTGACCAATTCCTTTCTTGTTTGCCAACTTCAATAGATATCTCAATGCCATTAACTTAGTTGAATTATTAGTGATACCTAGAGTGTCTCTAGCATTATTGAATGCTCGTGGCACATGCTTGGCCCCATCAAACAAACCCCAAGGAGATGTGTTATCTATTATCAACTGCCCAACTTTCCTAGGGTTTCTTTCCTTTTCCTTTGATTTGCAACCTTGAAAAAAACCATATATCTATGAGAATACTTGAAAGGTTGACCTTTGTTCATCATTGTATAAATTGTCATTGCAACTATTGAAATACTCTAGAGAATTATACAAGGCAATGCCTTGAAGGCTCTTAGTTCCTTCTTCCCAAACCAATTTTTCATAAATTGCTCTACATAATTGCCATTCCATACATTTTAGATTCCTATGATTTATTTTGGCATCCTTTCAAATTTCTTGTGCATATGGACAATAGATCATTAGATGTCCCATGTTTTCCTTTGCTTCCCTATAGACATGACACACTTAGTCCATTTTTTACCCCTTTTTGTAAATCCCAAGTAAGAACCTTGTTTTGAAGGGCCAACTATACAAATAACCTTGTTTTCTTATGAGCTTTTATTTTCAAAATCTTAGACCACCACTAGACCTCTATTTAAACTCTACCATCTATCATATCGTTGTATCCTTGTTTTGTAGAGTAATTTCCACATCTTATCTTTAACCCAAACCAATGTGTTAACTCCTTGTTCAATCTTATATATCCCTTCCTCAATGCTACCACTAGAAAATTCCATCTTGCTCCCTTGTCTCCTACCAAATCCAAGGATTGTGTTGTTTTCCATCCTTGTTACCATATAGTGGTTGAACCGATATCTTCTACTTGATTTAAGTTATAAATAGATTTTCCATGCAAATGTTCTATATCATCATCCAAAAGTACTCTATGTACCCACACCCCAAGATAGAATCAACTCCCAACCTTACTTAGTTTCCCTACCCTACCTGTCAAGGCAAATTATCTTCAAGAACAAGAAAGGCCAAAACTAATGCTTTCCATTGATTTGACACAGTCTTTATGTTCTTGTTAGGGTTTATGCTTCAGTGTAACAAAGAACCTATGGCGATATATTTATGCTCAATTACTTTGCTCCAAAAGCTATCAATTGTCAAGATTCCATAGAATTTTAAGCATTTGAGATTTCCCAACAATGTGAATTTGCTTAAGTCCCCAACCACTTAATGCTTTTGGATTTGCAAGATCCAACCATTTTGCCAGGTGAATCCCCTGGTTGTCATTTTTTCCTTGTAAAAAGTTGAAGTATACATCCTGAGTATCACGAGAGCACCTTTTGGAATAGATGCAAGTACCAATACACATGGATTTGTTCTAGATTAGACTTTATGAGTGTTAGCTTTCCCCTTGTTAACACTATAAGGAAACGATATTGTAGCGGAGGCTTTTAGTGTTACAAGATTGACAAAAATTGTCAAAAAAACCTCCGCTACAACTTCCGCCAATGGTAGCGGATGCTTTAACGAAGATTTATTACGGATATATTTTATAACTAAAAAAACTTGGTGGCCAAATGTTTTAGCGGATGTTTTTACTGGTGCGCTTTGTTTACATTGTGCACACCGATGCGTATCGTAAAACAATGCACTGGTGTTGTACGTTATAAGAATAAACACCGATGCACTCAAATATAACAAGCACCGACAATAACCAAATTTCAACACCGCACATGTGCTTGCGTTTAGATTTTATGTATCGATGCTTACACACAAAATGAACGCAACTATGCTACAAACTATCAATTTTTTAATATTTTTAAATTTTATAGGAGTGTCAATTTATAAGAAAGCATCGGTGCTACAAACTATAAAAATAACCCGGTGCATTTAAACAACTAAAACGCATTGGAACTCTTGAACACAAAACAAAAGCACCAATTCATATAAGCTTTGGTAGTTCTCAGTGTGTATAATACAACTACAGAACTATCAATGGATTATACGAACTGATAACCTACAGCCTAACAACCTCTGTAATATCTCAATACCCTAGGATTTTAACAATTCCTATGGAGAAAGTCTTGGTGAGGATTGTAAAGGATGTCGAGGAGATGGGCATTGAGAAGGGGTCCAAGGCAGTTGCTCGCGCTTTTCTTCAATTGAGTATGCTGAATAGGGACACTGTTAAGCTGAAATTGGAAAGTTTGAGAGAATTAGGGTTTACAGAGGAGGAAGTTTGGATTCTTGTTAGGAAGTTCCCTGTGCTTCTGGGGTCGTCCGAGGATACACTACGGCAGAAGCTCAAGTTTCTTGTTGAGGAATGCAAGGTTATTTTGAGGTATCCGGCACTTATGGGTTTGAGCATGGAAAAGAGACTGAAGCCGAGGCTGGATGCTGTCAGGGCCTTGATGTTGAAGAACAACTCTTCAAAAACAACTAAAATTTATACTCCAACGCATTATGTCAAAATGTCAGAGGGAGAATTTCATCGCGAAGTGGTGGGCAGGCTTGCAGCGTAAACATTTGGTTGTTGAGAAGCTTTGAAGCTGCTGGAGAAAATGGTTGCTTGTTGCATCAATAATGGTGGCGCTTCATTGGGAAGGAGAATCTACACCAAGCTGTGTACGAAGGTGATGACGATGAAGAATGACACCATTTTTATTTGATTATATTTCTCCTTCTACATTGTAGAAGGTTGATTAAAATCTGGGTGTGTTCCAAATTTTCTTACGTTGTCTTCAATTGTTTTCTTGGGTGGGATGGATTAATCTGGATGTGTAACTTTTCACTTTTTTCCTTTAGTAATGTAAAACACTGTTACTGTTTCAATCGTGTTTCAATTGTTTTGGGATGGATTAATCTGGATGTGTAACTTTTCACTTTTTCCTTTAGTAATGCAAAACATTGTTTCAGTCACGTTTCCAAGTTGTGTAGTAGAGTGTGTATTTATAATGTTATTAATTTAAATGTGTAATGCACCGCATTTCAATGAGTATCGTGGAAATGTGGATATATACTAAGTTGTTTCCAGAGGAGTATCGTGGAAATATGGACATATAATAAGATGTTTCCAGAGTTTCATCATAATGTAAGAATAAGGAAACATGTTTGGGATGGGTAGAAATATTTCCAAATGATAGGAATAGGGAGGTATTCCATGGAGAGGAGCATATTGCTCATTTGATCACATGGAAAGCTATTTGAAATTTTATTGTTTTATTTTTTAATTTTTAACAAAGTTATATAAATATGAATAATGAAACTATAAGTAAGATATTTATAAATCAAATATTTATATTTATTTGAATATTTACTTTACTTTAGGGTTGTGATTTTATGGTTTTTTTAAAAAAGTTATTGAAAATATTTACTTGAATATTTACTTTACTTTAGGGTTTTGATTTTATAGTTTTTTTTTAAAGATTATTGAAAAAAAAAGTCATAGGAATGTCCCAGATTCAAAATAGGGATATGCATAAAGGGAAAACCCTCTATTTCCCAATTTTTCTCAAAATGGAGAGAAATGTACTTTACTTAGTTTTTTGGTTTTGGAAACATGGGAATTTTGGGGGTATGCTTTTCATTGAAGATAATGTTTTTTCTTCTAACATTGTTTTTTTACATAGATGCATGGGAATTATTCTTATAAGTTGGGGAACACGTTTCCTCATGTTGGGAACTAGGAGTTGGAATGGTTTGACTATTGTTTGATAGCTAACTTTTTATATTGGTTATTTTTTTCTTCTTTATTCACTCTCTCCTTGGAGCATATCATGAACCCATAATGTGACTTTTTGATAATTGATGATTTTTTTTGGACTTTTTGATAATTGAAATATAAAATGATTTTTTTTTATGGTATTTGAATGGTTGGTGACTTAACAAAAATTGTGTAACAACTAACTATGTTATTAGTTTATCAAATTGAATTTTGAAATTTCAATATAGAGTGGTTGTGAATAGTAGATTAGAGTAGATGTGAATGGCATGATATTTTTTTGATATTTTTTTAATATTTTTTGAATAGTAGATGTCATTACGAATAATTATTTAATATTATGATTTTTTATATTTAAATTTTAAACTATACAATTACATTTTGTTTAAAAATAAAACTTGTTTTCTTTTATATATATATAATTATTTTTTATAGTAATTGATAAAAATTAAAAAATATCTTTACTCACTTTAAGTAAATATGTGCAATATAGACTTTTAATGTTTCAATATTTATTTCATCTAGAATAATGAGGTGTATTACCCCCTAATATGAGGGAGATGATGTAAGTGTTTTACCTCTTAGTTTGGGGGAGATCATGTAATTCACAACTAGTTCTTAATATAGGTACCAACAAAAATTAAATAAATAAAGTTATTTGCTTTAATTTTAAATTTTATATAAAAGCTCAAAATAAAACTAATATAGATTCATTTTAAATCTACATTTGAGTATAAAAAAACCCAATTTTTTTATAGAAGTAATAGACTTGCAAGATGATATCTTGATGATATGTATGTTATAAATGTATTCTTTTTGTACTCTAGCATAAGCGAGCTAGATTTGAACGTGGGTGGGGAGTGTCACAATCAAAGCTCCCAACAACCCAACGTTATAAATGTACTCTCTTATAGACAGAAATATTTGCTTGTTATAAATGAATAATAAATAATAAATTGATGATACATTTTAACAAATTTTTTTATATATATATTATATAAAGTTGATTGTAATGAATGGTTAAAAGATATTTAATAGTAGTAATAATTGTACTATTATTTCTTAATGACAAATATATTAGATCTATAATATTTTTTTTCTTTTAAAAGATGTTTTATCTTCAAAGTATTAGTAGATGTTGATGTAAGTGTTTCCATTATATAATATGGATTTTTATATAACAAGTATTCTTACCTTTTTATTTTGGAGGATATATTTTTGACATTATTATGGGTTGAAGAAAGGACATCATAGATTTTAAAGTTTTAAGCAAAATTGTTGCATTGAGAAAGGACTAATTTATCATAAGTTAATTATTTTTGGACCATTTGTTGATATGATTTTAAAATTGAATTTACTTTGGCTATAATTCCAAGTGATATTGGAAATTTGATTCTTTGGATGTAGGGAATTGTTGTCAATGTTCATAGTAATCTTGACATTGGTAAGTTGATTAACTAATGCGACAACTCTTGTAATTAGGATGACAAAAAGTGATATTTGTAACTCGCTTTTTGATCTTGATATCAAGACTCTTCATATCTATTGTGTATTCAAATCTTTTGTTAGTCAATAATATTTTGTCAATAGCAACATTTTCATTTTTATTTTCAATTGATTCTATAAGTGTCTCTTTATTTGTAGTTTTGACTTCTAAAAACACACTAGTAGTTTTGACTTTTAAAAACATGCTAGTATCAATTGAATTAGTGGATGTTTCTTTGTGGAATTTCAGAATTGATATTTTGTAACATTATAATCCTTTACCTTTTGTGAGGTTTGATTGTGACTTTTTAAATAGAAGACAACTTTGTTTTTGTTTAATAAAATTATGTCAAAGTATTAACATTGTCTTTTTGTTTTTGTTTACCAGTGAAATTCCTTGTCACATTGGATTGCAACATTTGTAAAATTGGGACTTGCTCTTTCACTCACATATTATAAATCATTTTGTTTAAAGATTTATTTTCTCTATTTGAACTTCATTTATTATTTAATGATTTATTATTTTCCCATTTTAAATAATTTGTTTTCATTTGTGAGGTTTTAGTTTTCATCTTGAAGTTTTTCACTTTTTAAAGAAAAACACATATTTTGTTCCAGTTGAGAACGAAAAACATGCTCTTCAAGGGCTTATTGAACATAGCAAAATATTTGGAGCTTATTCAAGGGATTATTGCACATAGCAAAATATTTGGAGCTTATGCCCTTAAAATCCATCAAGGCAATAGTTCTCCAATAGTTAGTAAAAAACAAAAGGAAGTTATCCCAACATTAACAAAACTCTATTAGAGCTTCTACAAATAGTAAATAGTTTTTAAGAGTCTATAAAATAACATACTATATGGTTCCAAAAGATAACATCTATACTTCATCAACTTGAAAGTTGTTACCTTATTATATCATAATATTTTGTCTAATTTCATAAACCTGACCACCTAGAACTTCCTCCAAAAGTATTTGACTTACAAGAATATGTATGCCTGATTTAGGTAGGGCGTTAGCTGTAGTATTCAATGCTTTGTACAAATGAGTAAGACAGATCAAATGAAAATAGCTTGTGTTCTCCTTAACTTGCCCAGTAAGAGGAAGTAAAGCATTATTATGGACTTGAAGTGGATTATTCATCCAAGAGATAACGAGCAACAATGAATCACCAAATACTTGGAGCTCGATTAGTCCTTTATCCAATGTTGTCTTCATTAGGTATTGAAGTGCCATAAATTCTTCATAGTTGCTGGTACCCCTACCCAAATTTGCTTTGAATTGAAACTAATGTGTATAAGATACTAATTAGAGGAATTTTAAGTTGAAAATGGGCCTCAAAACAAAAAAAAATGGATTATCAAAATCAACTTTATAAGAACCAATAGGATTTAAGATAATGATGTCAACCATAAGGGTGAATAATTTCAAAGGGAATGGGAAAAACTATTTGTTTTACCATATTTTCAACTTATCTCTTTGTAGGTTTATTCAAATTTCGAGTGTGAGCACTCGTTGGATGCATAATTAAATTTCTTGTTGGATGCACTCCTTGAAACAAAATATGTTTTTTTAATGTATTTTGAGTTTTTTCCTCCCGGAGGTCTGTTAAAAGTATGTTGAATGGGCACTAGCTGGATGTGGAATTTAATTTTGCATCCAATGAGTGCTTACACTCAAAATTTGAGTAAATCCACACAAAGATAAGTTAAAAATATGATAGAAAGTAGTTTTTTCCTTTCCTTTAAAAAAATATAACTCTTATTTTATTATTTTCTTTAGGAGACCCATTTAGACCTCAAAATTACTCTAATAGTAGAGTATACTACCCAAACTGCCTATAGAATCAAGACCTTGAAAAGCTCAATCAAAATACCCCCAGGATAATGAATTGTCGACTATTGCTTCTCTGACTTGTTTGGAAGTCACAAGTTTCTATGGAGTTTGACATTGTTGACAAATGAGACATTCTTGTGTAGAGCCCTATAAAGTTGGAATTGTTCTGTAGAGCCCTATAAAGTTGGAATTGTTCTATCTTAAAACACAATAGTATTTATAGCAATCCAAATACCCCACAGAACTAGAAAGCGAACGGTACTATAATTTTTCAAATCATACCTGTCATATTAGATCTTCAAGCAGTCATCAACATAGTCTTCTCTCCAAATAAAAATGGACACTTAATAAAAATGTGTGTTGTAGTTTATACTTCCTTCCCACATAACAGATAGAAGAAAGGACCTTCCTTGTTCCATTTCTGAATCATCTCCTAAGTAATAACATGTTCAAAGCTAGCCACACAAAGAGTTTTTCCTTCATAGGGGCTTTGTTATTCCAAATTTTGGACCTCCACCATTTAACCCATTGGTGAGCATTGTCATGTATTGTACCATACTTCAATTGAGTTTTATAACTTGAGTGGGCATAATAGTTAATAACATGTTTTTCCTCCTGGGAGGTTACAAGTTAAAATCCAGAGGGGGATAGGGTATGTACACCTTCGTAGACATTAGTTTTCAACTCGTTGCATGGAGAGGGTCCCTTGTCCCACAAACAAGGGGGTCTCATATACCAATTTGGTGTCTGGCTTGGTTGTGACCTTAAAATTAGATTATTATTATTATATAGTCCATCCTTATTCTTTGTGCATATCAATTCATCAATTTCAACCTTTCGCTGAAGATGGGATCTATGCAACTCAATGTGAAATATTTCCCATGAATGAAATATGTATCTTGCCGACCCTAAGTCATGTGAAAATAACCACCCCTCGTGCTAAAGGTTAGTTGTATTGGGATTCCTAACTAATTTGGAATGCACCTATCAATATCTTGTATATATTGTATCAATTCATATGGAAGAAAAATGTTGTTTCCACATCCCATTATTGCATTAGCTCCAAGCCTAACCTATATGCCATGGCCATATTTCTAGCCAGGTAAGCTCTAATTATGGGAAAAGACAGAGTCAATGCCTTCCATTGAGTGGAAACATTATGAATGCTCTTGCTATCCTGTCTATTCCAATCTATTAGAGTCTCTAGAGCTATATACTTTTTTGAAATGATCATCTTCCAAAGACTCTCTTTGGTGATCAAATTCTAGAGTGATTTTGTTGCTAGTGAGATGCCAAAAACATGAATATTTGTTGACGCAGCGTCTATCGACAGGGGTTCACTTCGCACTGTCGCCAAAAAACACCAACCCAAACTCCCTTACACACCGGCCCAGAAAGGTGTAACCCTTCCCAGCAACACTTGTGGAGCAAGTGCAGTCTCACCCGAGATGGATAAGGGGGCTGCAGGACCAAGTTTCCGTAGTGGAGTTGAGGATATGCTTTGCACATTCATCACTATCGCAAAAACTAGAGTTTATGTCCTTCGCATTATACTACCAACTCATCATTCACACCTCAAACTATTCGCAGGTTCAACATATAATAAACATTCGCAACAACACATTAAATCTACTCATTCGTATAAACAGTAATTATTAAACCCAAAGAGTATTACACATGTTGCAAACATTCACATTCATCATCGCATAGAGATAGACAGAAATGGAACCATAATCGAACATCCTCATGCATTCATTAAAACCATGCGGAATGAACTTCACAGAAACAGTCAATACACCATGTCATAGATACCAAACAGATAAAAAAGATGGATTAATAAATCAAAAACTGGATGCAAAAGATCAACTGATGATCGGATGCCCTTAGGTTTGCAATCCTACTTCTATTTATATGCTACTGTGCGGTTACAAAATGGTTCACATGACCAATTCTAACTAATTTAACTATTCTTACGCTTCCTCGAACTCCGCGAATACGGTCCTTCTTTCGTGGATTGTCCCTTTCGCACCTGTCGGCTTTCCGCACTTCCTGCGAACTAATCCCGTACCAACAATATTCTTAAGCCCTCAACCTCCCTCTTTGTTTGGCCTGGCTATAGACTATCGTTTAGTTAGGTGTGTACCCAACTTATCATCATTCCCTTTCCATAGGAATTTGAAGTAGATATTACTGAATCTTCCCTTTGGGATATGTGCTAGTGAGTGTCAATACATTGAAATTTCCTCAAGGATAGATTTGACTAATACAAATATACCTCCTCTTGCAAGTCATCCGTGACACTAAAATAATATTCTCCTCTCACTCTTAAAAAGTTACCAAGTCCAATAATTATTTCCATATCCATTAGGTTTGAGTTTGAATCCTAGATTTTTATCCCTTCCTAAAAATCAAAGTGTTTGTAAGAGAAGAATTCCTTTATTGTTTGAACCAACTCCTCATTAAGTTATTTAAATATCACAATGACCTGTGAATATTGATTTCCATTCATATAACAATGTTGTATAACTAGAGTATCTCTCTATAGTGTATTCCCTCTTCCACATAACCATAGCAAAAAAGAGAGTACATTATCCATAAATAATAAGTCCGTGAGTGATTCATTCCCTCCAATCCTAATCCCTTGTGTTAAATATAAATGCTTTAGCCTCTATAATGGATGTGCTCAAACCTTCAATTACTAATGGAAATAAATATGGTGACAAGTGGCACCCTTTTCTTAATCCAAGAGTAGGCTTAATGAATCTAGATGTTGATCCATTGATAAGTACAACATAAGTTGCACAAGTAAATATGAATTAATAGTAACTTCAAATAAATCCAACACACCCCACCATAAGCTTTAGATATGTACAATTTAATCACCATTACATAAATATGATTATATTTTATTGTGTGTAAACCCTTTTGAGTTGAAACTATTGCTTCATGATTTTGACAAACCTCTAGAAACTCAAATTGTTTAGGAGAAATTAATTGTGATAGTATTTTTTTCAATTTGATAACTCACATTTTTAAAATAATCTTATAGACACAATTAAATAATAGTTGTAAAACCATCAAAAACTCTTAGGACAATCTACTTTTGAAATAAGTGCTACAAAAGTGGCATTAAAGGTGATTGAGACATTACGATAGGTTCTCACCTCTTCCACCACTCTAAGTAAATCCAAAATAACCGTGTAATGACTCTCATCTTTATGGAGAACATTGAATAATTCATCTTTGGTGCATTCAATAATTCATCTTTGGTGCATTTTCAAACATACACCAATTATCTTCATATGTAACTAACTTAGGACAGTAATAACCAACTTTGACAATCTTTCAATGTACCTAAGTCATTTAAAAATTTGTTTTCAAAATTTCATTCAATGTTTTTCCATTTTTTCTACATTCAAATACATTATTTACAAACAATATTCATTTTCATATTCATCTTCAATTGAAATGATTGTGATAAAATTTATTTTAACATTTTTGTTTAATAATATTCTTTTTATTTTTCTATACTTTATAATCTTAGATACTATCTAGGCATCAAATGCAAGTGTCCTACTAAAATCAATGATATGATTTCTATCACGTTGAATTAGGGGATTTGAAATTACTTTAAAATATTATTTAATATACATATAACTTAATATGAAATATTAAGTCTCTTCATAAGAGGCAAGGTTATTTCCCTTGAAATGGTAAATAGTGGTGTTTAAATAATAGGTTTGAATTTTTATTTTTTTAATCATAGATGTGGAGAAATGGTAGGTTATATGATTCGATTATCTGTATTGTTTTTATTTTATTTTAAAGAATTAATATACTTATCAAGATAGAGTTGTAGAGATGTGGAATAGTTAAGTCATTGTCAATGTTGATATAAAAAGTAATAGAGAATTCAATGTATCCACTAAAATTTGTGTACATGACGAAAATAAGTTTAGAATGTGAAGTAGGGAGGTTTCATATGAGAAATTGAGGGAAAATGAAGATGGGATGGTTGAGGGTTTGGAGCCTAGGGTTTGGTGCTTGAGGGAACTCTCATGGCAGGATCCTACTAGGCTTTGTATTTCAGGTCCCTGGATTTTTCTTTAGGTTTGTAGTTGTTTTATTTGCGTATATTTTTTCTTCTTTTGGTTGGGGTTGGTATTGATTTTTGAGGGATTGTTTACCGTTTTTTCGGCTTCGACGTGTTTTCTAGCTTAAGTCATTATTGCAATAATATCTAGACTTGACGGCCCTTCTTAACAGACCCTTAATGATTCTCCCTTTCCCAAGGTACTAAATTAAGTTGTCCCATCTTCCCTTTGTTGGTGGGCCTCATGGGCAGGGCTTAGAGGCCACATGGTTCTCAAAGCCTCTTTTAAGTATTTCCTTGGTAGTTCAATTCAACCTTCTCTATCTTTTGGTTTTTCCACGGGCTCTCAACTTGTCTAACAGTTTGTTCTTGCTTTATCCTCTGGTGAGGATAACTCGGTTCTTGTTTCTAACATTTCTACTTTAAAGTTTCCAAACCTGACTAAGGAGCCTCTAAGCTATCCATCTGTGGAAAACTCGTCATGAGTTATAAGTGGCAGTGGTAAGTGTCTAGTTGGCTTTAAAGATCAGGGGCAACAACAGTGCCCACAAGAGTTATAGTGTAGACAATGTATTGGGAAGGGGATCCCCTAGAATTTTCTTGCCTTGAGGGATGATGTTACTATGAGTGAAGTCTTAGACTTATCTAGTAAAGCCCTTGTTGGGCGCTTCATAGGTCAGAATATGGGTTTGGATACCTTTCATTGTTGGGTAGAGGAAAACTAGTTGGGGTTTCTGGAAAATAAGCCTAGACTCCTCTCCCTGGCTAAAGGTTAGAAGGGTGTCATTTTTAGTTCAACATAGGACGCATCCACAATCTTGGCTGGTGTTTGGAGCTGGGGTGCTGCATTGTTTCAACCAAAGAGGTGGAATCCACTATTTGACACCCATTGAGAATGTTTGTTTTCGCGACCTTTGTGGGTCAAGCTGCCAGATATGCCATTGGATTTATGGACGAATGACTTTTTTAAGGCCATTGGGGAGGCTCTTGGGGTTTTCATCACAGCGGATTATAGTTTCATGCACTCAGGTATCATGACTCTAGCTCATATCCCGGTGGACATAGTACTTTATGATGGTTTGCAAGCGGACTTGGTTATTACAGTTGGCGATTCTACTTACACGCAAGTTTTGGACTACTCAGGAGTACCCTTCCGTTGTAACGACCACGGTCATTTGGACAAACAATGTCAGAGTCCTTTCAAGCATTAATTTAGGCATCCCATCCCGAAGTTGAGCAAGGATGTTTCTCTGTCTTTGAATAGGGATGCTCCCGTCTTATGTAAGGTGACAAAGCCTCTTGTGGAGCATTTTCTTTCTAGGGATTTTTTGGCTGCACATTCCCTACCTTTAGATCTGATGGGAGAGGATGGATGTCTCTCTGAGGGGTCAAAACAAATGTCAGTGACTCTCTTCAGCCCACCTGCTCTTCACTGTTCATAACCGAGGCAGTGTCTTTCCCTAACTTGACTTACATGGACTCTAGTGAACAAAGGTTGGCCTCATCATGGCTACGGTTCCTAATAAGCAAAACCATTCTTATCTCTCATCTATTTGTAGAGAGTCATTTTTACTAGGTCTTGTTTCTATCGATAGTGGATTGGAGGAACTGGTTGATAGTATTTTGGTGGGGAAATATGATTTCAATTCAAAGTCTTTGGTTGACCTTCTGATATTTGGGAAATCCTTTGTGTTTCTTGATTCAGGTTTGGATTTAGAGGGGGGTTAAAATTATGCATCCCTAGTGCCTCCTGTTCTGGCCTTGGGTTCTAATATGCATATGGATTGTTATGGGTTGATGTCTAAACCAGATGGTTTGGGACTCCAAAATTCTAACTTAGGTATATGTGCAATTCCTGGTGGTTCTAGATATTATTTATGGCCCTGAATCCTAAGTGTTCCAAGAGAATTTTCTGGCAGAGGTATCTATCAGGACCCTTATTAGTCTTCCTCTAGGTTGAGGGGTCACAGATCGGCCTTGGTATCATCCAAGGAGCAGGCCCATAGGAATGTTAGGGTTGGGCATCAAAAATATCTCAAAGGGACTCTTAGAGTGAGTATCTCCTAGACAATGGTTACTTAATGCTTGTCCTCTCCCTCAACTGCAGAGGATTGGGCCTACCCTCCAAGAAATTATCCCTTAAGAGATTGGTGGAGCTTCATAACCAGAAATTATTTTCTTTCAAGAGTCGATTGTTGTTAGTGACACTATACTAACGGATCTAAAATATTTACTTACAGGTTGGGACTTTATTTGTTCGGATGCATAGGGAAGATTGAGTGGACTTATCACTAGTTGGCTTTTGAGATCCTTCCTACACACAAATAGTCGGGCCACCCCTTCTGGCCTTGGTTCGACCCTGTTATCTATGGAATTTGGGAGGGATTTTACTTTCCTCAATATCTATGGGCCATATCAAAACATGCCTCCCTTTTGGGAGATATTGTTTCAGTTGAGTATTTTATTAGGAAAGGGTGATTCTAGGAGGCGATTTAAATTTTACCCTTGGTGATGTTGAAATATGGGGAAGGAATGCTCATAGAGATTCATTGTTTGATTATTTCATTAGGAAATTGGAGGAAATTTCATTGCTCGATATCATTCCATATCGTATCAAACCCACTTGGCACAATATGCATAAAGGAGATGACATCATTGCAAAAAGGTTAGACATATTTTTAGTAAATGAAGGTACCATTGGAGCGGCTTCTAGTATCTCTCAATGGATCGGTTCTAGAGGATATTTTGACTCTTTTCCAATATTTTTGGATATTTGTTTGGGCCAGCCAAAGCCACCCATCCCTTTTAATTTTTTCTCTACTTGGCTGGAAGATGATAGTTATATGCAGATGATCAAGCATTTGTGGGTCCCTTTTAATGGGTTCAGTAGAGCCTCTGCATTTGAATTCAGTTTTTGCAAAATCTAAAGACCATCAAAGAAGCCACTTCAAAATGGGCTATTGAGCATAGAAAACTCCTACATTTTGAATTGAGGAATATTGAAGTGGTGTTGGATAATTTTTACTCTTCAAGTTTGGTAGGATTTATTTCTTTGGCATAAGAAAAGGAGATAGCAAATTTGGAGGTTAAGAAAAGATGAATTCTTGTAGAAAATGAGGCAGTTTGGAGGCTCAAAAGTAAATCCCTTTGGATTAAATAAGGAGATGATAATTCAAAGTTCTTCCATAATTTTGTTAATCACATAAATCATTCAAATTCCATTTGGCATATGGAAAATGAACAAGGGGAAAATGTTTCTAGGTTCCATAACTTGGCAGAGGTCAGCGTTAACCATTTTAGTGGTTTATTTAAATAAAATTCTTGTGCTTCTATTGATCAAATGATGTGAGTTACTACTTTCTACCCTTTCTTTGTAGATGAGCGACATAATAATGAGCTTAAGGAAGAAGTCTCCCTGGATGAACTAAAGGAAGCAGTCCATAGTTTACAGAAGGATAAAATACCTGGGCCCGACGATTGGTGTGTTGAGTTTTTCACAAATTTTATGGATTTATTCGAACTAGATCTTCTTAGGGTTGTAGAGGAATCCAGAGTCAAAGGTATCATTCTGGATATATTCAACACCACCTTTATCACACTTATTCCAAAATTGGACAAAGTTGGCAATCTAGAGGACTACAGACCAATTTCATTGTGCAATTGTATTTACAAAGTCATTGCAAAAATCATAGCTAGTAGAATCAAGGAGATCATGCCATCTACTCTATCTCGGGAACAATTTTCCTTTTTAATTGGATGTCAAATCCATGACACAATTGGTATAGCACAAGTAGTTTTTAATTCTGCAAAAGTAAAGCGATCACTAGCCATGATCGTCAAGGTTGATCTTTCCAAGGCTTATGATAGATTCAATTGGCTCTATATGAGACTTGTCTTGTTGTAAGTTGGTTTTGATTTGCAAGTGGTTAATTGGATAATGTCTTGTGTATATTCAGTTTCTTTTGTTGTTTTTCTCAACGATTCAACTACTCCATACTTTAGACCGGGAAGGGGTCTTCGCCAGGGCTATCCACTTCCCTCTCTCCTCTTTATTTTGGTGGTGGAGGGTTTGAGTCGCATAATTCATAATGCTAAATCGAATGGATCTTTTAAGGGTATTCTTGTAGGGGGGGATGTTAATATTACTCGCTTGTTCTTCATCGATGACATATTGATATTTTCCAAAGGCTCTCGTAGGGAAGTTCTCTTACTAGGGTCTTCTAAATCTCTTTGCAGATGTCTCGGGTATGGTATATAACATCATGAAGTCATCAGTTTCTTTTCTAAATCCCCCCCAAGTGGATATTGATTGGGTATGTGGACAACTTAAGTTCCCTTTGGCCAATGCTGGGAATGGTCTTCGTTACTTGGGTTTTTCTTTAAAACCAAATGCATATCAGAAGTGTGAATGGGATTGGCTCGTTGCAAAGATTGAGAAAATGATCCTTTTATGGCGCAATAACTGGATTAGTCATGGTGGTAGATTGATCTTAGTAAATTCTGTCAAGGAAGCTATACCTGTATTTTGGGTTTCTTTAGCATACGTACCTATGGGAATTTTGGATCATATTTGTAAGATATTCTATAATTTCATTTGGAAAGGCTCAAATGAAGGTCACACTTTTCATTGGGAATTTTGGCACCTCGTTGCTTGGTCAAAGGAGATGGGGGGTTTGGGTTTAAAGAATCCTATTTGTTTCGCCAAATACCTTGTAACTAAAGGTGTTTGGATAATTTTAAAGGGGGAGGTTTTATGGGTCAATGTGTTTACTCATAAATATGCTACTCCTCTATTTGTGGAAGAATGGTTTAGATGCAAAGATAGGTCATTCAAGAATGCATTTATTTTTTGGAAAGCTTTGCTTAGCACATTCTTAGTAGTGGGTGACTTGTTAGAATGAAAGGTTGGAAATGGTAAGAAGCTTAGAGTTGGTTTGGATTCTTGAATTGGCTACGGTGGTGACTACAGGTTTTCTCCAAGCATCATGAATGGTATGCATGATCAGGGAATTATCTCTTTGTTTCAGGTGAGTGATCCCATAAAATACTCCATTTTCACTCAAGAATGGCTCTCGGATGATGCCTTAGATCCTTAGGTTGAGGAGGACACCACAGGTATATTAATATCCTTAACGTGATCCATGTTAAACTCATTGATAAGGAAGATGCACTTATTTGGTCTAGGAACCTCGAAGGGGGCTCTTATACTCCTAACCTCAGTTACCTGCTCCTCAGAGAAGAGGAACACAACCATGATATTCTTTGGTGTCATAACTCTATCTAGCAGTTTAAATTCCCACTCAAATAAAAAAAAGTATGGTTGGCTTTGTTAAACAAGATCCCCGTATGGAACTCTCTACTCAGAAAATTTTGGAAAGGCCCCAGTCAATGTTCATTATGAAAAGATGATGAAGAGAGTGTGGATAATTTGTTTATCTCTTTCTCTTTCATTCAACGGATGTGGGATCACACTATCCATTTATGCAACATTCTTTTCAAGTGGGAAGGCCTTTCTCTAACTCTTTCTCTAGAATCTTGGATCAACAATGGGATTTATAAGAAGTATTTGGCTTTGCCTTTAATCTTTTGTTGGGGTGTCTAGACATATATGAATAGGTCCATTTTTGAAGATATTTATATTCACCCCTATATTTTCTCTACTCAATCTCTGGTAGTGTTGAGACAGTTCCCTCAAGTGGCCCCCCCAAAAAAGCTCAGATCCATTGAAGCAAAGGTGATTGACCATTTTCTGCCTTGGATTTATTTTGATTCATTCCATGCTTCCATAACTACATGAGTATAATTTTCCCACCAACCTTGCACATGCATTCAATAATTGGATTTAATAAATCAAAAGGAAGTAATTGTCTCATTTAAGGCACATGGAAACAAAAGGATGAGTTCTAAGGTTGACAATTGGAAATAGAGGATTTAATCTCCTGTAGGTCCCCCTTTCCTCTTTGCCTCTAGTGGAATCATGGACCCTCTAGTGCTCTTTACACAGTCATCATGGACCATTTTTATCATTTTCTAACATAATATTTACCTATATTTTACAACATCTTGATAGGCCAACCATATATATATATATATTTATATCATACATGCCAAGCCATTCACTAGTCAGGTCTTGGCCTTGAGCTTCACACTAGGAATCCATACTAGCATATTCATATAATTTTAGATAATCTGAATTCATACATCGTTTGGGTTGAAAATGTGGATATTACATTCCCCCTTGGAATAACACCATCCTCGGTGTTCTTTTTCTTTCAAAAATGTTCTATGTCCTTTTAGCTACTTTTCAATGCCTTTCTCTTCAAGACCACTTTGTCTTGTTGTCAACTATCTTTGACAACAATGCTTCGTTATTCCTTTGTACTACCTTGTGTTAGATTTTTAAATGCAATAACAATAAGGATCACTGAAAGATAAACAAGCACAACATAGACAATAGTACACAAGAATTTTATCCTGGGAAAACCCTCTCGAGGAAGAAAAACCCAGCAAACTTCTTCTATATAGATTTGTCAGAGTGTACAATAGTATTCCTTATGCAAAGACCCAAAAACAAGAAGACTCCAAAATTAGCTATTCACTTGACTCTACCTCTCCTACCCATGCGAGCTCAATGACTGAATGAGGTTACCAAATTAGGAGGTCGAACTCCTCATTTATACTAATCAATCGACTTTCCCTTTTTACCAAACAGGGCTGACTTGTACAATTCACAATAAAATATTATTTTCTAAATCTTTCCAAGATGACCTAACAGTTAGGGTTTACATTGAATCTTTCAATGACTTTTACATGATCAATTACATCAATAATAATTCCTGAAGGAAGTACAATAAAAATAATACAAATGATACAATTAAGAATATCTTCCGAAGTTACATGCTTCAACACTCCCTCTTAACAAGGAAGGTATTATTCTGACATCATCACCATCGTCTTCTATCTACTGCACTTCTTGTACTCTGACTATTGACATTTGGCATCTCTCGAATATATATATATCATAAGAAGTTTCACAAAGCCATCCCTTTTTCATGTTGGATGTGGCTTGTAGTGCCATCCCTTTTTCATGTTGGATGCAACTCTCCACAGAGACAACCCTTTTTCATACTGGATGTGGCCACGATGTGGCCTAGATTCAATCTACAACTTCATCATCCATGTTGGTGTCTCCCCTTGGGTCATATTGGGATCCACCCCTGGAGATACAACCAAACACACGGGGATCTACCCTTGGAGATACGACCAACCATAATGGGATCTCCCCTTGGTGATACTACCATTCAAACATGCACCTTCTCAATCCAGTCCGTCTGAGAGCCTACTGCACTAGCTCAACCCAGTCTGTCGGGGAACCTACATTTAACACTATGATCTCCCTCGGTGATACCACCAACCATGTTTGGATCTACCCTTGGAGATACAACCAGTAACTCGGAGATACAACCAACCAAGCTAGGATCATCCTGTACAGTGACTAACCCTTTTTAATACTAGGTGTACACCACTATAGAGCCAATACTTTTTCATACTGGATGTATATATCCTGCAGAGCTAGTCCTTTTTCATACTAGATGCACACCACTACAGAGCTAAAACATGTTTCATACTAGATGTAGATATCTTGTAGATCTGGTCCTTTTTCATACCATATGCAACTGTCCTCTTCCACGAATGAGCAAGCCATCTGATGGGTTCAACCCAAGAGCTCCATTACGTTGCACACCACAACTACTTGTGTTACCTCACCACTCGTCTAGATCCTCTCGTTGCCTAGGAGACTCAATTACGTCACATGACTCGTGAATACCTGCTACCTTATTCGAGCTCATAACTCCCTCTTGATCTGGACCACTCCAAGCACGTCCCTGAAGTACTTGAACTTCACTCTTGAGAGAGGCTTGGTCAACACATCGGCTATCTGCTCCTCTGTTTCTATATATTGGAGCTTCACTGCTCCCTTCTGTACCATATCCTAGATATAGTGATACCTAATCTCGATGTGTTTCGACTTTTCATGAAACATAGGGTTCTTAGACAACTTCACACAACTCTGGTTGTCACAAAAGACACAAGTCACCCCTAACTCGAGCTCAAACAATATTTATAGCAACTTCTGAAGACACATTGCCTCGCAACTTACCAAACAAGTTTCCATATACTCGACTTCGGCTATACTGAATGCTACACTCATTTGCTTCCTGCTAAACTATGAGATCATACCTGATCCCAAACTGAAGCAACACCCTAATGTGCTCTTTCTATACGTGACACTCCTGAACCAATCTGCATCCACATAACCCTGTAGGTTAATCTTCTGATCCAATGCATATCTGAGGCCATAATCAACCTTACCCTTAAGGTACCTCAACACATGCTTTTCCGTAGCCAGGTGAACATGTCTCGGCTCTACCATATACTGACTCAGATTGTTCACCGCAAAGCATAAATATGGCCTCGTGTTCATTAAGTACATCAATGAACTATTCATCTTCCTACATACCGTGGCATCCACCAGTTTTGAAGAAGTATCACTCAACAACTTCAGATTTGATTCCATAGGTGTGGCCATGGATTTACAGTCCATCATCCCGAATATCTTCAGGATCTCTACCACATAATTTCCTTGACTTAGGAAAAGTTCCTATGGATTCTGCCACACCTCAAGACCTAAGAAATAATGCATCATACCCAAGTATTTCATCTCAAAATCTGCGGTAAGCTTCTTCTTTGTTTCTATTGTGAGCTTCTCTTCACCTGTAAAAAACAAGTCATCTACATATAATGGTAGAATCATAGGATTTCCTTATTCAACCTTGTAGTAAAGGTTGGAATCCACTTTACTCTTGGCAAATCCCAAGCTCATCAGAACCCCATCAATCATGTCGTACCATGTCATGGATGCTTGTTTCAATCCATACAAAGCCTTGTTCATCCTACACATATGAGTCTTCCTATCATGTGTCTCACCTATACTACAACATTCGGGAAAGTTGTCTTCACATCCATCTGGTGTACCTTCCACTTCATCACTACAACTATCACTAGTATAACTCTAATCGAAGTGTGTCTTTCTACATGAGCAAAAGTCTCGTCATCTCCCTCTTTCTGAGAGAAACCATGAACCTTGCCTTATACTTCTGTAGTATGCTTGATTTTGTAAATTTGCTTGAACCTTCATCACTTGTTCTTTGGAACAAGTCTTATCATTCTACATAGTTCATAGCACACGATCTTTCCTAAAATTCCAATTTAGTCATATGATTATTAACCTTGTATTTAATGACAACTTGTTATGCATAATGTACATAGTCATGTAACTAATGCATCTTAGCCAATGCTTCCGCACAACACTCATCCATATCCTGTATACACAAAGTAACTATCTAGATGCCTTCCAAATCTACCAGAACATAGTATTAAGAGCATGCATTGCTCTTAACATGTTAGCAAAGAGGTTTCATCCTAGACTAGCTCCAGATAGGGATCCTGAGATGTTGTGTAGCACTATAGGCCACTTACCCATAACATGCACTGCATGAGCCTACTGCTAGTCAATCTTAGTCATATATAAGAGCATAAAAAAAATTGTATCAAATATCTACATGTAACCGCTATGAGAAATATCCTTCAAAATAATCAGGAATTCAAATGATAGTAAATACTTATCTTTTATGTGTGTTTTGCAGACTCCCTCTTGTTTTCTGTCTCCTTGAAGAAGTTATTAGATTTTCTGGAAGCGTACTCTGCTCCATCATCTGATTCTTAAGACCTTGATCTTCTTCTTTGTCTAGTCTGGAACTTTCTGAATTCTTCATCCTTTGTCCTCATGTACTAGATTTAAAGTCTCCTTTTCTTTGTTATCAATTATTGAAAATGAACTCTTCATGTTCTTTCCTCGTGCACATCTTTTGCATATGCCTTCATGTTTTGTCTAGATATTGGGTAGACCGGTCACCATTTTGCTTATGATCGGTAAATCCTAGTATATATGCAAACCTTATGATCCATAGTTCACTTGGTTCCATAGTGTCACGAACCAATTCTTGATTTGAGCAAGCCTCCCTCTTGCTCTTCAAAATTTCAAGACATATTCTTCATCACTTGAGTAATCTTACCTTGCTTTCTTCTTTGTTGGTTTATCATCCTCTATAGTATGAACATGATGTCTTTTCTTGCTTCCATTCTTGTTTCCTTTATTCTTGGGACACTTTCTTGTTATGTGTCCCATCTCATCACAATTGTAGCATCTGATACTTGAATAGTCTTTGGGAGGTCTTTGTCCCTTGTGAGATCTCTTAGAATTGTGATGATGATCTTCTTTCTTTCTTCTCTTGGCATGAGCTGCCAGAGCTTGATGATCTTCATCTCCTAACTTTTCTTCTCTGGCTTCAATCCTTGCTTCCTCCTAGGTGCATGATTCTAAAAATGCATTGAACATAATAAGCTTCTTCCTGGAACATACTCCTTTGATATATGACTCCCATGATCTTGGAATACCATTTAAGGTAGTCATCACTGGTTCTACATTTTCAACTTCGTCTCCAATGGAACTTAATCGATATTTGATGTTGGAGACCCTTGTGAAGTAAGACTGGATACTTTCATTTTTTTTTCATATTCATAGCCTTGAGTTGAGTCCTCAAGGTCATCTTCCTATTGATATTAGTTCCTTCAAATAGTCCCTTCAGTGCATCAAACATCAGTCTTTAGGAGTCTTCAGAAAAGAGATGTATGGGATCAAGTGACCCTTGATGGAGTCAACTATGATCCTCTTGGCCTTGATAAGGTTCTTCTTGTGCTTTGCTTTGTCCTCATCTCCCGCTGGCTTCGCAACTATTTCTATGACATACTTGTCCAATTCATGATCTTCTAGGATAAGCATCACCCTATACTTCCATGCTCAGAAGTTCTCATCCCATTCAAGATTATCCTCGAGCTTGGTATGATTTGTCATCTTTACAAACTTGATAAATGAGAACCTAAACTGGAAATAGAGAGAATATGGCTTACCAAATGAGATGTTCGAACCAGAAGTTGATTTCTGTGATTCGACTTCAGGCGGTCCTAGGGTTTTTCAGAGAACTAATTTCTCAACTTCTAGATCTTGAAAATATGAGAGGAGGAAAATATGCACCTCCTAAAACAGAGCTGAGCAATGGTACTTTTTCTTCGATTCTGTGGACAGATTCTCCAAAAGCTTGATGCCCTAGTTTCCCGAGTTGCAGTGGTGGGCGCAAAAATGAAAATTCATAGATTGAGATTATGCTTCGACAGAAAGATGTTCCCTAGTGAGGTGAGTTGCATGGAGCCTCTTTTTTCAGCTGATCTGTGGAGAGCACTCCCAGAAATAGAAACCCTAGTTTTTGCAGTTGCAACAACTGCACAATGTTTTCTTTCAGGCCAACTTTGAAACCATGCTAGATTTTTAAATGCAATAACAATAAGGATCATTGAAAGATAAACAAGCACATCATAAACAATAGTATGCAACAAATTTATCCTGGGAAAACTCTCTCGGGGCAGAAAAACCCAACAAACTTCTTCTATATAGATTCATAAGAGTGTACAATAGTATTCCTTGTGCAAAGACCCAAAAACAAAAAGACTCCAAAAGCAACTATTCACTTGACTCTATCTCTCCTACTCATGTGAGCTCAATGAGTGAATGAGGTGACTAAATGAGGAGTTTGAACTCCTCATTTATACTAATCAACTGACTTGCCCTTTTTACCAAACAAGGTCGACTTGACTCTCTTAACTAGGTTGGCTTGTACAATTCACAATAAAATATTCTTTTATAGATATTTACAAGCCAACCTAACAGTTAGGGTTTACATTGAATCTTTCAATTACTTTTACATGATCAATTACATCAATAATAATTCCTGAAATAGGTACAATACAAATAATACAAATAATACAAATGATACAAATAACAATATCTTCCGAAGTTACATTCTTCAACACCTTGGAATACCTCCAAGTCCTTTAGCATTTCAACAGATGCCTATTACAATCATCAAAAGAAAAACATGCTTGTAATAGCCATTTTATGAAACACTTGATCCCTTAACAAGGATTCAAGTTTCATAACCAAAGCATATATATTCAAAATGAAAAAAAAGTATACAATAATCCCAATACTTATCTATATGAATATATATTTGCTCTACAAGGATTCCATGGGCGAGATCAACTTACTATCTTCTCTAACACACCCAAGGTATATATATGTACACACACACACACACACACACACACTTCCTTCTTTATCCCAACTAGTATACAACATGAGTCTCTCTCAAAATAGACTCATTCAAGTTGCATCTTGTTTGTAGTCACTCTGAAGTGAACCTAATGGGTCACTTCACTAGAGAATCCATTATGACTAGGATAAATCCATATAATTTATCAAGGGATAAATACTTATTATTTATTAGTAACTCATACATGTCTTGTGATACAATGGAAATGTATATAAATACATGTAAAAGATGATAAGTCATGTCCTTCAGTAAAAATTGTGACTATCATTAATTACAATATAATAATTATCGAATATTACCCTAAATGACTACTATTATAATATAAATGTTTACATATTATTAAATATATGTAATATACTTTAGGTATATTACAAGTCTCCCCCACTCCCCCCCTTAAAAATGATTTGTCCTCAAAGGATGGTCAAGGAGGCTTTTGTTGATAGAATGGACATTTTTTTTGTAGTTGTTATTGATTAGATAAGGTTGAGGACATGAGCTAATATGAGGTTCTAAGTCTTGAATAATAGTGTCACATAGAAAAAGGATCAATCCATCATATATGGATTCTTTATGGAACTTCTCGACAATAAGATTCTTGAGATGATCTTCTTTGTTGTTGGATTTGAGTTGTATTGGTCCTTAGATGCTTCGATATGTAAGTATAATAGTGAATTTGGGTAGGTACCATTGCATATTGGTACAATGGTTCTTGCATGCTACAACTTCTAATATTTGGTTGTCAATATGGTAACCTACTAAATTTAAGCATGTAGGCGAAACACTGAAAATTTTCTCCTGTATGAAGAATTTTTGAATCTAGTAGAATATCGAAATAAAATGAAAAGGAATCAACAAGTTTAAAATTCTAAAAGGCATGCTCAGGTAAGACTTGCAATTACCATCGTTGTTATCAATATTAACCCTCCTTTATTGACATTGATATCTTTTGAATTGATGCTAGTTTATATTTTTCACTTATATGATAAGGATAGTTTTGAATTAGAATTTCATTGCTCTAGTCTGGTTATGCATAAGGATCAAATGTGGTGATTTTTCCAATTATATCAACTGAAGATGAAATATATACACATCGTACCGGATGATTTCCCATCAATTCACATAGAAAAGGTTGGGTGTTGAGTACATATCATATCATGCTTGTCCAAATGATTGTATTCTATACAGAAGGGAATATGTGGACAAAGAGATATGTCTATAATGTGGACATGAAAGATACAAAAAAAAAAAAACAGGGGTAAAGTGCATGGTCCTCCTCATAAGATATTGAGGAGCATGCCTATAATCCCAATGGTTTAAAGGGTATTCCATTGCAAATAATAATTAGCCACGTTGTAGGGGTGGCATGCCTCACATAGAAGTGAGCCAGGAGTTATGTGAACCCTAACACACTTAATAGACATGAAACATATAGAGGATACATGGCCTGGTAAATACAAGGATGAAGTACAAAGCCTTCAATTGAGCATATCCATGGATGGATTAACCCATATTCCCTCCAAAACACTAACTATTATTTGGCCAGTAGTTGTAATCAATAACAATATTCCCCCATGTTTGTCCATGAAGATTGAACATCTTATGTTGTCCTTTATAGTCCTTGGTAGAAGACAAGATAAGAATTTAAATGTCTACCCATAACCATTGATCGATAAATTTAATTAATTATGGGAAGGGATAGTTGTATAAGATGTATCAAGGCCCATCCTAGTGAAGTATTTATGTTATATAGCATATATGCATACACCACACATGCATTTTTGGTATTAGGAGTTTTATTTGGTAATCATGTTGATTTTTTAGTTTATATTTGTACCAAAATTATTTTGCATCGTTAATTTGGTGCAATTGTCTTCTTTAATGCTAGCATGCTATGTATACAATACCATCTCAGAACTTGTAACAAGAGGGTATCATGGATGAAAATGTTGTGGACTTTCTATAAAGGCTAAGTGGCCCAACCACCTACAAAATCCAGTGTACCACTACTCGAGGCTATTCCTCCCTAAATACCACCATTATAGAAGAACAACATCTGCTTTCAATAGTAAACCAAAGAAAACATGACTATCTAGAATAATGACACCAATTGACTAGCTTAGGGCACATGACACAAAGAATGAGAAGGAATGTGTATGATCCGGATTTATGTGGGAACGAAATGAAAGAGAAGATACATAATAATATACAAATATATATTGCAAAGAACAAAGTGATACAGTAAACACATATTCTATTAAATAGCGGAAATAGAACAGACTGTAAAATAAAAGCAACTAGAGTGGTAGTAGCTATCTCTGAGAAGAGATGTGGCCACTCTACTCATTCGTGCCAAAATGAATACAAAAAGAGGCAGAAAGGGCCTATTTATCATAAGCATGAGGGAAAGAATCCCAAGCATCCAAAAACCTAACCCTAGAAGATGAACCGTTATAAAGTTTGCGGCCCCAAGGTGGTTAGTTGAACAATCAACTTCCCAGGGTCATGACTTTTGTATACGATCTCCGTTTGGGGTGCTCGATAGCTCGTTGGAAAGGTCTATCCGAGAAATACAAGATGAGAGGTCTAGATAAATGTTAGAGATGAGATAACATTTAGAAAATAGATTGCAAAAAAACATCATTTAGGGCCTCAAAATGGCCCCGAAAGTTTAGGACCCGAAAAACCGTATAAAAATTACAAGAAAATTGCCGAAATGGGAAACTGTTTTGAGCCAGTGGAATAGGTGGGTGGCCAACTATATCCATCTGGATCAATGTATTATTGTTTGATTCAAATGGGGAACCCATTAAAGTAGTTCTAAATAAAAACATAGGAAAAGTAAGTAATAGGTATATTAAATATTAAAAAAAATAAAAAATAAATAATATTTGGAGAATGTGTTAATTAAAATTAATTAAATATGCATGGTTCAAGTACCCAAGAAAAGAAATATAATCTTTAAAAAGGAGGAGGACTAGAGCGGAAGGGCGTTCTATTCTTCTTGGATTCTTGAGGGAGATAGGAATGGTTGCGAGAGGTAAGAGAATAGATTTGGCTCGAGTTTATTGGTTGAAGACTAAGAGAATCTCAGTGTTTCACTGAGAGGTTGGTTGGGTGGAGAGTCATCCCCCACACTTTGTTTTCCTACATTTCTCATAGAGATATCAAGGTAAAATATTTCAACAATTCATTGGATTACAGGTACATCTTCCCACTTTTTCCTTTAAATTGTTATTGATATATTGTAAATGTTTTAGATCTACTTTTCTCACAGGAATAAATTTGATTTTAGTTAATTATTAGAAAATATTACCTTTCTATTTTTTTGTAATAAATTTTATTTTAAGGAAAAATTTGGGTATCAGAGCATAGGTTTCAACCCTATGGACCTACAGATCTTCCTAAATTAAATAGAACTTAAAATATATATTCATATAAATATGTTATAAATAGATCTAATTAGATTTAATTTAAAACAAATTATATATTTAGATGTATTAGATCTTAATTAAAATAGATTTAGATTTGATTTTAAAAAATGGTCAAGTAGATAAATCCACTTTCCAAAACCTTAGCTAACTATATTGAACCCTTTAAATCCTCCATAATAAAATTTTGATCAAAGTCCCCAATGAAACCTCATAGCTATAACCCAAAAAAGTGTCCACAAAGTTAGTTGAAAGTGGACAAAATACCATAAAATACACCCATTGAACTCTTAAATATATAAATATAGCTTTGAATGGTCCAAAAGTTTTGAACTTGGACCCAAAGAAACACCAACTCCGATACACCGCCACTATGCATTAATACATTCCAAGGTGGACCTTCATAAAGCACATTGAATATTTTTCAAGTGTGAAAAAAAAAAAAAATGCAAGTGCAAGTGTTAAGCTAGATGCCTTAAAGTGGCCTTGAGTAAGGATAGTTACAATAATAAAGCGTGAGTAAGAGGTGGAGACCACTCCACCTTGTCTATTTTCAAATTTAATTTTTAGTGGGTCCTTTAAAAAAGGTAAGAATAGTTACAATAATAAAGCCCTGGTTGGGTGGGTAAAGTCACAATAACAAAGATTGAAGATTGATGGTGAAACGGGGCTTTGGGTAGGGTTTTCAGGTATGTAGGGTTTGGATGTAGGGTAATGGATGTAGGGCTTTTAGGGATGGAGAAGACGGAAATGGGCTTAGAGATGATGAACAAATTTTTATCATTGTAGAGTGTATATTATGAAGGTTAATCATATATTTTTAAATCTTCGTTTTTATGAGAGATTTGGGTAGTTTTGAGCCTGTGTTTATGTAATACTTTGTGTGTGTATGTCTTTATCGACTAGTGGAAGTAGGGTTAAAAGGGGATCAGAACTCACCTGTGGTTGGGGGTTGTGGTTGTAACAGCATGCACTCACACAAGGGTTCCTATTTTGGTCAAGAAAACCCTATGTGCTCTGGGGTTGGAGTGGCCGGTGTTTATTTTTATTTATTTATGGTATGTTCTTGTCAGTCGGGAATTTGTTAGTTTTGTAGTGGAATTTGTGGGGGTTAGAACTAGCAAGTTGGGGTTTTTCAGGGATTCTTCTGAGGTTTTCTGGATCTCCAGGAATTGTGGGTTTTGTAGCAAAATTTGTGGGGTTTAGAACTGGCATGTTGGGGTTTTTCGGGGATTATTTTGAGGTTCTCCGACTCTCCTTGAAATGAAACCACGATGTTAGGGGTCTTAGGAATCCATTCTCCTTTGGAAGTTTTGAAAAGACTAGGGTGTGTGAGGGCCTTCTTGAAAATGGAAAAAGATTCATGGGGAATCTAAGCAGGTCTAGGTGGCGGAAAGAATGATAGATGAGTGGTTGGAAGAAATAGTGTCTTAAGATCGGATGAGGACTATCAAGACCTGATAAGAGAATGTGAAAATTCCTTGAGAATAGATGACTCAATATGTGTTTGGGGGGATATCGGTCCCTATACATTGGATCTTGTTGGTCGATAGCTTCATGATGTCGGTATGACTAAAGGTAAGAAATTTCAAGGGGATCCCTCATCAGAGGTGGTGGTAGACCTTGTGTCTGATTCTTAGCTATCAAGAGGTTTTGGGAAATCATAGATGCATGGTGTGAGGGGTGGTGAGAAGTCGAAGGGGAGGGATTCGAACTTGAGAAACATGTTCTAAAAGAAACCCAATAACTGGAAATCTAGGATGGGGGAGGTGAAAATGACCTTGGGCTGGGACGTGGGTCTAGAGGAACTGATAGAACTTCACATGACAACTTTGGCAGGAAAATTTAGCTACCGATCCATGAATATCCGAGAGATTGCAATCTAGGTCACAAAGGCCCAAGGTTCGATTTTGGACTATAGTCCCACCATTTCCAAATTAATTTTCCATCCTCCCAAAAGGTTGGTATGGGTTCAAATTCAAAAAAGAGGAGCATGCAACATATATCCTGTGCAAGATCTCGCTCAAAGATAATGGCAGTCTAATGTTAAAACGCTAGCACTCTGGTTTTGATCCTGAAACCGAGATCATCCAATTATATCATTTATAGGTTTTACTTCTAGGATTCCCTCGACAATGTGGAATAAGGAGGCCTTCAAAGTGGTTGGAAATAGACAAGGGCATTTCCTGCATTTGTGGGGGGATGTTATCATGGATAATAGGGTCGGATGCATGCTTGTTGAGATGGATATTTCTTTGGGATTGGTGGAAAATCTTGAGATAGAGTGGTGAGGGAGAAATTATATTCAAGTGGTGTATTATTGGGGCATCCCCCTCCGATGTTCAAGATGCAAAGAGCTCGAACACCTTTGCAAACAGTGCAAGGGTCCATCTTCGATGTCAGATAGGGAAGCCTCGAGGGAGGCAAATTTGTTATGGTCCTTAGATGGTGGAAGTGAGCACGAGATGGAGGTTATGGGTAGGATTGGCGGCTATTCCAACCGTGTCACTATTACGGGATCCACCTTTGTTGGGTCAGGCATTTTCAGTAAGCTTCAGTGTTATGATCCTGCTTTCTTCTCATCTTTAAATGAAATGGAAAAAGAATTTGTAATATCTTTAGAAATCAAGGGTGAATTTATGGGGGAGTGGTTTTAGAGCCATACCATTTATCTTCGTTTGATGCTTCCCTAGTGGGTAATGGGGAGCTTATTCCATTTCATGAGGGATCCATCTCGGGGAATGATTTGCATGAGTTGGGTAAGGAACCTAGGACAAATGAGGGGTTGGTTATTTAAGAGAAAAATCTGGTCCATAGCTCTGGCTCCTTATCGGGTGGTTAATTTAGGCCAGATCTTCCTTCGGGGGACATTGTTGTGCTGGTGGAGGATGATTGGGTTGGGGATCAAGAGGTTAAGGCTATTGAGATTGGGGTTTGTGGAGGGACGAGTTTTCCCTGTTCCTTTAAAAATGTGGTTTCTTCCTCTTGTGGTAAACCACTTGTGTACATCCCCTCCTATTGTGAAATTGCAAAAAATAATCCACTACAGTCCTACATAGGAAATGTGTCGATATTATCTGTTGGTACCCAATCACGTTTTGCGAATGAGATGGATAAATATTATGATATTCCTCAACCACAAAGTATCTATAGTCACAAAGGTGCTAGGCATGGTAGATTAAAACATGATTTCTATCCTTTAAAAACACAAAGTGCCAGGAAGGAGCAATCGAGTAAGAGTAGGAAACAAGAGATTTTGGAAGAATCTCAAGTTTCTTTGGTTGTTCCAACCTATTCAGAAACAAGGGCTCTTAGATAATTTTAATCCCTAGCCATATTTAAATCTTTGAATGTGAGGGGAGTAGGGGGGTTCCCCAAATACCTATCCCTTAAAAGGTTACTAGAGAGGACACATATGGTGGTCGGTGAAAAAGCTAGTTAGTTTTTTTTCTAAGCTCAATCCTGCTTGGGAAGTCTGTACTATTGATGCCGAGGGTCTTTCTGTTGGAATTCTTTTGGCATGGAATCCACATAAAGCCCAATTTTTTCCTTACAAAATTACAACTGGTATTTTGCTTTGTGGGAAGATTGTTGGTCTTGAGAATGAGATAAATATAATAAATTGCTACAGTCCTTATTAAGACCGTAGTATATTTTGGGATTGTGTGATTATGGAAGAGTCCTTCAATCTCCCATACTTGATAATGGAAGGTGATCTCAACTTTACATTGGATGTTACAGAGGTTTCGGATCAACAATCCAGAATTGATCTGTTGGGATCCTTTTTTTCATACATTCTCTCCTCAACAGGGTTGATTGAAATTGAACCTTTTCCTTTGGTTCCTACCTAGAGAAATGGTAGGGGTGGTGAAGATGGGGTTGCGAAGCATTTGGATTGGTATTTGGTATCAAAATATCTCATTGATGTATTTTTTAAGTATCGAACATGGGTTGATTCCTCCAAGATTTTAGATCACTACCATGTATTGCTTCAATTTGAACTTGATGGTAGAAGAAACCATATTCCCTTTAAATTCAACCATCCCTAGTTAAAGGAATAAGATTTTATGAAATTGGTCTATGACGAATGGCTAAAAATGGAAGTTAGAGATGATCCTTCGGTGATGAATAAGTTGGTTCAAAACTAAAGTTGTTAAAATGTGTTGTCTCAAAGTGGGATCGTGGTAGAAAGAAATCTATGAAGCAATATATGATTAGGATGGAGAATGATATCAAGAATATCATCTCTACTAACTCTTCTGGAATCCTATAAGCTCAGGAACAATTGGCTTTGATTGAAATGGAGAAAAGGAAACTGAAACTCCTCATAATAGAGGAAGAGGCTTGGCGCATAAAGAGTTGTGTTATTTGGATCTCTTCTGTAGATTTGAGTACTAATTTTTTTCACAAATCTGTTGGGAATAGGAGGAATCAAAATTCTATTCGGGAACTTAAAGAAAGGAATGGTATTATTATATATGATCCTTCTGCTTTACATAAGGGAATTGTTTGTCATTTTCAGGACTTGTATTGGGACCCCAAGTCTTCATCAACGATTGAGCAATTTAAGGTCATTAAGGAATGCCCTCAGTTTTTCTCTGAGGAGGAGGGTAATAGTGTTACTGCCCCCGGTATCCCTAGAAGAAGTGTTGGATATTTTGAAGGGGTTTTTGATATCCAAGAGCTCGGGATCTGACAGATGGACAATGGAATTATTTATGGATTTTTTTGACATCATGGGGCCGAACATTCTGGAGGAAGTGGAGGAATCTAGGATTTATGGTAAGATATTTGGTGCAATGAATTCTATGTTCATAGCACTTATTCCAAAATGCTCTTATCTATCTGAATTTAATGACTTTAGGCCTATTTCATTGTGCAACCTAGTGTACAAAATTATTGCTAAGATCATTGTCTTGAGGATAAAACCAATATTATCCAAGCACATCTCAATGGAATAGTTCAGTTTCTTGGAAAATTGACAAATATTAGATGCTATTGGTGTAGCGTAGGAGATTTTTCACAGTATTAAATACAAACTTTTGAAGGCTCTAATTCTCCATCTAGATTTGGTAAAATCTTATGATCGGGGGGAATGGAATTTTTTAAGGTTAATATTGATTCATATTGGCCTTCCAGGGGAAGACATCAGGTGGATTATGGCTTGTGTATCATCGATAAATTTTGAAATATTGAATAACAGTTCTCCAACGAACTTCTTTAAGGGATCAAGAGGGCTACGTCGGGGCTGCCCTCTTTCTCCACCATTGTTTCTCCTTGTAATTGAAGGATTGAGCAAATTGACTATTAAACCCAAGGAAGGTGGGTCTCTGAAGGGTGTTAAAGTTTCTTCTTAGACTTCCATTACTCATATAATATTCATCGATTATGTAATGCTCTTTCATGTCGGGACATTGATGGAATGGCAGGTTTTGAAGAACATACTAGCCCTTTTTTGTAACGCTTTAGGTATGTTAATTAGTGATTCTAAATCATCCTTTTTGGACCACAAGTTGCATGAGAGGAATGTGGAACATATTGGTCAAATTATTCCAATCAGATATGCTCTTCTTGTTTCCGGTACAAAATACTTGGGATATTTCATTAAGACGAACAATTACTTTGCAAATGACTGGGAATGGTTGTTAAAAAAGTTTGATAAAAGAATTCACCACTAATGCTGATGATGGTTATCTCTTGGTCATCACTTAACTCTTGCAAAATATGTTTTGGAGAACCTATCAGTTTACTAGCTCTTCTTGTGTAAGATTACCAGATCAATATTATCTTGCATCCACAAAAGGTCTTTAAACCTTTATGGTCGGGGGATAGAGAAAAACATAAATTTCATTTGGTTATCTAGCAATGCTTTGATCATCCGAAAAAATTGGGTGGATGGGCCTTGAAGAATATTTTTGATTTTGCAAAGGATTTATCAACAAAGAGGGACCTCTTTGGGTGGAGGGCCCTCTTTGTTTATAGCTTATGGAGTAGGGTGCTAAAGGAACAATACTTTAGATAACTCTCAACATCCCAGTGGTTTCTTCTTAAAAACAAATATGTCAAAGGCATATCAAACATATGGAATGTCCTGATTGGATCTTTTTAGGTTTTCACTGAATGGATGGATTGGAAACTAGATAATGGAAGATCGGTTCATGTTGGGGAATATTGGATTATGAGTGGTCCGATTGTATATAAGATATCTCCCGAGCTGATTAGATTCTTAAGAATTGATGGATACTATACATTAAATCAAAATTTTTTAAGGGGATCCAGTATGAGGGGTAAGCATGATTGGATAGGGTCGCATCAATTGGGCCTCCTAGGGAACTTGGGGAGGGATTGGGATCAGTATATCATCGGTTTGCAGAGAAATAAAATCCATCTATTACCGGTATAGGATATAATAGTATGGTCATAGAATGTGGAATATGGTTCCATTAGTGCAAAATTGGCATAAAATTCCTTATTATTAGATTTTTATGGTATGAACAACTAGTGGTTCATGTCTTGTTGGGATTGGAACACCCTATTGAAAATTATATTGTTTATTTGGTTGGACCTGGAAAATTGTATCTTGACGTGGGATAATTATATTGGTAGAGGTGGAATTGGTCCAAATATATGTCTGCCTTGTTTTTGCGAGGCAGAGTCAGTTGATGTTGACACAAAACCCAGTCAACAGGGGTTCCTCACTCTGTCGACATCAACCCTACTGCGATCTCCCTGAGCACCAGCCCAGACAGGTTTAACCCTGTCCAGCAACACCTGCGAAGTAGATGAGGTCTCACCCGAGGCGTTCAAGGGAAAGCTGACAGAACCACGTTTCTGCCAAAAGAAGGAGGACTTTTGCGCATTCGCTTAATCACTTAATGCGACATTAACATGTTTTTCAACAGTCGACTAATGCATTAACCCAACCGCATAAAAATTTAATAGATCTCATCATTTAAGCAGAACCATTAATGCGCAACAGATAAAACAGTAAAACATTAATTGCAACAAGAAAACATAGCATCATTCACGGATTCATGTCACATAATGCATTCAATGCAGGAAAATATAAAATACACAATGTTTCTACTCAAAACTTTTTCATATCATATTTATCTTTGCATCAAAACCACAGATACAACGAAATGGCCTTTCTGTCACATACCCAGATCAAAACAGAGTTGGATCAACATCCAAAACACTCCACAAATACAATACTCTGCACAAAGATCAACTTGTTGACTTGCTACTCAAAAACGACATATATCTCTCTACGACATGATCCGCTAACACTTACAATACTTCATCTATTTATAGGCTTGTGCCTTTACATTCTTTGTCCACTTACTAACTACTTCTTAACCTACACTTCAAAATAAATGACCCAAAATCTATCTATTATGGTCCAAATGACCCAAAACCCGCATATTGTGGTTCAACTGACCCAAAAATACATAAAATATTATCACTTGTGCTCTGATTTCCGCCTTTCGCGGTATCTTCGGCCTTGTGCAACATCCGCGTTGCTGCGCAGCTGACTCATCCAAACCGCCTGCCAACAGGCCCCCAACACAATCTTGTGGCTCGCTCTCGAGCCACATCAGCAGGACACTATGTACTCATTCGTCTGTTGCCTAAATCTTCCTCTGGAACTGTTCTTGCTGTCTAGATCTCGCTGTTGTGTACGTCTCAAGTTGATACGGCAATCTCAGGCTCCCTGTCATGTATTTCTCAAACTAATACAGTGATCCTCCAGCTTGCTATTGTGCACTTCGCAAACTCATCCTCCAGTCTCTGGAAAGATGGTGCAGACTGAGGATAAGGTGATGAACAACGTTGAGGTGCAAAATAGGCCAAATGCTCTGGCACATCTATTTCGCACTAGATATCACCTACTACAGGAACCGGGAGGCCGCCGCCCCTGCTATTCTGGTGGTCACAAGGACCACAAGTCTTCGAACTACCACCACATGCCTAGACTTCTCGAATGAGACTTCATCTCTGTTACACCCAAGTGGTCGCGCGGCTTTCGTCTCAAGGCGCTCATGCACACTCGTCATCCGGGTCTTCAGTGCACCTGGTGTGCTTCCGCATGAAATGAAGTGAATCATTTCCACAGCCTCCTTGGAACTACTATCTTAACTAGATTCCGAACTCACTTGCAACATGAAGTTCTCTCGTTTGGTAAATACTTCCTTGCTCAGCGATCAGTGGTGCTTGTATTTATGCATGTCCGCTACTTGGGACGCCTGCCTTGAAAATTATTCGAAAATCCGTTCACCGAGGGTGTTGATCCTGCCATCATACCATCCCGTCGTCTCCTAGTGAGGTGGATCACAGTACACTTGTGTAGACTGGAATTCTTACATGCGGAGGAATGACCATGCTTTTACTGGCTTCTATTCGTGTCAAAACATGTGAACCGTCAACCCGGATATCGTTGGCCATGTTGCCACCTTGTGTTATCCGTGCCAACAGTGCTGGACCTGGTCGTCACGCCTGCAACCCTAACAGTCAGATTCATCATTACGGTAGATCACTTCACCTACCTTCTCCTAACACGTGGGTTAACTAGATGCCACTGTCTTCTCTAGTTGCTGCTTGGACTATGGCGCGACCCTGTAAGCACGACCCTGCGCCCAAACTGCCATACCTTTGTCCCTACGTGCACCTTTTGTGTCTGCTGGTGCGCTATCCTGCCACCTAGCCTCCTGTATATATATATATATATATATATATATATTTTAGTCGCGCAATGCCTTCAAGCATCATGAGGTTCCTTGCCCGTCTTGTAGGGCTTCAACCTGTTACCGTTTATCAGCTTTGGTAGCATCACTCCGTCTGCTACTGCAGCTGTACCTCACCTCCCGAAGTTATGCAACTAATGTGATATGGACCGAGCCAATGCATCTGTAACTTCCCTGGATGCTTCATGAACTTGCTGTCATACAACAACACTAAGTCACCCTGGTGAAACTGCTTTTTTTTTATATGGCGATCATGCCAAGATTTATGTTGATCTTTCTCCATGCACTGATGAAACCCTACGATAAATTGATCTTCCTCAAGCTGTACCAGCTGTGCCAGTTGCTCTGCCAATGCTGCATCATCATTCATGCTTGTTTCTACCGCTACGTGCAGATTGGGAACAATGTATTCTATGGGCATAACCGCCTCCTATCCATATACCAGCTTGAACGGTGTTTGTCGTGTCAACATTTTACAAGTGGTGCGATACGCCCACAAGATTGCTGGAACCTTCAAATCCCAGTCATCGCAACTTGTATTACACACCTTCGTAAGCGCATGCTCCAACAATTTTTTAAATGCCTCCACCGTTTCATTGGCCTGTGGATGATTCAGAGTACTCTTCCTATGCTGTATCTGGAGTTACTCTGTCAATGCCTGAACTATGTGGTTGATGAAGTGACTCCCTTGATTGCTCATCAATATCTTCGGATAACCAAACCAGGTAACAATGTGGTCAAACAGGAACCGTGGGGTAGTTGCAGCGGTACAATCTACAACAGGTGCAGCCTCCGCCCACCTTGTCAAATACTCTATCGCAATAATGATGTACCATGCGCCGGTTCTCTTCCCAGGTGGGTTTATTGGTCCCACAAAATCCACTGCCCATTTATCAAATGGCTGCAACGTCATCTGCAGTACTAATGGCATCTCGTCCCTCCTTTATGGTTTTCCAGTTCGTTGACAAAGGTCACAAGTCTGGGCATAATATGTTGCAACATTTTGCAGGGTGGGCCACCAAAATCCTGCACCAAGCACCTTTTTTCGCAATGGCGCGACCTCCATAATGTCCTCCAGCGACACCCCCATGTGCCTCCGCTAATATCTGCCCTTGTTCATGCGGGAGGACACAGTGCCTCAAGATCTCATCTGGTCCGAGTTTGTATAGTTGTCCTGCGATCAACTAAAAATTGACAGCCTTAACCACCAGCTGCTTCTTCTGTGTTGTAGTCAACTCCTTAGGTGCAGTTCCTGTTGCCAAAAACTGAATTATCTCCTCGTAGTAATCATCAACCATCTCTACTCTGAAAAACTGTCGATTCGACAAGCCATCGTCGATATTTGTTGGTTCCTCTCCTGTCTCAATGCGTGATAAATGATCGGGTCCTGCATTCAAGCACCCTGGCTTGACAATGACTTCGAAATCAAACTTCTGGAAGAGAAGTAACTAGTGGCATATCTTCCCCCCCAACACAGGCTTATTGACCACATATTTCAATGCAGAATGATCTGTGAACATCTTGAAGTGACCACCCAACAAGTAATTCCGAAACTTCTGTAGCGCATACACCATTGCCAACCCTTCCCTCTCTATTGTGGTGTAATTGCTCTCTGTAGACGACAGCTTCTGACTTGTGAAAGCAATCGGGTGATCCATCTCCCCTTCGCCTAGTTGCACATGCACTACTCCTAGTGTGATTGACGATGCATCCACATGAACGTGGAACTCCTTACTCCAATATGGAAATACTAGTATAGGTGCGGAGGCCATCTTAGCCTTTAATCTTTCAAAGCTTACTTGCCATTCTGGACTCCACAAGAATACCGCATCCTTTTTCAGCAACTTCTCCATAAGGGCTGTGATCGCAGCATAACCACGGATAAACTTGCGATAATACACTGTATGCCCCAACGTCGCCCTCAATTGTTTGACAGTGGTAGGTGGCGACAAACTCACAATTAGCGCAATCTTGGCTGGATCAACGAACAGTCCTTCTTTGCAAACGATGTGTCCCAACAACATCTTGAATGGTGCGCAAACGATACACTTCTTGAGGTTCAGCGCAATCTGATGCTGTCAACATCGCTCCAACATCAGTTGCAGGTTTGCTAAATGATCGCTGATCAATCCATAGACTATCCAATCATCCATGTAGACCTGCAGAAAATTTTGAATGAAATCCCTGAAAGCAGCGACGACAAACCGGGAAAATACCACAGGAGCATTTTTTAGCCCAAATGGCATTATAGTGTACTACAAACATCCCCACTCCATCACAAATGTGGTTTTATGGCGATCTTCTTTCGCGATCCTAATTTGGTGATAACCAGAGAAGCCATCCATGAAAGAGTACATCTCTTGAGCACCTACACCTTCTAATACCTCATTACTGAAAGATGTTGAAAATGGATCATGCATGCATGCATCGTTCAGCTTCCTCAGGTCAACACAGATATGCACCTCCCTTGTCTTCTTATCTTGAAATACCATAGGGCTGATCCACTCCGATTCATCGACCGGTTCAATTATGTCAACATCCAACATCCTCTCAATTTATGCTTTAACGCATTCCTTATGTCGTGGATTCAGGCAGTATGGTCATTGTCGGACTGGTTTCATGTCGGGCTTCAATGGAATCTTCATCTCGCCTAAATCTCCCAGTATCCCCTTCATCTCATAAAACTTTGTGGGAAATAAATCCTGGAACTCATGCAGCAAATCTGTGATCTTTGCCATCATCTCTTCGTCCCAGTAATCCCCAATGTTCGCAAACTTTGGGTTGTCCACTGGTCCAATGTTGACCTTCTAGAGCTTCAGCGACTGATTTATCGCATATGTTGGTATGTTAGGTGCTGCGATACCTGTCTTCCTTCTATGTCTGGAATATTGGCATTCCGTGGATCATCATCATCTGTCGGCCCACCGGTAATATTGTAACATTCCATTAGTGAGTGCATCTGACAATGCGCATGCAGATCCGTAGGGTATGCAACTGGAACGACCTTCAACACAACGTCGTGGATAATCTGTAGGGCGTTGTTGACGTCTGGATTGGTATCTGTGAAACTGAAGGTCTTAGTGAAACACACCGTCAACTCCAACCAAGTGGTAATATCCCCACGCAACTCATCTTCTGCATACCAGGATCACAGCATGTCATCCAAAGCATGGACCCATTCATCCCTTGGTCATGATTCCCATAGAGCCTGACATTCCATCAGATGACCACCTGGGTTATTCCGTCCATCGTACTTACCTGTGTGATATACTTATGTATCACCAAAGTGAACTGTCATCAACCTTCGACATTGCAACCATCCAGTAATTGCTTTCTTGTGGGTCGCCCACCAGCGTGCTGGGGCAGCCTTCAGTGCTTCCTCCAATGCCAGCAACCGCTATGGTTCTATCACCCTATCTTCAAAGGCCACCAGAAATTTAGACAACCCAGGTAGTACTTCATAGACTGGAAATTCAACACTCTCAGTCGCGACACAGCAAAGCGACTGAGTGACCAACCTGCATTTTCTAAATGATAATTCATGCATGTAGTTCTGCCAGTTTTCTAAAGCATCCTCAGAATCAAAAGTCGCAAAACTCGAGCTATGCCAACCAAGTTTACCTTCAACAGTTGGATGAATTTAATATTCGGAAATGTTGTAGGCATGATCCCATCCTCGTGCAACTTCATCCTTCACTGGTTCAACATAGCGTCGTCCCTCGGCTGGATCCAAAGGAGCTACGACTCTGAGGTCCCGATTCTCAAAAGTCATCATTCCCTTCTTAAAATTTATTACCACCATGTTGATGTATATGTAACTTCGGAATGTATTTCATCTATGTATTTTATATATATTTATTGTACCCTTATTAGAGATGTGTTATTCCTCTATAAGGAAGTGTCGTCATGTGTATTGACAAGTGTTGCAAGTGTGTGTACTTGCAGATGGGTTATTAGACCACCATGTGGGGTCGGCCCTGAAATATATATATTATAATGTGGATGTACCTAGCTAGACAAGTCGGCCCCATAAGGTCACTGGGAAAATAGATTAGTATAAATAGAGATCAGGTGATCTCTATTTAGATCATTCGGAAAAGTACATCTCTCTCTCACTCAGAAAGTGGCACACTAGTGAGGAGGAGGATCATCTGCTACTAGGAGACTATCTCAAGTATTTTGGTTGTACTTTGGTTGAGCCATTGCTCTCTCTATCTCTGAGGAAGTTGTGGGGTTTTTCACCTTAGGAACTTCCCCACGGAAACTCTGTGTCTCTTGTCTCTCATGATTTTGATTCTTGTGATGTTTGTCATGCTTATTGTGATTGTTATGCATTGATATACTGTACATGTTATTCTCTCAGTAAAGATCCTAGAGTATTGTGATTAATGCTCAAAATTTAACACGCCATACTGTCGTTGGCCCATGCAATCCCTAACAATGCGAGATAGGAGCTTCCACCTTCAACGAATTCAATAACATCAAAATCCGCATAAGTTTGCATCCCCTCTATATCCACCACCAGTCACGGAACTCGCTCAATCAGGGATACCTTGGCCTGATTGGACAATCACAACTGCACGGGAGACCAACTTAACTGTGGGATCCCCATATTCTGCCATACCTTCTTCGTCAAAATGTTGACATCAGAGCCCAGATCCCGAATAACTGATTCTACATTGTAGTCACCAATTTGGATGTTCATGCGCATCTCCTTCCTAGTTTTCTTCCACTGTAAATAGTTCACTGTGGACTCTTTTCGTCCCTTGCCCAACCGATACAATAGCCCCTTGATCTCCGCGAGAGAATCCGGATCTTTTGCTAGCAACAAACAAATCTTAAAGAAGTGTTGCAATGTCTCATGATGTCACGAAAGCCCTGCTGCCACTGTTGAATCAAAAGAAGAAGGCATGTCGTAAGTTACTAACTCACCGCAATCTCTCCCCAGCACATTGCATGCATCAAAAAATGTCTCGCGCTCAGCACCTATATCGAACTGTGCCTTTTTCTTTCCTACCAGTTGGATGAGCAGATGTGAAGCATATTTGCCTGTTGTCGCACCTCCACAAGTGATAACAGCGACATCAACATCTTGCGCCCTTGGTTCCGCTACAATTGTCGCAACAGTCAGTCCTTGATTTTGGTTCAGCGGTTGATTCGGATTGACATTCTGATTCAGGCATTGATTCTGGTTCTGCATCTAATTTTGATTCTGCACTGGCTGCTGGTTCTATGGTGGATTTTGATTTGGAAACTGATTCAGTGCCTGATTCTGATTCTGTAGTTGAGGCACATTCCCCGCCTACCATCTTGCGATCAACGTGGACAATTTTCAACGGTGTGGTCGCCACCGAAACAAAACGTACACTGCGTCTGAAGCAGCAGACATTCTCTCTGATAATGTCCTAGTACTCCACAATTGTAACATTGGACAGGTCCATGACCTCATCCTCCTCCGCGGCCAAAACCTCTGCCTCATCCACCTCGGAATCCTCCGCGGAAACCTCCTGGCTGCTGGTATTGTGGTTGATTATATTACTGCTGCGGGGGATTCTGGGGCTGTTGACCGTACTATACTGGTTGAACATATTGTGTTGTCTGAGCATAATGCAGCCGTAGAGTGTATTGTGTTTGCTGGACATACTGGGGCTGCTATACAAACTGTTGCTATGGTTGCGGTACATGCTACATATGTGGTGGCAGCTGGACTACCTTCGGCTGCGGTTGCGGCACAACACGCTGGTCTTCTCCTTTTACATAATACGCATCGTATGTCCTTTCCTAAAGTAAGCCATATGCGCGAAAATATTTTTTGTCATGTCCAACAGACTTACAGAATGTGCAGTACAGATTCATGGGCTTCATGACCATCTTCTGCATGTATTGACATTCTTCATGTCGATGCCCATATACTTGGCAAATGTGACACCAAGGCACACCTTCGCTACTCAGTGGGTTCGGTGCTCCTGACACCAGGTAATTTCAGAAATTTGGGCAATTATCCCTGGTGTGTCCTTCTGCGTGGCAACGGGTACACCAAACCTCTTCACGATGCTCCTTTTCCTTCTTGAGGTCTTGTAGATGCAACGTCAATTTAGCCAACTGTGCCTGAATCTGAGTCATACCAGCTGCACTCTTGCCAACTTGCGAAGTTTCTAACTTCATTGCGATTTCCAGAGCCTCACTCTGTGTCGCAATCTTCTGTTGCATTAGCGAAAACCTGATATGAGGTAATAATGTAGCAATGAACCATTCTTTATGTTGAAAGTCACTCATATCAAAACTGACTCTGGCCATCAGCATCTTGAACCTTTGATCGAAATCCCACACAGTCTTGTTCGGGTACTGCTTTATTTCTTTTAGCTCAGTGATATACTGTGCCTCTGACTTGGGTTTCCTGAACTCATCAATCAACCCCTTTCTAGTGTCAATCGATGACTTCTCTGGGCTCCCTGTAGGAACCTGCACAATTTTCATGAACCAATCTAGTGCACGACCCCGTAGGGTCGTCGCCAGCTGGCCTTTCTTAACATCTTCATCTGTGGTCTCCTTAACAGTCCACACTTCTTCGCATAAAAACCAATACTGCTCCGGACCCTCATTCCCATCCCCTTGGAATAGAGGCAACTTCACATCGTCCCCTGGCATCTTGGACTTTCTTCCTGAAGTCGTCGATTTGCTACTTTGTATCTGCTGTTGATACTTTAGGCATGGCGGTGTTGAATGCGTAATCCTTCCTGGTTGTGATATAGTGCGCGGAGGTGTGGGTACTACACTGGTGGGGGCGGGTCTTGCCTCTACCTCGGGCATAGCTTGGTCGTCCTCGTCGGCACTGTAAGGTCACTTCGTCCCGTGTGGTCTTCCTTCGCGGTCTTGCGTTTCGATCGCAGCAGGACCTTCTCCTATCCTCTGCCTCTTCTCTTGTCGAAACCTTGCTTCTCCCCTCATAAGACCAATCTCTTTCTTAGATTCCTTCACAGTCTCATCGCAACTTGCACCTATATACCCTGTATCATTCTACTGACCTCCCCCCCTCCGTTGTAGCATCCACTGCCTCCACACACCAGAGCTCTACTGGTTGAGGTGCATCTTCAATATGCCCTTTTCAAAAATAAGCATTTTAATGGACAACTGCAGCGACAACAAGAACCTGCCTCATGGTCCGCGGAAGAAATATCATTCAGCTTCACTATAAGACTTGTTCGTATCAACCGCAAACTCAGTGATATAGCCTTCCAAAATACTATCAATCCAAACTTCGACAGCTTGCGACGCTTTGTTGTCTACCTCTTGTAGTTCCTGGATCAGTTTTGGGGTCCAAGATGTCGGCTCACTGCCTTGGAAGTTCCTCTTCTGAAAGGTCAATTGCGCCAACCACTCAAACAAGACGATTGGAAACTCACAGAAGAAGTATTCATGTGGACCATCGTGAATGTACCTTTCCACCCACTGATCTGTCGTCAGCCCAATGTTCTGGTTTTCTTTTTCAGCAAACTCTTGCAACTTCTGGTCGAACCAGTCTTGAATTTTCGGTTTCGTCGGATGCCACAACATATCCTCCTTTCACTTTGCGTGGGTCCCAGCAATAGAACCATTTGTTGACACAAAACCCAGTCGACAGGGGTTCCTCACTCTGTCGACATCAACCCTACCGCGATCTCCCTGAGCACTGGCCCGGACAGGTTTAACCCTGTCCAGCAACACCTGCAGAGCATATGAGGTCTCACCCAAGGCGTTCAAGGGAGAGCCGATGGAACCACGTTTCCGCCGAAAGAATGAGGACTTTTTGTAACATACCCTCTTTGTTAAAAAACATTTTATGCTGAAAACATTATGTTAACTTTTATTGTAAACTTTTTTATTGGACAAGTGTCCAAGGATGACTGTAATTTACACAATATTTTATTATTTAATAAATAAAAAAGGAGACAAACACCTAAGGGGACTGTTGAAAGAGTGGTTATTGACCCACTAGGTGGAATGGAATCTGGGGTAGAAGGCAATGGACAAGTGGCAGCATCATGATGCAACTAACTAGTTGTTGGTATGGGACAACTCCCTTGAAATGTGGTCATAGTGCCCTGGAAAGTGGGATTGGAGCTTGAGGCTCATTTATTCAAAAAATGACCACTAAAGACCTAGGCATTCTATATAATATCCATCAAATTGTGAAATGAGGTTCATCACTTTTTCTGACAAGGAAATTTACCTTGGGGTTTTGCTGTGCTTGCATCTAAGAGATTTGATGAGGGGATATGCTAAGTTTTTGATCATGTTGTGAGTCTGCCAAACTCTATAGACTGAAGGAGTTCGATGCTGAGTGCTGAAGGCATAGTCTAAGTAAAGGAGTTCGATACTGAGTGCTGAAGGCATGTTTGAGTGCCTTGCTTCTGCATAGATTCCATCTACTTAGTGGTTCAGTAAGCAGGCTCGGGGGTCCACCAGAAGCAGGATTTTGCTGCTTCTTTTGGAAAAGGTTGGGAGGAACATGCCTCCTTGGGTGTTTGTTGACCCTATCATCATTTACAAGTTCTAATTGTTTATCTGCAATTATTAATTTTTTTACAGAATGTATTATGGTACAGATGCAACCATTTTATTTCTGTCTTAAGTAGGATCTGTTAGTAATGATTCTGTATGATAACTTGAATAAAATAACCCTCTGCATTTTTCCCCATGCAACTGATGCTGCACCGTACCCCAGTACAAAGGATATATTTTAGAATAGATAAAATGATAGGCAGATTAATCAAATAAATAGATAAAGTACTGTTATTACAATGTTCTGTTACATTCTTGATATTTTCCATATTTCAAATACATGTATTAAATTCAGAAATCAAAATAGTTCATATCCAGGTATTTGAAATTATTTCCCATACACAAGACTTAGAAATTATAACAGTTGCAAAAATGTAAAATAGCAACAATAAGCTTACATTACATTGCTATCCTGACAGTTATAGAAAATACTAGGGTTTTATGTTTCTAGGTTTTCTTTTAAATTTTTCAATAGTTTTCTATTTACAGTTATGTGCAATAACCCATTTTCATTGCGAAATACAAATAGATAAACATTCTGAACATAAACTATTTAATTTCTTTATGAAAAGGGGACTGTTATGCTTTTCTTATTTCTCCAAACAGTAATGAAGAATATTTACTTTTCAGCATTATACACAGTCATCGCTTATACGGAAGCTAGACCGAGTTATTATTATCTGTCACAAACAAAATCCAACTCTAAACAATTCTACAAAGTTATTCTTTTAAACACTCTATACTGGACAAGACTTATTTTTATACTTTATGCTTTTCATCAAAACATTCCTATATATTATCTTTTATATGATTGCTAATAGGAACATTAACTCTCGACACCAAAAACCAGACCGTTTTAGATCATTCAAAGGATATCAACCAAATAGAAAAGATATGATTCATACTTCAGAGGTCCATTTTCTTTTTAGAAAACGCAGGTAATCCATCACTTAAACAAGTAAACTTAGCCACCATTTCACCACACAGAATTCAACAAAAACAAAGAAAACATCTCAGTGAATGATGCAAATCCTTTTTAACTTAAATAGATGCATGAAATTCAGAAAATAACTCTCAGATTCGATTTCATAAACCTTAGCACCATCAAATTTTACAAGTTCAGGATGTTCCTTAAACAGTCTTTTGACTTACGATCATTATCGTTTTCTCTTGCCTAACACTCATAAAAACAAAGCACAATAGTTCCATTCATTTTGGAGAACACTTGCAAATACAGAAGCTGCTACAATATTTAAATTGGACCAAACCACGTAATGAAAACCATAATGGTTCAAGGGTTTAACCCTTTCACATTTCATTATCATAAAGTATTTACACCATCGGCTAAACACCGAATGGGTCGAGAATATTTATTCACCCCATGCTGTCAAATAAATGCACAGTCAACACGAATGGCGGATAGATAACCATAGTTCTACATCAAACGAAGGCTCGGCACGAAACCAAGAAAGAACCCCAGACACCATCTCGAGGTTATCAAGGAACCACCGAAACTTACCAGTTTTCATTTCGTTGCCAGATTTCAACCAACGCAGGGTTTTGGAGAATCAAGCTTACATCCTTTGCACCTGCCAAGAAAACATCACCCAGGTCAAAACAAAATCATGAATGAAATAATCGAAGTAAATCAAATTGCAACTTATACAACTGTAGAGAAAAACCAGGTCTGAGCTAGCACATTACCTTTGAGTTTTCAACCTTAGCAGAGGTGTCGCCACTTTGGTCAACCATAGTAGCACCCTACTATCCAACGCAGTGATGTGAGGTTGCAACGCATGGAAGCACCATATGCTGAAGGATCAACCTCGGATCGAATCTCGCCTACACTTTTACAAAACCAGAGTTCGCCAAGTAGAAACGAAGCATTGTAACACTTCTATCCTGGCAGTCCAAACCTTAAAATCCCTTTAAAACTGTAACAGAGGAAGACCATGAGGTCAGGGTTTTGAATCCGGGCTGAAACCCTGCACAGAAATCACCCTAAACTTCCTCAGGCCTGTCAGCCTCATCGCAGAGCCACTGCCAGAAAATCACGCTTAACACCAAAATTGCAATAACGTCAAAGGATAGTGGAGGTTAGGTTTAATTCCCAAAGCCCGAGATGACCCTAAGATCAACGGTGGACATCAAATCTACACATATCGTAGTTCAAAACATTAAATGCATTAAAGACTTCTCTATCAACCAACAACACCATGGATGGAAACTAGCTTGAGACTGGGATAGGGTTAAACGATGCCAACTCAATGTTTTGGCATGTGATACAATCCACATCAGTCACCACCAGAACATCCACTATAGATGCAGGTAAGAGCCTTTATGGCTGACACTAACCGAGAGTACAAATGCATCCTTGTCACCACACTATTAAGTACCCTGTACTTCATATCGTGGCGATTGTATCACTGCACACTTGGTAGCACAAATATTTGCAAAGGCATAGTATTATGGTTTCAAGATATCATAAAACCATTAATCATCCATTAAAACTCCACGACGATAATCCCATGCATGTTATATGTTAGTATTTTCAAATGTTTCGATGATATCATATATTTCATGATAGGTTTAGACTTAGAAACATAAAATTTATCATAGTATCCTTCACTTGAAAAGGCGCGTATGGTATGCACATAGTTTGCATACTTAGGATTTTTACAAACCATGTATTTGCTTAAGTTTTTCCATAAAAACCATATTAATTTTATAATATAGTTTTACAATGATCTATAGCTGGGTTAGAGCTATTCAAGAGCATGTTTATAAGTCATAGAGATACCCAAAATGTTATTATATAGTCACACACAATTGTGATCCAATTCTTATGTTATAACCATGATATAGGAGATACCTCCTTAAGACTTACTCACACTGCTTAGAAAGTTGAATAATATCAAACTGCAATTGTAGTTACCTTAGCATTATTATTTAAGTTCTGAACTTGGCACATTTAATGATTTCACCACCAGAAATACCTTAGAACCTTGCATTTATTCCGAAATAGCTGACTGACGGAAATATTTAAATCTAAAACTGGAATTACTTGTTCAAGTGTGTTTTTCCTTACCTATCATCTGCGAAAAGGCAAGTTCATAAGCTTTAGCATAGATGCTAAGTAAGCTTTGGGGTTCCCTCATGACCCCTTCATTCATCCAAGAAAAAGATAGTAGTTAGCACATATAATTTAACATAAATCAAGTATTTCGACACATGTATTTAAAAGGGCGGTCTCACAATGAAATTTGTTTAAACATCTAGACACAGAATTGATTTTCATAATACAGTAAGACACAACTTTAATATTTCTGTTTGAGCATGATTGCAGTAAGTTAAACATAGAATCATTTTATAATTCTGCATAGTTAGATTTTACTTTAAATGCTACGATGAAAAATTTTAAATTTTTTTGTGGATTTTGGGGTGTTACACTTTTGCACATCCACTTAATCACTTAATGCAACATTAACATGTTTTTCAACAGTCGACTTATGCATTAACCCAACCGCATCAATATTCAATAGATCTCATCATTTAAGCAGAACCATTAATGCGCAATAGATAAAACAGTAAAACATTAATCACAACAAGAAAACATAGCATCATCACGGATTCATGTTGCATAATGCATTCATTGCAGGAAAATATAAAAAACACAATGTTTCTACTCAAAACTCTGTCATATCATATTTATCTTCGCATCAAAACCACAGATACAACGAAATGGCCTTTTTGTCACATACCCAGATCAAAACCGAGTTGGATCAACATCCAAAACACTCCGCAAATACAATACTCCGCATAAAGATCAACTTGCTGACTTGCTACTAAAAAATGACATATATCTCTCTACGACATGATCCCCTAACACTTACAATACTTCATCTATTTATAGGCTTGCGCCTTTACATTCTTTGTCCACTTACTAACTACTTCTTAACCGACACTTCAAAATAAATGACCCAAAATCTATCTATTATGGTCCAAATGACACAAAACCCGCATACTGCGGTTCAACTGGCCCAAAAATACATAAAATATTATCACTTGCGGTCTGCTTTCTGCCTTTCGCGGTATCTTTGGCCTTGTGCAGCATCCGCGATGTTGCGCAGCTGACTCATCCAAACCGCCTGCCCACAGTTGATCACCTCTTTGTCTTTTGTTCCTTTTCCAAACAAGTATGGCATCATGTCAGGATTGCATGCCTTATCAATACAGTGTGGCCGATGTATCCCTTCTTTGTTAGCATTCATGCTTGGATCAAACAATCTACTAAGTGGTGTGAGCTCCCATGTTTTATATGTTGAGAGCTATGGGAGGCGATGAACAGGTTGCTTTTTGAAGAAAAGAATTTGGGGGTGCATCTTATTGGTAGTAGAGCTATAGCATCTTTCCAATAATTCAATAAAAAACAAGTTCTAAGTGTAATGTTATCCGCCACTTATTGCATTAGATCTAGGGGGCATGTCAGGGTTATAGTGAAGGCATGGGACATACTTGTGATGGCCACACGAGTAGGTCCTATCCCCCTACAATAGTATTAGACTTTGTAGGTTATAATAATAATATTACAAGCTGAGTAAGGGATTCATAAGAACAAATATATATAATTAGACAAAATTAAACCTATTAAATCATCTTTTAGGTGAAATAAGGGGTTAAAAAGGAAAACAATAAATATATATAATTATGAGCTATTTACCTATTTTATCGAATTTTGCATGGGAGAATATTGCATGTGGACATGTGTCCACCCTTGGGGAAGCTGGGAAAAGCTTAAATATGAGGATGGAGAAGGGGAAGGGCTTCTTCCTTCCGGGGTTTCTTTTGTGTTATTGTCTTTGGGGGGTTTTGGGGGGAGGAGATGGAGGAGAGGGGAGAAGGGAATCCATGACTATTATTCTCATGCTAACATTATTGGCTAGATTGGTATTTCCGAGTGAGAGCTCAGGGGACCTCAGTCTATGATTGAGGGGTTGGTTGGGAGGAGAGCGGTTTCCCCACATATAGTTTCCAAAGGAGCTGATGCCGATTCTACAAATGCGCGGCTGTAAGTTAATTCTTTGGTCTAGGGGCTGGTGTATTAGTTATGCTTTGTTGATCTGTTTAAATATGAGGTTCCTTCTAATGAAGTCAAACCAGGTGATATGATATTCGGCTTTTATATACGTTATTTATCCATATTACCTTTTCATTTAGATGTAATATCAGGAAGGCTTAAGATTCATGCATCCAGCTCCTAAAAATTGATTGTCCTATACTCCCCAAATGTTGAATCACCGCACCTCTCCAGCGCCACAACAAACTTAACTCTATTTTTGTTTTATGCCGGCCACTTGGCTCTTTCGGCCTAATGCACTGTGAATGCACTATATATAAATATTTTAAATGAACCTATATTTTTTGTTCTATGCATTAAACAAATTTTCCGTTATTTTATTCGAATCTCTGCCAATTCAGGGATGTGCAAAAAGAAATATTCAATTATCAATGTTTGGAATTATGTTGAATACTTTATAATGTTTTAATGTTGGTTTTATATGATGAAATAATGTGTTCCCAATTCCAATTTTGAATGTCCTTCAACACACCATTAAAGAATTGAGTCTAGCATTATTCTCTTTGACTGTATAATCTAGGAATTTAGCGTGGTTTTGTGGAAAAATTTGTTTTGTAACTGGAAGTTTTGGTATAACGATGTACCGCTCAGTCCATTAAGGAAGCCGTGCAGATGACAAGACCTCCTAATAAGGAAATACATTTTAGGCCTCAGGCTCCCCGACTCAAAATCAATTAAATTTGTTTCTTTTGCAATGGTTTATCGAATGCCCATTAACTTCTTTTGTTGACTTGTGGAAATTCCCAGATCTTATCCTTGGCCACCTCCTTCATAGTCTTTGCATAATAGTTAATTTGCAAACTTGATGATCTTTCCTTCTTGTTTTGGAAACGTTTGATCAAGTGATACTGAGATATTAATTTGTGTCTTGATCACCTCATACAATGGAACGATTTGCACCTTGAAAGTAACATCTAATCACTCTCCATGATGCTCAAATTTTAAATATAAAGCAATCCTAAGGTGAGAATAACACAGTGTTGTTCATTCTCTCGTGATCCAGCCACAAAAAAGAAAAGAAAAAAGAAAACAATAAGGACCCTACCTTGGGATTTTCATGTCATGGCTTGCTGTCAGATCATCAAATAGGTCTCTAAAATTATGTTTATGGAAATATAGAAATAAAAATCCACATCAATGCCAAGATCAAACTCCACACTTTGGTGCTAGCTCTGCTATTATTTGACCTGATTTTGCATTGAGTTGAAATTTAAAAAAATTCCTCATAAGTTCCACATGGTAAACACATGCCCCATCTCCAACTTGAACCTTCTCCAGGAAGGGGCTTCCATTTTATCTTTCCATTTTATCTAAGACTACGCAAGTGCGTTCTCGCTATGCCGCTTTTTTTTCTACGTTACATAAAAATATCACACTTTAGTGGTTACTTTATGCCACTTTAACATCTTCTTAAAGGGAAAAAACCTTCATATTTTTTTGGGATGTTTCTCTCACTTTATGGCCACTTTGACATCTTCTTAAAAGGAAAGTGAAATGTGGATGAGTCTCCACCTACTTTTGAAGTTTCAAGACTTTATTCTTTTGCTAGTACCACATACTCTCTGTCTGTATCTATACTCTGCATTTTCTTTATTTTAAAAGTTGTTTAAGCTTTTGCAGATCTATGATTTAAAATACAGCTATTTAGATAATGACATGATATGCATGCAAATTTTTACTATTCATTATCTCATGATCAGAGTTAGAAAAAAAAGAATTTGATAAAAAAAAACATCGACATGGTGAAAGTCACCCAAAAGTTTATACCAATTACAAAAAGATCCAAAATCCTAAAATTTGGTATAAAAATCCACATGAATGAAACTTGTTTGATACACTTGCTTCCAATCATCAATTCTTGTACTCTGCAATGCCCGATTGGGAAGTGGGGTAATTGAGCTGAATTTAAATCCAAGAAAATTACAAAACTAATATAGTGGGTACATTAAATAAGATCGGTTATAACTTATATTCTCTCACTCCTCAGAAAATTACAAAACTAATATAGTGGGTACAGAGAACATTTATTGATTTGGGTTATCCACAGTATATAAGTAATTAGTGCAGGCCCTTCACAATAATATTGACCAATACTGTAAATATCCACATCATTTATGAACCAGCACCTTATGATCTTTATAGCATCAAGTTGTTTAATTTCTCGAAGAAGATAAGCTTCCATAAGGATTAAGAATATATAATCCAATTAATATAAACACATGTTCATCAAGCATTCATAATCCTTCAACTAGAAACTATCGAAATTATCAACAAATCCAGTAAATGTCTCGCATCTGTGGTAGCGAATATAGAAAATAGATTAAAGAGATAAACCTCGCTCACCTCCAGTTGTTTAGATACCTCCTTTCTAGGTAAAATACGCTAAAAATGAATATATTGTTAACAGTCAAAACGCTAGTGGACCACTGAAACTTAAATCGCATCTAAGGTTGGAAATTGAAAATTTATTCATTGACAATGAATGTCTTACAGCGGAATAGATTTCTTATTTCGATATACTCCCAAATCTCACTTTTATGTTAATTCACTTGAAGCTCATGGTTTCTATATCCCTATCATATTTATTTTCATATATCTAATCATTAACCAATTATTCACATATATTTAATTATTATCCTATTTTAAATAGATTCTTATTAGTAAGTGGACTTCATTATTTATGTTTCATTATTTATGTTTTTATGGAGTTGAAGGAAAATAACATAAACCTAGATTCTTTTATATTCAGACAATATCTCATTTAGTTATCTACTCAAAGGGAGGAGTATGGAAACGATTTCCTTAATATGCAATTGCAAAATCGTGAAACTCTCAAATTTCATCCTCGTGAGAGGTTGTGAATATGCCAACATAACTATAAAACAAGAGCTTCCTAAAGTGTTTATGACTTTACATTAGAAGGGAACACCATTATCTGAATGGAAACTCCCCGTGGCTATATGTTTAACGGGGCGTACATTGATGTACTTATAATTCAATTTAGAATTTGAAACTATATAATATCTAAGATTAGGGTGGATCTTATTTCCCTTTGAAGGTTCTATATTCTATCTCTCAGACCCATTTGCATTCTTTTTTTCCAATATCAATGGACTTGTCCATTTATAGAGATAGCATTGTACATGAAGTCATATTAACACTGGTTGGTATCTCCTTGGCCTTGGGACATGAAAACGTCAATGTTAGTTGTCATACATACAACATGAGATTCTTTGTTGTTTACCAGGGTGATATGATACCATGGTGTATAGCTGGTTTATGTACCTTATGATGACACATGTTCATATAGTGGTGATGATGTTGTGATGATGTTTTTTCACATGATAGCTTGGTATAATTCGTTAGTATTCCTAAGATTGTAATTATGGTTGACATATGATGTTGATGTGCAATGATGTAAATGGGTAAGATAGATTATGATCCATAATATTCATGATGATATTATGTTGCATATGATAAAATGATCATGTTATTTTCATGATGAGGTTATGTTTCTCTCTTTTATTCATGACAATAGTACGATGATGATGATAATATAGTTCAATATTCTCATGATGTTACAATCTTGTGATGGCATGTAGTAGCATGCAATTCTTTCATATTCATGGAGATGATGTTATATCCTCATGATGGCATGTAATAGCATGTGGTTCCTTCATATTCATGGTGATCACGTTATGTTTTCATGATGGCATGTGATAGCATGCAGTTCATTAATACTCATGGTGATCACAGGGTTTGATGCAATAATTGCACTAGACTTATTCATGTGTGTAGGGTTTGATCACAGGGATGATTACGAAGGAATGTCATAATGTGTATGGACTTGCTTCATGATGATTAATGACTCATTAATTGTGATTGGAAAGTGTTACAGGAATGCCACTTTGGGGCCTTCAAGGCCGGGTCATTCTAGAAGCCACAATATCATGGAAACCCATAACCACAAGGTAGTTATGGGTTGGGAAACAAACTCACTCGTTAATACCTTGCCAGCAATTCCTTTCCTTTATATAGCTTCTGAAAGTCCAAGGCTTGAGGTGTCTCGGCAAGGGGAAGTATATGGAGAAGGACTTTCAATGCCCGAGGTTGATTTCCCATTAGGATTTATGGAGGAAGTTGGGACAACCTTTCTAGATGCCTGGTGTACGTAGGTTAACGTACTGGACCAGATGCTTGGTGGCTCCAGATGAGGTCTTGGGGGTATATAAGCTAGCGAAGACTGCAAATCCTTAAGCCTTCTCATCATGCCAGAAGTCAAAAAAGATGAAGGAGCATGCTTAAAACTTCTCATCTCTATTATGAGACTTTTGATACCTATTGTTGTCACACCATGCTGGGTGACCCTTATACTTGTTGTAGTAGAGGGCCCGTGCCATGGTGAGCAGGACCATCAGGAGTATTGGGGGTGTTTGGAGGTTGATCGAATGGTATGATTATGGGAGAGGGTGTGTAAGGGAGGAAGTGGAAATGATATAGTTAGGAATCTTGTAACAATAACTCTAGGATGAAGTCCCTTAAAGCAGGGAAGTATGTAATGCCCTCCATCACTTATTGCATTAGTTCTAGGGGCATGTTAGGGTTGTAGTGAAGGCATGGGACATACTTGTGATGGCCACACGAGTAGGTCATATCCCTCCACAATAGTATTATACTTTGTAGGTTATGATAATAATATTACAAGAGTAAGGGATTCATAAGAACAAATATATATGATTAGACAAAATTAAACTTAATAAATCATGTTTTGGGTTAAATAAGGGGTTGAAAAGGAAAATAATAAATATATATAATTATGAGCTATTTACCTGTTTTTATGGAATTTTGCATGGAAGAATATTGCATGTGGACATGTGTCCACCCTTGGGGAAGCTGGGAAAAGCTTAAATATGAGGATGGAGAAGGGGAAGGGGCTTCTTCCTTCCAGGGTTTCTTTTGTGTTATGGTCTTTGGGGGGTTTTGGGGGGAGGAGATGGAGGAGAGGGGAGAAGGGAATCTGTGACTATTATTTTTATGTGAATATTGCTAGATGGATTGGTATTGCTGAGTGAGAGCTCGGGGGCCCTCAATCTATGAATGAGGGGTTGGTTGGGAGGAGAGCGGTTTCCCACATATAGTTTTTGAAGGAGTCGATGTCGATGCTACAAATGTGGGATTGTGTCCAGGTATGTATTATGTGTGGCTGTCCCTTTTATGTGTTGGTTTGTTTGAGAGTATTTTTATTTCATCCTGGAATAAATTAGGTATCTAGTAATGTAACTCCTTCTAGTTTATTATCTTTACCATTTTCCTTATCCTAGACACTACACTAAGTGTATTTTTTTCTATCCTGGATCATCCAGCCCCCACTTTGGATGGGGATCGCACCCACGGCTTCTTCGATGGGTTCTCCCAGGCTCGAGCTAGTAGTAGTGGTGCAGGAGTTGTTCTATGGATTGACAAATCCACTTACTACACAATATGGATGAATTGTGGTCCTGGTTCAAATAAAACAAGTGAATTGCTGGCATTATGGATGCTACTTTTTTCTTTCCAGATCTATCAATATAGACAACATTCAGGTTACTGGGGATTCTAGAGTGATAATTTATTGGGCGCTTGAAAAGGCATCTCTGCATGTTTTGGTTCTCTCTTCCTGGATGGCTAAGATCAAACAACTGATAAAGGCTTTTGGAGTGATTTCCTTCATGCATACTTATCGGGAGCAAAACCAGATGGTTGATGATTTATCCAAAAGGGCCCTCATGTCCCCAGAAGGAATTATCTTATCTGAAAGATGGGAGACGAATATGCTTGTTGTGGATGGGAGTGTTTCTATTTTTCAGAACTAAATATTTTGATAATCTTTGCTAGTTATCTTCTTTCACCTATCATATTATCAGTTGTATCTTGGGGTTTTGTCTCAGGTTTTTAGCTACAGATGGTGACCATCTTTCAGTTATCTCAATATCTTGTTGTCGGGATAATTGATCCACAACATTCCTAACTCATCACCCCACGCTCATCTCCACTCTACCTCTAGTCTGACTTTCTCACAACAAGAAATCCTTCACATAATGTGTTGGTGTGGACTTTAGGCCTTTGTAATAGTCATCATAATTATAAATGTATATGAGTTTGATGAATAATTAGTTGGAGTGGGTGTAACTGCTCCAACCACATTCTCTATGTATAAATACCTATCAAAGTGACTAAACGTTCTGTCCATATTTATCTTCTTAATGGTTCTGTGTGTTCTTAAACCGTTGCTTGAATGAGTGTTGAACCTGAGCAATTCAACACTTTGGCACCATTTCCACCTCCATTTGGTCTGGGTGACAGTAGCAGCGAATGGAGGGTGGCCGAACCTATGGAAGAAGAAATTAAGAAACCTGCAATAAGAAATAAATGTTCATATTTTGCTTTGGATGTGCATCTTTAGGGAAGAGTCCACCTGCACACATAAAAGGAAAGGAAATCTATAAATTAAAAGTGTACTCCCATAAAAGTTCGTTATAAAATGTATGAAATGACCAAATGAAAGATTCACTCATCGATCAAAGATTAAAATCTTGAAGGACGAGTTATGCTTCTCCTGAGTTTATAGTTTGAGCCATGAATACTGTGAAATCTTTAGTGCACTTGTTGTCTATTGGTTACTTGGGTCTTGGTTATGTTGATTCACTAGAATTGAACAATGACGTATGAGCACTTACCATCACACTTGAGTCATTCGATTCATGTATATTCATAAGTGACTCCATTTTAAATTTTCAAAGTCAAGAGGGGATGAAATGTGAGTCTCTTTGAAGGCATGCGATTCCCTTTAATTTGTAATGAAGTCGTTCTCTAGTCGACTCTATAAGTCGAGTCAATTCAAGTCATTTAATTCCAAAGCAGTCGACCCCAATCAAGATCGTGCACATGAGCGGGCATCACAAAACCTTGCAGGCATTTTAAATCTTCACGGTAGAAGCAGACATCAGAGGCATTCAAGCAGAAGACATTTTACAACACATAGAAAAGAGATTAATGATAAAGATGATGATGCAAAGAACACCTGAAGTGATCAAGCCCCCCGATGCAGAAATGCGAAAGCATCTCTTGGATTGTAACTTCAGAAGTTGAAGGAAGATAAATGGTATAGAAAGAAGAGCCAAAAATCCTGACAGTTCTGAGCCCATGGAGGTGAATGTCGGCCATATGATTAAAAGGTGAGGCTTCGACCAACTACTACTAGATTGAAGATGGATACTGAAGAATCACAAGTCACAGTTGTTTTGCATTCTTGTTGTCTTCGAGACAAAGAAGAGTTTTGGGGTGGGGGAGATGTTGATGGGGCCTTTAGGCATTTGTAATAGTCATCATAATTATAAATGTAGATGAGTTAAATGAATACTTAGTTGAAGCAAGTGTAACTGCTCCAACCACATTCTCTATGTATAAATACCTATCAAGAGGAATAACAAAGTGATTAAACGTTCTGTCTATGTTTATCTTCTTGATGGTTCTATGTGTTCTTAAATCATTGCTTGATTGCGTGTTGAACCTAAGCGGTCAACACAATGCTTGAAGTTCTAAATCAATTAATCCTAACCGAATTGAATTAAACCTAATAATTCAAAAGACGGATCAAACTTAGGAATTTACTTATTAATTGGAATTTACTTATTTATTTAAGATATTCCAATGCGACTAGTTTCATCTCCTTAATATATATGTGTGAAATTTTAGGCAACACAACCAGTTATCAACATGGTTTAAAATTCAATATGTGAATTGATTTCAAACTAGTTATAATTAGATTCGAGAGTCGGCGTATTGCAATCCATATCCACCTAGTAGGGAGTCCTATTCATAACCTAGAGTATATCGAGGAGATAAGTGCCCCCCTTCTCCCTCCATAGTGCGTGTAGGTTCTCCACCGATGCCCGCTAATGTTGGTAGGAGTGGGGAGCCAGAGTGTGAGTTGTATCGGTCATTCCATATGCGCCCAAAGTCCACATTCGCTAAGGAGAAGAGATCCACCGAAGAGAAGAATGAGACCAAGGAGGAAAATTGGGATTTAATAAAGCTCGTTAGTGTAGATGAGATGTCTCGTACCTTCAAGCACGAGGAGGCTTGGACGACCGGATACGCTTTCTTAATGTAAACCAAATGTGCCACCACCCCTATATTTTCCTATCATGGTAAATAGAGATGTTTCATGACCCCCTAATTTAATTCTAGATCCCCCACGGAGCCACGCCACGGACCCCGCGGCCTACGTGGGTGCTAAAATATCCAGAGGAGCCATCGCGGCTGCCATTGAAGAGGAACCTATTGTCGTCTCTGGAAACTCTCCGCCACAGGAAAACACGTCCACCGCTGTAAAAATCCCACCATAGGAACCGCAAGACCAGGGGAGAAGAGAAGAGAAGAAGGATGGAAGAACACAGCGGCAAGGGTAGGAACCCTAGCCACCTGTAAGTATTTGATGTCGAATCTCAAAACGCAGCCAACAATGAACTCTCTTATTATTTATCAAGAACCAGGAAGCTCATCCTCTTTTCGTTTACATCCGGCGAAAATTCTCTTGGTCGGGAAACGATGGCAAGGCGCAACGAAATTTCTTCAAGCTATCCATTTTCTGACAACTCTCTTATTGGCTACAGAGTTGATGTTTTTGTGGAGGAGTGACACGGATCGAGTCTTGCACAGTTTACTTTTTAAGCCAATAATGTTAAATATGCCCTCTTCTAACATTGCACCTGGAGAAGTTGGGGCTGCCTCAGATCAACAAATGCAGGGAGAGCAAAAAACTGTGAAGCACATCACCATTTTAGCCAGATTAAAGAAGAACATGCTCTCTCTTAACAACAAATAACCATTACCTTTGAACAACAACTCCGTGACATGGATGATGAACCTGTCTTTGATTTAAAGAAGCCAATATACGCTCCTTGTGACACTGTCTTAATCCATGAACAACCAATCCCCCACTCTGTGGTTCGTGGTTCATGATGAATCAGAGATTAACATTGTTGAAAATGATATAGAGGCAAAGAGATTATTTTTTTAAAATCATTTATTCATTTCGGGCGAATAAATTGAATAGTTACCTTTCCATTAGTTCCATTACAGATTCCCTCCATAGCTGTTGTTCCATGCTCGTTGAAAGAACAAAATATGATAAAGATGGCCAGTGAAAATTTGAAACATTTGGAAACATTTGAGCCTTCTTTGTTGGACGTCCCTGCACCGATTGGTCGGAAATTTAACACAGGATAGAAATAGAGAAATCGAAGTTGTTGTTGTACTGCACATGATATACCAAAGCACCTATGTGGCACACTCATTGAGTTTACCCAGTCTCTGATTATCCAAGATTAATTATCCAATATTGCCAATATCAACTACTTTTTCTTGTCCAGGTACTGAGAAAACAAATATCGTTGTCTAGATCATGAAGGAAGGCATTTGATCTATATTAAGAGCATTGAAATCTCATTAAATTAACCATAAGTTATACTGAGAATTTGCATGCATGTAAACCTGCATGTTCCGTTCTTTTAAAATCGACAAGCAAGATCTGGGTTGTTGTGATTGTTATGATCAATAGATTTTGAATAGAAATTTTTACCTGCTGAATGAGGTCAGTTTTCATGGCGGTGCCCCCGCCTGAACATGAAGAAGTGAACATCATATTCCCTTGGGAAGGTGGTGGTAGTTGATGTTGTTGGTAGTTGTGCATATTGCATTGCCTTTGAAATGTCATTGGAGTGTTTCTTACAATGGTGAAAAGTGAAAATACATAAAATGCCTAATGCGTTATTCCGGAGCTAAAATGAGTCTCCTTCTAGGAACCAATTCCAAAGCTATCCCACCAATTCTGACTTTTCTTACATTAAATTGTATTTTGCGGAGATTGGCGCAGGTGACAAATATTTTCCACCTAAATTTTTCTGGTTGCTCCGAGTTTGAAGAGTTTCCAAGTATGGAAACATTGGTATCTGTGGAGGGATTGTGGAGGCAGAAGTGTGTGAAGGTGCAGAGCATATGGGGTTGGCGCAGGAGACAAAGCTTAGATACATATGTATCTTTGGTGAAGGAGTGGGCGGAGAGATGTGTAAAGCTACATAGCATATGGGGCTTGGCACACGAGGCTTGGTACAGGAGACAAAGCTTAAAGACCGAATTATTTATTAGTTCATATGGGGCTTGGAACAAGAGATAAAGCTTAAAGACCGAATTATTTATTGGTGCCATGAGTTAGAAGAGTTTCCAAGTATGGAGATATTGGTATCTTTGGAGGCGTTGTGCGCAGAGGATGTGTGAAGTTGCAGAGAATACAGGGTTGGTTATGCGACAAAGCTTAGATATGTGAATTTTTACAGGTGCTATAACCTAGAAGCGCTGCCAAGTATGGACACATTGGTATTAGAAGAACTAAGGCAATGCCATGAATATCTGGAAAGATGAACAATTATTTGTTATAACGGTTATGATAACAACATTCAGGCACTCTTTAGTTGCATGTCGTTGAAACTCAGAAGAGCCTTCGGACATGAAGATAAGCTAGCCAACCAATGCAAGGCATGTTGCACATTATCCATATCTAGAGATGGCAACCATGAAATATAATTCGAATTTGAAAGCTAAGCAACCGTCATATAATTTGACATTTAATCCTCCTTCTAAGAGGTATGAGAGGCTTCTTATTAAACTTCAAGGCCATTAATTCTCAAGTATCATATTTAAAAATCTTGAATTTGACGTATGGTAAATGTTTTATCACATTAAATTATGCCAAAGGTGAGATGTATGCTTTTCCATGCTGGACTATAGAATTGATTGATGTTTATGCACTGAATTTAATTAGTAGGAGTGATTGAAATGTGTATTATTGAGAAAATTATGGTTTATATATGTGTTCAATATAAGAATAACAGAGGAATTAAATTAAGAATAAATAAGAATTTAAATTATAAGAGAGGATAAATTTACAATAGGATTTCTTAAGGAAAGAGTGTTGTTTATGTAGAAAATTAGGAGAATAGTGATTTCTTCACACATCAAAAACTATGTTCACTGTTCTATATAATTAATAATAATACACATATAAATACATTATATTTGCTTTAAGATAGACACAATATATTGGTAACTAACAACTTGTTTATAGAATATTTCAACCACACATTAAAATAGGAGGAAACCGATTGGAGTGAATCTATCATATCCAACTAAAGGTAACAATCTACTAAAACTTAGAATCAAACTTCTAGCATAGAGATAAAATCTACCTCACAATAGCCAATACAATAAACCATAATTAGCTTGTTTAATCAAGTATCACACATCAATTATGGAGAAGTTGGAGTTAATAATTCCAACGCTCCCCCTTAATGAATACTTGTCTCACTCTATTAGATTAGGACTTCATCAACATCTTTCACCATTCCAATGCATCAAATGGTCCACTACAGATTTAAGAACCTCATGATTAGCAAAGTCTATATCTAGTTAGACCTAGCAATTGCATCTCGTACCTCCATCATGTAAACATCATTAAATTGTCAACATCCATATAAAAGAACAACCGTCCACTAAAATACATGGGTACCTAACCATTGATCTAGTAAGTCATCCTTCAAGTAGATGGCTCATTCAACTTCTTGATGATCTTCCATTGAATGTACAAAAAACTTCAGGTTTTTAGGTATACCACACGTCTTAGAGGCTACAACCAACCACGGGGGGTTCAGTCATTGAACTTGTTACATAGCACGATCGTTCGCAAGATATTAAAGAATATTCCTAATTTCACTAAATATTGGAAAATACCTCCTAGAATTGTATTGTTGAATCCACCTCCTAGTATACCATTTCAATTAAGAAAACCCCTAGTTTCATTAGATATTGTAGGTATCTATTTTTATCAACCCATTTTTAATACCCCCTGTATCTCATAGTATCAAGTTGTAAAAACAGGAGCCCTAATGCATCTTAGTATAAGCAAACAAAATGCTAAATACAATAATAGTTTAATGCAAATAATGATCCCACTAGGATTGGAGGGGTGACTGATCAATTTGTAGCGTTGGATAGTGGAAGACCCAACAAAATAGTAATGGGGAAGGAAAAATGCGTAAAAGGAAACTCAACCAAGAGATCAATGTAACAAAGAATGTAAAATACTAATAGTCTAATAGTCAGTGCAATGCTTAGAAAAGATGAGATTTGCAAATTTTTTACACCACAACTTGCCAATCTATCAATTTTATATCATGTAAATACAAGTATAGCCATAGAGAGCTCATGTTTTCTATAAGCTTAATAAATTGGAGGTATGAATTGAGCCCATGATTTGGAGGTATGAATCCATCCCACGATTTGGAGGTTATTCCTCAACCCACCCAAATAAAATAAACCCCAATATTTATATTACTATGTCAAATTAAAAATCTGTAGTGCCCCTAGACTTTTGTAGACATTGAGGGCACCTGCTGAGTGACCCGGCCAATTGAAACATTAATTAAATAACCTTTTGGCCTTATCTTTGAGTATGTGTATCTGAACTGTTGATGTAAATGAATAATTGCATATGTTAAACGATTAGCTATGACTATGGAAAATTATGTTGATGGATAATACTTAACGACTAGCTGTATGGTGATTATGTAATTGTCGACGAAATGTATATTTGATTAGATGAATAAGAAGTTTGAATAAATCAGAAATGTTTAACAATACTAGATTTAGAAATCAGATGATGATTATTGAGGACAGTGCTACTAATAACTTGTTGTGAGAAGTGTGTGTAGAAACAAGTGAGATGGTTCACCAACGGACACACAAAGGAACATGAAGGGTCGTAGAGTACGGGTAAATCACACATAGGGGGAGCGACGACGATGTCGACTTCAGACAAGAATACCACGCATGAGCAGATAAGCATTGATCCTCTTACTCAAGAGGAATACGTGAAGGCGTACGAGGTGGGCCACGACGGAGCTGGTCACGTACAAGTTGAGGGGCGCGCAGTGAGAACGGACTCACTCCTCAGTTCCAGTAGTCCCTAGATAGCATGTAGATGGAGGATGGATGGTAACGATTCCTAAAATCCCTACAAGAGTTCCCGCAAGTCAAAACGGAAAGATGGTGGCAGAAGGACCTGACGATGCGGTACCCTGTTGAAAACGGAAAGAATGGATGCAAGGACCCAACGATGCGGTACCATGCCAAGGAATGGAAACCATGGATGATTGGACCCAACGGAGTGGTGCCATGTCAGAGAATTAAAATTAAGGAACCAAGAGCCCAACGGCGCGGCACCGTGATCCTAGTGAGTTGGATTGTTAAAATTAACTGCATAAAAACTTAGAAGATTAACTCTAGATTATTACTTAGCAAATGCATAAAAGTATTTTAGGCATTTGCACACAAATTATAATTTTGAGCATTTAAAATATTAATAAACCATTATTTAGGAGCAAAGTAGAATACTAAGCTTGGACACTTAGTCAACAAAAATCTAGGAGATAATTAAAATATTTGGGGGACAAACTTGAGCAAACTTAGGGGTGTTGGTGCACTTCCCAGAGAAACTGACACTTGGATGGGTGAGTGTTTTAATTAAATAATTAATTAAAAATATTTAACTATGCATGAAGCGACATGTGTCGCATGAGATCTTCCTTTATAAGGAAGGCTTGGGGAATGGGTAGAGGGCCCATAATTTGGATGATTGTCGTAATTTTCAAGTGCCTCAAAGACTTGCGACTATTCAAGGGTTTGGCTAGGAAATCCTGGTGGGAGGGGAATCCCAAGCTGGATTTCTAAGATACGTGTGTGAACTCTACGGCCCGACTAGCTCGGGAGTCTGGAAGGAAGAAGAGTACTTCCAGAGTGGTTGGGTGGTTTACCGAGGTGTCCGCCGGTGAATGATTGAGGTCTTCAGCAGTAGGACAGCAGGGAACAACTTCAACACTATTTCCAGAACATCGCACGTGACCACCAAGGAGGTAAATACTGTAATTTATTTCAGTCTGAGATTTATTTGAATGAATTCTTTATGAGTGTACTTCTTGTTATAAATCGCACTGTTTGATGATGTATTAGAATGCACCATTCGGATTTTATTAGGTAAACCTCTGTTCATATATGATTTAACTGAATGATATAGGGAGCTTATAGTAACTATACATTGCAGTAGGAAACCAACCGAATACCATTTGATTCCAGTCCTAAAATAGAATTAGGACGATTCTCCAGGTTTATTTATTTTGTAAATTATTATTTATTTTGTTCAGATCGGCTCTGCGAGTACCATTCCAGAGCTTGATCTCAAGTTAAATCGATCTTGTAGGTTCAATATTCCTTCCAGATTACCTTATGATAGAATCTCGGATCTGAGTTGGGAATTTCAGATCTAAACCGACTTTGTACTCTCCATTTCAGAGATCAGTTTTAGATCAAGAAACTTGATCGGAATACCATATCAGTTATTGCTATGAGTTCATAGTTTACATTTAAAAACTCCTTGGAACAACTGTTTAAGATTTTAGAGTAGAGAATTGAGATTCAGATGTGATTCGAAAAGCTTACTGTATGTTAGAGAATTTCTTTTTATGAAAATTTATTGTTTACTGCGTATTTCAAGAAATATTGGAATATGAATTTGTATCTCAGATCCAAGGATCTACACAACTCCTTTGCATGCTCCCTGTATTAAGAATTAGAATTCCTTCTATTACCGATCTTAAACCATTGAAGAACCCTAACTTTAGAGAAGAAAAAAAAACTGTGTCTACCTTCCTCTTACCAGACTTGAATGCCAACGAAGACTCGGCTATTTTTTTGATCTCAGCCTCTTTTTTTTCTGTTTGTAAACAGAGCGCGTCCTCTGTTCAAATCCCGTAGGGTACGGTCTGTCTAGTTCACGGTTTATTTTTTTAAACAGAAGAAAAATGAACTTATGATTCGCATAGATCCGAGTTAAGACTAGAATTATTATGAAGTATCCCTACTACACTTGTCGCGACCAAAAGAGAAGTTAACTGTAGATCTTGCTTAAAACTTCTGGAAACCTAGATTTTTAATTTTAGTTTTCTGTTTGCTTAAGGAAGTGAATCGTTCGTATTTACTTTATATCTCTTAACTATAGATTCGTATTTTGTTGTATTGAAAATTTCACAAAATGAACTTCGGTTAATTCGCAATCCGTCGACTGAAGAATATCACGTGCGCATATTGTTAATATCTTAAACTTTCAGTCATCATGTAAAATAACAGATTTGATTTCGTATACTCTTGATGTACCCTTGGGATTTTATTTAATTACATTTGTTCAAATGATTAAGTGCGTCGTGACCTAGCTAAGAGGTCATACTCCTGTAATGTTTCTAGTCTTCCACAGAATATAATGATATGTCCTAATGTTTATTTTAAAATTAAATGTTATACTGCCGCATAAACTTTAGTGAAGAGTAATTGGGTTTAAGTCAATTTATACATTGCGTTTTTCCCATGGACTATGCTTTTGGTACAATTAAGTGATTCTGCCACAGAATTAATAATATTTTAGTCTATTATGTTTATGATAAGATTAAGGGAAAAGAATGCCGCACTTATTTTACAATTTAATATAGATTTTCCTTTTAAGGTGGAAAATTATCGGTCAATGTTAGTTAATGTATCTCGTTTACAACAGGCTTAGGATATTAATAATACCCTTGTTCATAATTCGATTCAAGTAATCTCTTAGTATATAAATGAAGGTGGAAATTATATGATTGAGGATCATATAATATTTTATGCCACTTGTTGCTTAAGAAAAAGAGGTCATTAGTTATATCATGACATAATATTCTTGTAAAACGTAACCTATAGTAGGAGTTAGTTTGTGGGGATACCATTGGAATTATATTCTTTGCACTTCAAGTAAATAGTAGAATTTCATGAATGGAATTTTATTAAATGCATTATATTGGTTTGTATTATATTCTTTGCATTTCAATTAAATAGTAGAATTTCATGAATATTGATTTGAATTATATTCTTTGCACTTCAATTAAATAATAGAATTTCATGGATAGAACTTTATTAAATTCATTATATTAGTTTGAATTATATCCTTTGCACTTCAATTAATTAGTAGAATTTTATGAATGGAACTTTATTAAATTCATTATATTGTTTTATGCTTAATACCTTGAATATTATGATAATTCATACTACATTGTAACATAGACAAAAGTGGAAACTTTATGGTTGGATGTTATCTAAATTTGTTCTGCTTAATTATTTTTGGTGTAGGAGTAATATCTTGAGTGGTGACTTAAGATTAGGGTAGTATAACTTTAATGCATTTAAGGTTGTATTAAAAAAAAAAAAAACTTTCTAGACGAACCCTACAAAATCCCCCCTTGACCCCTTAATACAAAGCAATATATTTTTGAGGTTTTTAGGAGTATTCAAACCCCCAATATGAATGGACGTGATATGATATTGCCTCACTAGTGAAGCCCCCGTGCAACCAACATGGTCCAATCATAGAGCATTCAACCAACACACAACTCATTGCTTTGAGTGTTTAACAACTCCATAGCACATATGAATTCTCACAAGCCATTTCCTTTCTTCTTTTGGATCCACTCATGGGTAGCATGAATCATTGGTTAAAATCACACACAAATGCTCCTGATCAATTGTAGCAATTGGAAAAAACATAGTTATTTGTAATCACCATTTAGGGAACATGCCCAAGTTGCAAATCCAGAAGCCAACATCCTCATCTATGCACCATCAACCTCATCTGCATGACATTAGCTACCTCTAGAAAGACTTATCTTCTAATGTAACACCCTTCAATCTACAATCAACTATTCCTCCTCATATCATATATGCCTCCCCTTTCTTCGTAATTTTAGCTTATACTAAATTTATTCAAATCTTTAGTGAAATAAATGGAATTATATTGAACAGACTTCTTTAAGTTTAGACACGAGTGCTGCACTTGACATGTGTTTCGTTGCTCATTTTCATTATCAATCGTGCTCATAATATTGCTCTCCCATTTGCGTGTATATCGTCTGATTTTCTCCTCTCTAGTAGTGTTGTTATCTTGGGTGTAGAGGAAAACAGAGGAAGAGTGAGAGTGGGTTCACACATCCCTGCTCAAATGATAGATGTTTGTCTAAAATTGCGACCAATCGCAGCACAAAACTTAAATGTGGCATTCCTCCAATTTTTTATTATATTTTTCTTAAAGCAAAGGAGAATTAATATGCTTAAATTAGTGTCATCGTTATACTTAGCTTGCTTTCGAATTCATCTTATGTAATAAATGGGTTGTTTTTTACTATTAATCAAAGAAGAACATCCTACACTGCTGCGTTGCAATTTCGATTTGGTACTCAAAGGTGTATTCCTTCATTTTCAATGGATGGTTTGGGAGAATAGTACAAGCTTCCAAAGTTACATCTCCGTAAAGAATTTCCTTGATCCGACCATCTTCAACACAACATTTTTTCACCAAAAAAATTACATTTCAACATCCATCAGAGCCTGCAATTACTAACCAAACGTTCATAAAGAAAATAAAAAAATTAGTAATGCTTACATAGCTCGATTATGGGACTAATCCAACTCATCCATCCCAATCTGAGGAGATATGTAAATAAGAGAAAACCAAATTTAACTTAAAATTGGACTTCCGTTTCGTAATGTCCATCACTGTAAAGTTCCTTAATCCTATTTTTTTGGGAGAATCCCAAGTTATCTACATTGTGATTTGAATATTTCAGATGTCTTAAAAGTTTACAAAAAGAGTTCTAGTTATGAATGTGTAGGAGAAGGCAATAAATTCAAGCAAAGGTGCACTTGCATGTTTAGATGTTAGAAATTTCAAATAGAAAATCATTTTTGATTTCATGGAAGGTGCTATGTAGATAAGTACATGGAAGACGTTAACTGGATAACTGAGAGGAGAGATGTGCATTGACATCAATGAAGGATATGTGCTTGAAGTAATTGTGAATTTGCTACCGGAAAAAATACAAAACAATACATTCACCATAGGTAGGGATTAAACAACTAATTCCCACAAGTTTTAGACAAGGATACCATAATTGCATATCAACTCTAATAAATTGATGTGTTATGGTATAGATCAACTCTACATAAATATTATCCTAAATTAGATTTATGCTCCAGTGTCTTAATCTAATTGGTAGGGAATTAGTTGCATTGCAGTTATTGCTCTTGTTTATATAATTTTTAAAAATAACATTAAAATAAGAATGATATGTGTTTATTATAGATTTGAAAATAATGTAGAGAAGTAGATTTTTAGTTTTGGGATGAGAAGAATTTTTTTTTTTGAGAATCTTACATAATGATAAAACAAATTAAAATTATTTAGATGACATGGTAAGAAAATATTATAATAATGTATTTAGATTACATTTACACATTAATAGGTTTATAATTCTATGCGATTTATATATTTAAATATTTATATTATTATTAGTAAGTCAAAGGATTATTTAAGAAATATGCAAACTATCAATAGTAGTGTTATTAAATGTACAACGCAATTATTGAAAGAAAATATTAAAATATAAAGTATATAAATGAGAAAACAAATAAAGATTTTTATATCAATAGTATATAACAAAATTTCAAAATATTCTTGTGCACCCTTAAGAATAGAGTAAATTTGGTTTACTTAGATCTACTTAATAAGGTATTGATGAAAATAAATGTTGTTCTTTATTAGTCCATGCCGAAGGCTAGGGTAACTTTTGTATTGGATATGCTTGGACTTTGTATTAATTTGTTTTGACTTTTCATATTTTTTCATGTATTGCAAAGTTTTTGGCATGGATTGTTAATTTTGAATTATTTATTGTTATACTTTTTATTTTTTTGGATTACTATTGGGCTATAGTTTTACCCGTTATTGCTCGGCTGACGGCTTAATTCTTGGAAATTGGGTTGGTTACTTAATTCATATTTAAAACCGTCTTGAAAATGGAAGTGATTACTTAATGCATAATTCTTGGAAGTTGCGTTGGTTACTTAATTCATATTTAAAACCGTCTTGAAAATGGAGGTGATTACTTAATGCAGTTGGTTATGTGTTGGCTATGTGTAAGGTTCAACCTGCAAGTCAACTTTCACTGCTAGTTTGCATCGCCCTTGCGATTCTTGCACCACCCTTGTTGATTCACGACTCACTGCTTATGGTTCTTTTGAATTTATTTGTGTTCTAAAGCTATTTCTGAATTACAGTGCTGTTACTGTTGCTATTACAGTGTTGTTACTGCTGCTGGTCCGTTGGAATTATTTGGAATCCTTTGTGATTTAAGGTATTTCCTGGAACTGAAAATGTGTTTTTGTTTACATGAAAAGCTTTGCTTGTATTCTGCACAAATGATCTACTGTACTTCTGTTCATTTGTTAGTTCTCTTTTGTATATAAGAGTAACCCTTTCTCTTATCATAGATCGTTAATATCAATATCATAAAGCTCTAGATTAGTTTCTTAGAAAGAATTAGATCGTAGAAACAAATCTTTACCTATATTTGAGTTGCAGAAACCTTGCATATTCATCCATGCAATTTGTTCATACGATTCCAACTTTCGCGAAGCTGAAGCTGTCAAGCACAGAATCCATTAGGTTTTTCGTCTTCAGAGATGCCAAGAAACTCATTATGACTGATTCTTTGCATCCCATCTAGCCGTAGCAGCCAGCGATTTAAAGCAATCCCAGTCAAGTTCTTACAATGCGGCGGGTAAAGCGTACTCATGTTATTCAATAAAAATCATTCACCGTTAGCACAATGATTACCTAAAATTGGCCCTCGCCCCTCACCCGAGGGAGGATCAGTTTGTCCAGCTCCTTGTTTGGAGAGGTTCGGAGGTGAATAATAATCATCTGAAATTAAAAAGAGAACATTTGGAACTAATGAATAACAAACCTACACACAAAATATCATCGTGAAATTAGTTATAAAACCTTGTATGTGCAAAGATACCCTGAAATTTGATCCTTTAGCTATGATTAAAGTAAATCTAAGCTAATATTATACCAGTACCTTTTGGGATTGCTTAATTGATCAAATTGGATTTAGGTTGTACTGAGCAAGTTGTGAACAATAGAAGAAACATTAACTATTCTTCCTTCAATCTGTGTTCCTTTGCAGTCTCGATCATTTTGTTAAGCAGGAGCTTTATGAGAAGAAAGTGACCTATAAACAAATACAATTTCAGTATTAGTTTCACAATATATTCCAATTATTGGCAGAATTTACCAACATTATTTCTAGATATATTCGACATAATATCAACGATATCAGACATCTGGTGAAAGCATTTCAGGATGGATGCAAACAAGCTGAGATCGAGCTCCAGTACAACGATTTCTACTGCCTGAGATTCTTTCTGTATCTGGGATTTGACATCCTTGGCTAATTTTGCATTCCTGGCAGGCTCTTCTGCTGCTGATAGGTTGAGGCTCCTTTGATTCCCCTCTCATCCGCATTAGACCTGTGCTTCTCCCTGTGTATTATTGCTAACACCCTGTGGAAAGTAAGTGTAATGTGTGTAATCAACTGATAAGGTCCTGAGGTCATTGAGAAATCAATATATTGTCTGGTGGAAATGTAAGAAATGGGTGAGGACATAAACAGTCTTCTGCGATGGGCTTAGGATATATGGAAGCCTTAAGAAAGGGACACGCTTGCTATTAGTTTCTTAGCGAAATAGATGATTCCAGCTAGTTTGTTTTGGTCGAGCAATCAATTAATTTAACTGTGTCCCTCTGGGTTCATAAACCAGTTGTGATTAAAAGCACTGGGACCAAGCATAAGCACAATGAGTGCATTATAGATTCATAACCTGTATCACTATATGATTCCCATATATTGGAACCTGTAACCAAGTAAGATAAGATTAATCTACAAGCCACTCACGGATGCATTTTTAACGTTTTGGCAGCAGTCGACCTATTTATTGTATGTATTCGAGCGCACAGTGGATAAGCAAGTTGAAAACACCCCCTCAACCGCCCTAAGCGCAACAAGCAGACCGGGCTGAGAGCTAAGTTGATAGAACAATTCTAGGATAGGAAGCAGAACAAAGCCTAAGCATTCTCTTGTTTATAGGAAGGAAGCATCTACGGTAATACTGGGTTTCAGTTCAAGTATTCAAGGTATTTTCCCACCCCTGCTAATTTGATCTTTACTTTGGATCAATTGCGTGTGGATTTTGTGGAGTTTAAAAAATCCGAAATTGAAGTGCACCTGTTAAAACCGATCAGATTAGTTCTCCCAAAATAATTTAAATGACAACCCAATAAGTAAATAAAGTGCTAAAAACACATCCCTTGAAACTAAAAATACTATCAGAACGATGAGTCTGTTGTCTAAAAGCTGAGATTCGGTGAGCCCGTAAGGACAACAGCGAACTGGTTGGTTATCGCTACGACAGAGGCGTGCAGAAGGGAAAAGGCATAAAAAAGGGAACCACAATTCCAGACCTAGTCCTAGAGCCATAATAGGTAGTAGCAAAGAAAGACGCACAGCTACTCCGACCTGTGATAATTGCAGTGACCGAATTGAGACAGCAATGTGCAGTGACATCCTCTGCAGTGGACTTAGAGCCAAAGCCGCTAGGTCCTGCAGCTTCTATCAAATATTTGATGGTGTCTCGCATTTCTGTCTGATCAATGCGTGCTTGTGGATCAATCCTTTTCCCTAGCTGAGGAAGGAAACCAAAGGCAGGATCAATACCAATCTAAACTCTTTAGCACAAGTAAAGGCGGTTTGTCAATGTCGAAATGAGTTTATATTAATTGATAATAAAATAATTTCTTAACAAATCATCCAGGTGGTGGAGTCAGGAGTGAATTAATGATTTAAATTAATTAAGTTTTCTCGGGTGTGGAACACAGCATATATGAGGCTATGCATGGAGTGCATGGAACAATTTTGGCATCTGTCAATGTGCATGCAATTTGTGATGGCTTCGCTATTTTGACATGATGGTGTCTTCCATGTACTTTTTGTTATTCGCATAGCATATGTTAATGATTCAGGTTGTGGCGCTCAAAATAGTATCCACGTATAAGAATTAATTAGAAGCAATTAATTGAGTAGTCTCGGGTGCAGAATTACCTGTAGAAGACAACATATACCAGGCTAGACTATGGATCGATTGCATCGAACAATTCTAACACCTGTAGTCCAACTACGACTCCTATTCTTTATTGATAGTGAATTCAGTAATGCTGCTGAGCATAGCTCTGGTACGTATGACATATGGCTCTCAAACTGTTTACCAATATGGCTCTCAAACTGTTTACCAATATGGCTCTCAAACTGTTTACCAATATGGCTCTGGCTCTGGTGCTACCGTTTCTCACGCTAAATGTGTAACAGCCTCAGCTCCGACCTTTGTATCGCTATCAGTATCTCCATAATGTATTCTGAGGACTATAGTAGGTTTACATATAGCTAGCCACCAAGTTCCTGTCCAGAGAAGTTCCCTTCATTGTGATACCCCTGGTCAAGGGAAGGCTTTCTTTTCTGTCTAGAGCCAGAGCTAGTTCCGCCCTCAGACTCTTCAGATGAGAGTTCTTGGATCTTCATTTTAAAATATTGCAACTCTGGATTTGTTGTACAATGCATCAGCTAGAGTTGCACCATTAGAAATTAGAAATATTATGTCGGAGGGTCTTTGGAACATAGGCAAAATGAATATATATCCATATGTCAAAATGAATATATATCCATATTTCAAGAGAACCCATACATTTTACATGTAAAAGCTATGCCATCGATGTGGTTTCAAATATTAGGCTAACAATTAAAAGATAAGTAGGTTAGGTAGTATAGCGCAAGTGCAATGAATATAATAAACAATGGAATGAAAAAGGACCATTCACTATCAATATAATGCATTGGAATTTACACAATTAAAAATTTCACATCATAGACATAGTTGCAATCTATGTTGTACACATAGTCTTCTAGTGGTTTGCAGAAACTGTATGGAAAGTGTGCCAACCCACTCCATGTCTATATTTTCTATGTTACACAAGCTCCATTCCACTATCACTTGTCATCCTTCACGTACAAGTGCATATGACAAACTTTCAAGCCTTGTAAGACCCTTCATTTTCTCTTTGTCGTTCAAAAAAAAGTCTCAACCGCTTCAAAAAAAAGTCATTTATATTATTAAAATTTTAAAAGAAGAATTCATCATCTCCCACTAAAGAAATTTATTCCACCTAGTTACAAAAAATCAGATTTAGAGATTCTTCCATTCAATGTGGCTTTTAGAGTATAGTAAACCGTGTAATTTATAGTTTTAAGTTTGGAAATTAACCTCATATGATCTGGTTTTCATCTTTAATAAGTGTCCATGGGACACCTCATGAACCATCAAAATTTGACGCAAAAAAGGGAGATCCATGTATAACACAACACCATTATAAGCCATGTAAGCATATAATATTGTTGTGAACCATGAAAACAAGTATGATATGCAGTAGGCATGCCATAATATAATATTAACACCTGCCGAATTGAAGAAGCAACATGTTATCAAGAACAACCGACAGATCTGGGGAACGATACACCAAGCCTATGTTGAAGGTGCATGCAGCTAGACACCTAACAAGGAATATAAGAGATTTGGGAAAAGTGAGGGACAACACGTTGCAAACAAACGGATGGACAAACAGGTGAACACAAAAAAAACAGATGTAGTAGGTGGAAAAAACAGATGTAGTCATTAGAGAAATTTTGAGGTCAAAAAATGGCCTCAAAACAAAGAAAATGTACTATAAAAAACAACCAATCACATTCTAGTAGATGACATCATCCCCCTTGGTGACGTGGCTTTGCATGAGTTAAGAATGCTTATTTGTCAAATTTTCGATGGTGGATGAAAACACATAGTTAACCAAGGTAGTGGTGTAAGTACTTTTAAGCCATAAAGTAAAGTACTCATAATGAATGTCTTTTCACACTTTCTCATAAAATAATATTAGTGTCATTTTCAAGTGAAGTACTCTTAATTCATAAAGAAAGTCTTTTCACATTTTTTTATAAAATAATATATTATCATTTTTATATTTTTAATTTTAAATTATATATTCACTATATTCTATTTAACTAATAAAGAATAATAATAGATTTAATAAATAATAATAATAATAATAATAATAATAATGCAATGTGGATTATAATAATATTATTAATATTTTACATGTAAATAAATTCTCAATTAAATTACATTATATTAAATTCATGAGAAAAGTACTAAATATAAAAAGTCAACATAAAATTAAAAAAATAGTTCTTAAAAATATTTTTTATTATTTAATTTCGTTTGCAAGTTCAAGACAAATAAATGCTAAAGGACAATAAATTTTTGGGAATTTACAATAAATCTTAGTCACATCAATGTAGACTTATTTTGTTAATTTTATTTCTAGTGAATTTTGAAAAACAACTCAACCATGGTTATTTATATTGTGCATAGAAAATAGTGTGGGAGGTGACTTGTCATATATACCTACCCCATAAAACCCCCAATTCATAATATTTTAATATATCTCATATTTTTGTAGTACATCTCTTAGGAGGCCATTTTTTGACCTCAAAATCTCTCTAATGAGGTGGAGGTGGTCAATCAACTCGCAGGAGATAGCATGAAGTAATGACCAGCATTGATTCTTGAATGGCATTATGTATGGTAGAAGAATTCCAGCGTTGATTCTTGAATGACATTTTGTATGGCTGAAGAATTTAGAATTTCAGTTTAGGAAAGCAAGTCTACTACATATGGCAAATGCCTTCCAAATTAAAGAAGGGGAAGGAAAAAACTATATATGCCCTCAAAATTAAAGAAGGGGAAGGAAAAAACTATTAACCTCAGAATTCAGGTTTCAAACCAAACAGTACAATGGCGCAACCTCTGCATGCAATTTGAAGTACATTAATGTTACTACTCCTCATAAGTTTATCATTTGGATGAATGGATTTGCTAAGACATTAATTATTTTGAATAATAATATTTGGCAAAAGGCATTAATCAGTGCCGTGGTGGATATTGCAGAGAGACAATGGATGAATTTGCAGAGGAGGTGAAGGAATTGGCAGAAAGAGTATTAGAAATAATGTGCGGGAATCTGGGACTTGAGAAAGGATATCTGAAAGAAGCACTAACAGGGGAAATAGCCATTGCAATAGCCCTTTCTTTGGCTTACAAAATTCTAGCTATTAGCCATGCCCGAGCCCAGATTTCGTAGTTGACTTGCACTCCCACACGGATGCATTCTGGTGCTACAAGATGATGAAGTCTATGGTTCGATGTTCAGCCCGTTCAATAAGCAATTATTATTGACATTGGCCATCAATTGGAGGTATATGATAATAATTTAATTATATAACTGCAGTTTACTAACAAGTATCAAATTTCCTTGTTTTCGAATGACTTCTCTTTGTAAATTTCATAAACTGATGCACTTTGCTCGAATATTTCCTTAGTTTATAATTATAGTTGGTTTGTGGGTGCATACAACATAACATTTTTTTTATTTTAAACAAAGAATTACTGTTTGATTCTTTAAAGAGAGTATAGCGCGTTGCTTCAGAATGTAATAGGCCATGTTTACAGGTAGTAGAGGGAGCTGCTTCAGTGTTACATGTCGCCTTTATATGCAGTTGCAACTATGTGCTAGGGTTTCAAAGGCGAATCTCACAAGTAGTTCAAGATGTTGTCTCAATGTAACTAGTCGCATTTAAAGGGAGTTGCAGGTATGTGCTAGGGAAAGCTAGGAAGAGCACGTGATGCCTGTGCTTGTGGGCGTTTGTAGCCGTCACGAGTTATTTAATATAACTCTCTTTTTGAGCCCGACTTCATAGATCTAAAAATTTTGGTAGAAGGATTGTGCTATCGTCCTACGGACCTCTACCCCTCGCAAGCTTATCAGGGACTACTATGACCGTTTCATTCAAAATAAAGAGAGGACCCCCTTTTAGGCCTCTGAATTTGCGCAGCATATTGTCTACGAGACCTACCCATTCCCTTAATTTGTAGATCCATGTTCTATAAATTAGAACCTCGTACCCTCTATTGGCATGACCTTGAATGGGAAGTATCAATTGTTTTTTATTAATGCCAATAATATAGCGACTATGTTTGAAAATTAACTCGGCTCAGTGGTAAATTCCATGGAAGAATTCCAGGATGTATACTCGTCATAGGCTGATAATAAAAGCAATAATGTTATGGAAAAACTTACTGAAAAACCAAAACGTGGACTGTATCTTTCCCCTTACCGCACCAAAGAATTCCCGATTTGGATCCAAGAAACAGTAGCATTGTTTACCATTATACTGGGGAGGGAGAATGATAGCACAGTTGATGGTGCCATGCTGGCTCTATTGGGCAGGTATCATGGTTGCCCTACCTCTTTATTCCAGTATTCTAAGGCCATTGCCAAGAACATGATAGGGAAATCGGCAATGCGATAGGTCATTTATATTAAGCAGACTTTAGCTTTGTGAATATGGGAATATGAGAGTTGCAAGGATTTTAGTGGGGCTGGTTTTTAGAAAAGGGTTGGCGGTTGATATGACCCTAGAGCTCAAAATCTAATAGTGAAGCTAGCGCACACCATATTTCATCTTCAAAGTACCATTAATGGTTAGAAACCAATTGTTTCAAGACACCAAACTGAGGGATGCGGTCGTTAAAGAAGAAACGAGTTGCAGTAGTCGCGATGTTATTAAACATATTTCTCCTATTATAATGTTATATGCCTCGGTATCGGTTAGAAAGCAATTGTTTCAAGACACCAAACTGAGTGATGCCGTGGTTAAAGGAGAAACGAGCTGCAGTAGTCGCCATGTTATTAAACATTCTCCTATTATAATGTTATATGCACCGGTATCGGATGGAAGAAGCTCTCAAACTGGGAGTATGAATACCTATTTCTTCAAAGCTTTACAAAGATGAATAGTATAAAAATAATAATTGGGAGTGAGTAATAACTATAATTGAATGCCTACCAGGATAGATGGTTTGTAGCTGATAAGCACTCAAGATGAAAACTCGATCTGAACATTCAGTCAATCCTCTGGGCATTCATGAAGTGATCTTTATCACATGAAAGACACCTTCTATGTTCTTTCTTTACTTGTTTCCGGTATATGCTAAAGAATTCTATGTAAAGTTGTATTGTAGCAGAGAGCGCCCAGAATTGTTGTACATGTGTTGTATTATAGGAGATGATTCCCAGAATTGTTGTACTTGCTCCAGCCCACCATGGAAGACTGTCCAAGATACATAATAAAACAGTGGCAAATGCCTTAAGCGGCTATGAGAATCCTGAAGGCGGTGGCAGTGAAGGCAGGAAATGCATGGAAACTTGATGAAGGCCCGGCAGTGAAGGCAGGAAATGCATGGAAACTTGATGAAGGCTGAAGGGTGAGGCGGCACAATGAATGCACTGGCAGCGATGAGAAGGGTGAGGCGGTGCAATCAATGCAGCCGGTAATGAGAAGCCTTAAATAACTGACCAAAAGGTTAAGGGATCCCTTACTTTGTAACTTTAGCCAAGCTATTGATTTGTGTCACGGCTTTGTTCATAGCGTGGAGAATGATCTTTTTTGGCTGCTCCAAGAGAGATTTCAAACGGCATTTTAAAATTTACTCAAATCAAGAATCTAATTCCAAAAACATATCATATGCTTACATATGGCATACCTCTAACTTGTCTTCTTTTTCCCTGTGTTCCTTGGGAAGCAAGCGGAACTCATCAGTCAATCGGATACATTCATGTACATTTTCAGGCGATACAAAATCAAGGGCAACTTTTATACATGACTGCAAACAATAACCAGCGAATGAGCGAGTACAGTTGAAGTGCTCAGCAAGATACACCTAGGTAGAAGGAGATATTTTAGCGAGAAAGCACAATAATAGACACGATTTGAAGAATCTAACATGTGCGCAAAATAAAGCATTGTGAAATCAAAGATTAAAATTAACAGTTATCACCTATTGAAACAAACAGTTAACTCACCTAACCTGTCATTTGCCCAAGGCACCTAAACAAAAAAGGCCGAGTATAGAAACATACATGTAATCTAGTTTAGCAAGGGCAGGCTCTAGTCAGTCTTTAATGCTGAATGTTAAATTGATATTTTCAACCAATCAAAAACATAAATAGAAAGGTTATATAATTCATCACCGTGGAAAAGAGGCAGCCATCCTTATCCCTCTTTTATGTGCAGGCTACATTAAGCTCAAAACCAGCCAAGAGCACCCAGGCTTTTCGAAATCTGAACTAAAACTAACTAGACTTGAAACAACTAGGTAGACAGAATTTAACAGCACACAGCTGATCACACATGAACCTTACTAAATTATTTTCTAGCCGGTGCATAATGCATTCAAGAAATTTGAAAGTCTGAGCATAGATAGTGTTCCAGTCACTTGGAAAGAACTCCCTTGAGTATGAGAGATCAAGGACATGAATGAATTTATCTGATAGAGTGTCATGTTAATACTGGTTGCAATTTCACTAGCCCATTTTCTCCCAGGCCTTGTCCAGAGCTAGGACTGATTGATCATAGAGCTTTGTTTATATTTGAAGGGTTATTGGATAGAGGCACCTAACTTGCTTGGCTGTCTCCAACCTGTCTTTCAGCTTAAAATACCAATCTGAGCATAGGAAATCACCATTACACAGATTTTCTTGGAAAGCTACCATTAACCAGTTTCCTATATTGAAAACTTCAATGTTCCATATATTTTAGGCCCAACTGCACCCCATGAAAACATGCTCAACATCATCTCTATGCTCCCTGTACAGAGGGAAAACTACTTGCTCTTCATCCCTCTATCTTTGGTTCATATCTTGGCAGAAGAAAGCTTCATAAGCTAGCCTCCAATAATCTGCATTTTCAGAGCCAAGCATGATTCCACCAGATCCATTTCCAATTCGTGGAGAAACAAGGTGGTTTGAGACAGAGCACTATCTAGAAATCTTCATAATATTCACAGCTGGAGGGGTAACCCAAAACCTTACGTGATAATAAGTATAACCCAACCAGCAACAAAAATTGATACAAAAATAATTGTACTTAGTTTTTAACCAAACCTGCATTCTTAGAGAAACATGTCCACAACTAAGAAAACCTAATTGTCATTGGGCATATAAACATACTTTTTCCAGTAGCTGTATTCTAATTTGAAGATCAAATGTTCAAATTGCTGTTGGAGTTTAGAACAAAGCTTCATTCTTCTAATTTTAAAATCACAGGCGACAAATTCTTTACTACATACAATCAATTTATTGGATCTTTAGAAAATATGAATGCAATAACACCAAATACTCACTATCCATACATTAAATGTTTACATAATTTACATCCAAGAAAAACTAATAATCAGTTCTGTTTTTAACTCCTGTTCCAAAATGATAACATAAATCTTTACAAGTACCTTCAGGTTCCGTACTTGATGTGGACATCCAGCTGGAATAAAAACTGCCTCTCCAAGATGTTGTTCAAATGTCCATGGCTCTACTTCTGCAATCCCAACAACACATTTTACCAACATTTTTTGAGAACTCCCCTGTATAAAGTAATAATAATAAAAAAATCACATATTGCAAGTACTTACGAAATTCCTCTTTCAGCTTCCTTTTATGCTCTACATTCAAGTAAATTGTCTGATCATGAATAGGATGAACAACCTGAAGCAAGAAATCACATTAGAGAAGAAAATAATGATTTTTTCTCTAATGAATTGAATTGTTATTTCTCAAACAAACCCAACGATAAAATTCAAGTCCCAACACTTACTTCTTCGAGAGGTTTATTCATAATATGCCTGAATTCATTCCAGTGTTTTTGGAGATATGCATGTAACTTTGGTACATCCTCTCTCCGAAAAATATCCCAAAGTGCACCACCATATTCAGAGTTATTATTTCTGCTGGCAACCTTTGCTTCTACCTTTGAAGGCTTTGAACCAACTCCCTTGCTTTCCATCTTTCCCAAACTCTCAGGTCTACTTTCATTGTCAACCGAATCTTGTTCTTCGAGCCTGTCAACAATATTTCCAGACACCATACACCCAATTTCACCATGCTTTTTAAGTACTTCAGTTCTGTGTGGCAAGGGTGATTCATTTATGCTAACACGATCCTTAGAATCCATTGCTCTGTATTTTTTTTTCAATTTCTCTATCTCATTTTGTTGCGAAGGAGGGAACTTGATGTCTGCAGTATGTGTTAAAACATTGACCTGAAGAGAAACATTAATAAACAATATAAATGTCATATGAAGAATGATAATAAAAACCATGTGGTTAATAATCATTGTGCTATATATAAAGAAATAAGATGGGTACCATCAACAAAAAATGCAAGGAACAAGAACAGCATATTTTAGTAGAAACCAATAAAGCAGCCAAATTGGCAGGAATAAGATCCTCATAAAACAAAACTAATAAATAGTTTCTTAGACATCATGATTCATAAAAAGGATGAACCTGAAAAGAATATTAAACATATGGGGAGTGGTTCCCCATGGCTGCAAAAGGACGCCAGTTTAAAGGCACATTTGTTGTAAAATACAACCCTTTCTAGAAACAAGACAGTAAATACTAAATAGCTTCCATTTCCTGTATATCTGTTGTGATGATGCATATTTGAAATTGAATATGAGTTGCATTTTGAAAAAAAAATCTATTTACTCAAACATCATTCAGAGAAATCAATAACTGGCAACATGCGTGAATATTCATAATTCATGTAAAGCCCATAAAGTATGTCTCCATTGGTGGACATCCACCGCTACAGTTTCCAAGCTGTTTTCTGGTTTTCTGATAACATTGCGATTTATCATTATTTATAATATTTTATAATTTATCACTAAGTTACACAAAACAGGGAAACGAGGACGCATTGGAAACAAGACCCCCCCAAATTTTGGAAACAGGGAAATGCATATATATATATATAAACAAGGACATTTAAAAATATGAATGTGAAACATAAAACATATATCACACATGTGGACAAATCATCGCCTATATTGGGATCCTATTCATCAATGGCATCCTATGCCTCCCTCCTCTAGGCTCCAGCCCTTGCCTCTATCTCAAATGTCAAGTTGATCCTCCAAGGAAATTAGTCAATGACTCAACACCTATGTAGCACGGGAACCGCTCCCGACTTTTAGGAAATGTTCCAGGGAACTTGGGAACCTGTAGGAAACTTTCCAAATCCAGTGGGAACCGTTCCGGATGGTTGAGAACTTACTAGGAATTTTTATCCTCTAAAATAAGGAACTTGGGGACTTTTTCTTGCATGTTTCCTTCACGGGAGCTTCCTCGCATTCATGATCACCACGTGGGTTGTTAACGACATTCCTATTTCCTCATGACCATACGTATACATGGTTGACTCAAAAAAAATTCTCTAGAAAACTAAGTTGTAGTAAAAGTCTATTTCATGATACCCTGTCGAGTTGGTGCATTGATCTGGATTCTCTGTCTACTGTCTGTGCTAGAGTGTTCACTCGTCCCTACACTAAATTCCAGTATCATGTTCGACTTTCTATATATTAAATAAAAGAAAGTAAATTTATATATTTTACTATTTACTTTATGAATAAAAAAATAAACTTTTAACTAATTGGAAAGAGTCTTATTTAACTAATTGGAAAGAGTCTTAAATCTTACTTTAAAACTAAATTCATATATTACATTTAAATAAAATTTATCTTGATTTTATTTTATAATAGTTTAAATTTGATTAATTATACACCTTTGCAAATACACTAGCATAGAATGTCTTGTAAACATATAATATTCTAATACATTTTAATAATAGTTGACACAAAACCGAAAACTTACTCTATACATATAACCACAAATATAGGGACTATAACTTCTAAATGTTTCCGCTTTAAAAAGAGTCTATCTTATATAATCTATGACATGGATGGTAATCTTAATTTTACTGCTAGTTCCATCTGCTAAGAGGTTCTAGTTACAACCGTAGTATAAGGGACAAGCTAAGTCATCTGGTTTGTGTTAATGTTTCTTTCCTTCTCTATGTTTCTTCTCATGTTTTTAATTATTTTATTTTTATAGTTTTTATATTTTTTTAATATATATTATTGTCGTTCCCAACTTGCCATTTCCTACAAATTTGGGGGGAACTTCTAGGTGTATCTGATACTCATACCCACGTGCCCTACGTTCCTGCATTCCAAAAACTTGTGCAACATAGCTCAACACCCTACAAATTTGATGAAACTTCATAATCCAATCGTTAAAATAAGGTAGACAAAGCTTTCAAAGTTCCCATGCTTTAAGTGATTTTGCTTGAGTGAAGAGTACATTTTTATTAAGGTCGTGACAGAGGAGTTCAACAATCAACACCACCAACATCAAGGTACATAGAAGTGTTGATGTGCTTGATTAAATGCCAATCCCATACCCTCATACATGATTGAATTTGGCAAATACTTTTGATCTTGAAATCTTGAAAACTATTAAGTCTATTGAATTCTGAATGGGAACTAAAATTATACTTTTTGCATATGAAGTCCGATGAGGTTGGAACCTCTCAAACATCCTGAAACAATTAATGGTAACGTTAAAAATTTAAATAAAACGATAGAAAATGAAAGATTAAGAGAATGTAATGTTCCATTTTTTATTATAGTGGAATTTACTGAGGATTGATGCCATATACACCTTCAGAGGATCTTTAGCATGATTATTAGATCACCAGTAGATAAACAAAGGCCACCAGAGCCAAAGGCCACCTGCATGCATGACATCTGAGCATTATTTCATAATGCATACACCTGATTGAGTCTCCAGGCACCTGCAGGCAAGTCAACTGCGAATTAGAAGGTAAAGTGACCTAATTAGGTCAAAAGTTAGGTTATTTGCAGTTGAGAGTTATAAAAAGAGAGGTAAAGTGAATGGAGAAAGACACTTATATGATTATTGACTTGAGGATTCGATTTGGATAGCTCAGCAAGCTAAGTTGGGGTTGAGTGCATGCTCAGCTAACTGGTGTATTTCGGCAGTGAAATCTATCTGCCCTAGTTCATCATCAGGTTGGATCATTCAGATTCAGCGTTGTTCATCATCAGGTATTATCATCATTTAGATTCTGCAGAGTTCTATTTATCTACTATATTGTGGGCTTGCTCTCTCTTACTTGGGTGCACTGTCCATATAGCCACCTATTCGTATTGCAGTCTACAGGGAGCCATTTATTTGCATGCAGCTCTCATCCTTCTTAGAGCAGCATCATTACCCTTCCCCTGGAAGAAGGGCTTCTCAGCTGGACTATTGAGAGAGTTATCAGCACTTACCATCAGTGGAGGACGCTTTGCAAGCTTGAGGGAGAATCTATTTGGGAAGAGGCTCACATTTTTGGCTAATGAGCCATCACTTCTTATGCATGCACCTTCCATCATCTTCAAAGGGATACTATAACCCTAGTGCATATTATCCGGAGGTCCTTCAATGGGGTATTTATTATTGAGGAGCATTTCTAGCTTGGAGGTGGGTGCACTTCTCTGTGAGAGGACGACTTGCCTTATCTCTTCATTGCTCCAGCGTTATTCTTGCATGCAGGGATCATCAGCAACCTCATCAGTTGATCTATATACTGGTATGTACATGCAGAAACTTCCTCCTATTTTATAGCATTCTAGTATTACCTGGGTTATAGTTCTGCATGCAAATGCATGCATGCAGAGATTAGTATACACTTTCATGCTTATTTGAGATATCAGCCTACTAGACAACATAGAAAAAGAAAAATATTAGTTTGGGATATTACAGAGAATGTCACTTTTACTTTCAGAATCTAATATTACCAATTACTACTGCAAAGAATGGATTTTTTTATATGCAGGACAATACTTTTATGGAAACACAGCCATACAAAATTCATGTGTACCGAAAAAGTATTTCCTTACAAACAAAACATGGTTCCATCTCGAGAAACACACCCGTCCATACAGAAACACATTTCCAGGCCGTACAATACGTGTTTTCGAAGCAAACCATGTTGGGTATGTGCAGGGGTGGTGTTTCCTGCAACTCAAACTTATTATATATCATATATGTTTGAAGAGGGCATGATATTTAATCTTATAGTTAATATCATGACAAACATGACAATGAGTCTTATCCAAATTTCATCTAGAGATTTGAATCTATCTGAGTTTCATTGCCACAAAATTCAAACCTGAACCTGAACCATGCAGCATTGGTAAAGAACCCCCTTTCTTCCAGCTTTCCACTTTCTACCATCATGTTTTAGCAAAGTAAGACTAAAAAGTAAGCATACTAAAGATATATTATCAATTTCTCCGTTTCCCTGTTATTATTTTCCCTTTGCCTAGCAAATAGTTTTGCCATTATTTCACACAAAAGCAATGAAGGGTCCAAATTCCACTGAAACAAATAAAGCAAAGTTAACTTGCACAATACGGGGAAATGGGTACAAATTTCCGAAACAATTGTGCAGTGGAAACGTGTCCCCAAAAATATTGTAAACAAGGAAACACAATATTACAAAAATGAGTGTAATAATGTGATATTTTATGAACAAAAAATCGTAACGAAACTTTGAAAGAAAGCATTACAAATAAATGAGCAAGAACATTTGAATGACAAACAAAAAACAACAAAGTGATGAGTCACATATTACCAACAAACCTGTCTCTATATCTAATCCCATAGATTATTGCATTATGCAAGCATCAATACCCAAGAAAGTCCTTTATAAATGAGGTTCTATATATTCAAAATCAGCCTTTATATATGAGGCTACAATGATACATGTCTCAAACATCGAAATAAAACATGAGCTAAGCTGCTAAAGCCAAATAGTCATCATCGTCATCGTCAGTTCATCTTCATCAAGAAAAAAAGACCAAGATGCACATTCAACGGTGGATTGTGGGATGGAAGAAATATTTCCAATACCACATCTAGGTTCTTTGAGACTCAATACAGCAAGACAGATGTCCAAATCAATGGATTTTAAATCCATAGACCAATCTCTATAAGGACTATTGTTATATTTTGGACGCCACAAGATGCTAAGCGAAGGTTGGAATCCACATAAACAAGATCCTCAACCTTTTGCAAACCCAACCTATTGTGCTTCACAAAATGAATAAAACCATGGGTGCTCCAATTTATTTATGTTGATGAAGGTCTTGCCTCTTGTGAAAGAATAAGAATGTCAAGGGTTTGCAAATGTACACAACTTGCTCCATGAAAAATCCACCATCAAACCAAACTTTTAGTGCTCCTCTTATCTAAAGTTGATATAAGTACATAATCGTCAACCCAATAGAAAAACTAGCAAATTCTTCCTTCACCTCCATTTGTAGATACTTTGAAAAACTCTCACAAGGGATCTTCTCACTTCAATGACCTCCTCCATATCCTTATGCGGTGCCCTCCCCTTCCCGTAGCATTGAGCAATGAGGTCTTCATCATAAAATCTTGGGTTCAAGGCATGTGCTAAAGTGTGGAATGGAGTATTGAACTGGTTCCACCTCTCAATAATGATTTTCTTCACCAAATTAACAAATAAAAGCTAAGGAGACTCGCATGAAATTATTTCCACATTTTTCTCAACCATGGTATCCATTCCCTAGTAAACCTCTCCCTAGAAAGATTTGGTTGTGCCAACACTTCGAAGAAGCTCAAAATCAAGTGACGTGAACATAAATAAGAAATCTATCTTGCTCCACCACTCTTCATCAATACACAATTTGCACACCACAGTTCCCCACTCTGAATCTACCTTTCTCCACTCAACCCAAATTTGACTCGCCACCATAGAAACTAATGTTTGCTTCCTCATTAAGGCAATGCAACATGATGAAGTTCAAGGCATATCTTGTCTATGCGAATTTCAACAACTCTAATCTAGAGTATTCTCAAAATATTGCTCGATACTAGTGGTGGTTGACAATGAATTTGATTATTTCCCTAGCATACCCTCATCCATGGAACTTGTTTTTCTCAATCTCTTCTAAATCATAATTAAACTATGGGCAATGCAAAGAGTCCAAAAAATATGGTCATCCTTCTCTCAATAATCAAAGCAAGGATGCATTGAATGAGTGTTCATAAGTAGATTATGTGGATTTACAAGTTATGATAATGCATCGATAAACATTTTTGCAAGTGCTTATTGCACTGTGTGGATGCATGTTTGTGTTGATAATGCATTCATATAATTGAATTCCATATAATGATTTCACGAGAGCAATGAAAATATAGGACTTCTAGTACTCCTAAGGGACTATTGAGAAATAAAAGAAGTGATACAAATCATTAAATGCATATATAGTTGTAATTACACCTTATATTATAATATAGCGGGACGGGGATAGAGGCACCCCGCAATATAAAAAAATAATAATAAACTAACTAATAGTGAATTTTAAAATACAAATCCTATGGAAAGATGTGATTGAGCATACATGAATCCTATACAAATGTGTATTGCATTATGTGAATGCTTGTTTGTGCTAGTAATGCATATATAATGAATGATATTTTATTGCATTTAATATGTTGAACGCTAAAAGTGATTGAATTATTGGCAGGTCATAATTATGTGATCATTTCATATGTTGCTATGAATGTTGTAATGAAAGAGTATATGCATGAATAACCACAATAGTGTTTGGTTAAACAAAAGCTTTGTCAAGGAGTATAGAATTGAAGGAAGAAATGTATCCGATATGGCAATGAGTGAATAATGAATACTGGCTACTATTGCATGTACCAAACATTATGAGAGGAATATCATAGTTTTGAAATATGGTATATGTATGAAACATATTCAAATTTCTAGTTGAAATTTGTATGATGGCATTTCATGGTAACGGTATGTGTATGATACAAGTGAGATGATGGGTTTGTTTAGTAAGGACATATGATGGTTGATGTAAGATGGAAAGCATGGGGAAGATGCTACTATGATGACATTGGAACCTTGTGATATGCCTTGACTGCCTTAAATATATGGTATACTAGAGGTTTCCAGTGGAACATCCGAGTAGTGAGACTCTATAAACTATGCTCTTCTTGCATATGAAAACCTTGGAAAATGATGGATCGCCATATGAATTGTTTGGAAGATTAAAAAAAATGTTAGATCCTAGAAGGGTGAGTGCGACAAGGAAGAGACGACTTGAATAAATATATGGTGAGATATTCATGCTATATGCTCACTGAAATCAAGAATGAAATATATATTTTTGGTGTGTTCGAGAAGACAATAAATTGAATCTTTCCCATGATAGCCTTGAAGGGGAAAAAATATATTCACACAAATAAGTATCGGGTTGAATTGCATACGTTAGCTTGTGTTATGAATACTATATATGCCTCGATTATGAATTTCAAATCCTTATGGATGGGATGATAGCTGCTTAAAATGGCTATGACATGCATTTTTTTCCTTTGATGCTTGCTATAGTCATATGATAGAATGTTGAGACCTTGGTGGTGTTCCAAGGCAATGAAATGAATGATTGAACATTGTTGTCCAAGATAGCAAACACCTATGCAAAGTTGTAATGAAGAAGATAGTTTTGTAGGTGTAGCTAAAGAGTGAAGACATGGAGTATAGCTAGAAAGGAAGAATATTGAGGAACATGTCATTTCAAGGGTGTGGGTACTATAATATATTGGATTTAAACCTTTGGATGTATTATATATCAAAGTATGTTGAAATTATAAATAAGTATTCTAATGATGAGATCAAATGGCCTCGTGTGTAAAAGACATAAATATCTTGCATGGATTCCTATTACAAATCTCAAGGCCAAGGATGACTAGTGAATGCCTAGGCATGTATTTTCGATAAATATGTTTTGTAGGTACCATGAGAGAGACTTGTCATGGTATCATCGAGAAATATAAATATTATTTCAAAAATTAAATAAATGTCTAAGGTTGGTTGTAAAAGTGCATGAAAGGGACTATGAGTCCAATAGAGGGGAAGAGGAAAGGGGCTCCAAAGGGTTGAAATATAATCCCAAGTTCTCTTAGTTCCAAAAGCAACATAAACTTTATATTTTTACCATGATCCTTGTTAAAAAACCCAACCACCAATGATTAAATGTAGATGGTGGTTTGACAGGAAGTCCACCTTCCTTAGATTTGAGGACATGGGGGTCAAGTACAATTATTGAGGAGTGTGAGAGAATCCATCCTCATAGGAATTAAAAACTCATAGATATTTGAACCATATCCTTTCCCATGTTGCACCCTTTCAGGAAATTTGAATTGACCTTTATCTTCTTTTCACTCCATTATATTCATCCCTTTAGTCAATCTCATGCAAGAGATTGTAATTTGATATTGTAAGTAACCAAGGAGAGATGAAGTATAGAATCTTGTGTGACTAAGAGAGAAAGAAATGGTAGGATGCATAGGTGTAGATAAGTTGGGTTTATAGGAAACTATCCCATTCCTTATGGATTGTTTTAGTCATTGAATGCTCCCAAGATAAGATTAATCTCTATTCTGTTTCCCTAATAGAAAAAAATAGATTAGACTCCTTTACATACTAAATAGTATCAAGGAAAGAGGATTCATGAGTGATCCTTGAGAAGATAATGGAATATATTCCTTTTCTTGTGTGGAATAGTGGAAGGGAGTGTTGTGGATGGGTTAGCTGGTCGGTTGCCTGGATTGTTTTGTGATGAACAACTTGTCTCAACCTGAGAGAAATTGAGTTGGATGAGTGATTTGAGTGTCCTTAGCTTATTTACTTTGCCCTAGTGGCCTCATAACCTGACATGGGGTGGCATCCATAGAGGATTGACTATGGTCGGTAGAAAATTACTCACCATTTTCTTTTGACTAGCTTGTTCAAAGATAAGTCTTTTATCTTTGTTATAGACCTATGTTTGCAATTATGAAGCTAAGTTGTGTTTTTCTTATTTATTAATTGGAATGGAATTCATGAATGCAAGATGTTGCATACTAGCTTTGATAAAATACTTCAATGCCTGTTTCTGTGGAATCTAAATAAACTTAGATTTATTTGGCTCAAGTTCTTTTTATGCATTTCATATCATGTGCAATACCCTATTAGACTGATGGGTGTTAGTTTCCTTTACTTTGAAGCAACTATAATGGAAGCATAGTTCAACTAAAATTTAACTAATCGGCTATAATACATATTTAGAAAATTACTCCTTTTTTTGCATATCCCACTTTTTCACATATATACAAATAAAACATAAAATACCAAAAGAGCATGAGATACAAAATAATTTCACATAATATATACACAATTCCTTACTTTCTAATAATAACCCTTTTACATGTATGTCTACGTAAAAATGACTAAGTAAAGGAAAGTAGAATGCCTCTCTTGTAGGTGTAATTGCATGAAGTCCCTCTGTCCAATCAAATAGTCTAGTTCAACCATGTAGTAGTAAGTAGTATAAAATCTTTCCCATACTGGGATTAATCCTCCTAGCCAACTAGCAACAAGCTGCTACTTCTAGGAAACCTATGGGTTTCCTATCCCTCCATGCCCACATCTTGGATAACCACAACAAAAACCCTCTTCCCCAACTTTCCTGCATGCCAATCCATAGTCAAAATAACAAGTCCCTAGTCAAGTATATGCTCCTCCCCAAAACAACCAATCCTCTATAACAAAATATCCTTCCCAAACTCTCTAGAACCCCTTATCGACTCCCCCCAATCTCCTCAAATACTTTTCCTCTTCCTCCCTCCACCGCCTCCTTCAAGGTTAAATCCCATCATAAATATAGTTCACCTACTTCATTAATGGTTTGACATTCCCCTTAACTAGTCTTGACTAATACATTTATCCCAATACAAACTTGTAAATTTAAATATTCTTAAATATTAAAATATCTTTATGTTGATTATTTTAACACTCAACTATCATTCATGCCATTAATTTGTTATCATTCACATCACAATTGTTAAGTAAGCATTAATTGATCCACCTAACGTGATACAAAATTAATAGTTTATACATGTGGGCTGTAATAACCACCATAATAAGATAGCCACTAATGACAATTGATGGATGAAATTAATGATATATAGTTTAAATGAGAACACAAGCTAATGTGAGTGGCCTACTATGCAACCTAACTAAATTAATGAAATTTTTATTATCCTCAATTAATAGTCTAATTAACATCACATATTAATATTTTTACATTCATTCACTGCCACACATTACAATACTACAAGCACCAATATGTACTTAGATTTACATCATAACTAGTACTAGCATACGTGCGCAAGTTGTGCTTGTGTGTCCAGCATACACATAGCTTGCACATGTACTATATGCAACCATCATCACCGCTAATGCATAACTCTTAACTAACAACTCAATAATGACCCCACATGCAACACAAGACAACCATCCAATACCATCATCATTAACCAATAATTACGTCGAGACACATCAAAATTATACTTAGTTTTATCCTATTGAATTAAAGAATGATTTATAGTTGAAAAGTACCAACTATAACTACTTTGGTGTCCCAAACCCCCAACCTGGAATTGTACTAATCTAATCATCCTTCCTTCCTAACCTACTTTCAACTTCCAATTCCTCTCCATTCCTTTGCTAGAATATCCTAGAGCGTCAACTATATCAACCTAACCCCAAATATAACCCCTAAGTGGAAGTGTCGAGTAAATTGACCTAACCTCCCCAAAAGACAACTAAAAGTCGTCATTTCACAACTTGGGGAGCATGACTCAACATAACCCTCCTACAACTCCAGGTTTTGGAGGATACATGAGAAGAAATATCTCCACCCCTCCTAATAGGAGTAGGTTCAACACCCTCTCCAAATTCACATTGTGTTTCTATTGCGGTTATCATATTTGTGTCATCGAATGACCAGTTTGGGCAATGTGGCTTCTTGCATAAACCTCCACTAGCCCACACATCATGACAAGTATTTGGCTATCACTTAGCACTTGTAACCTGCGAGTTAGTCTTATCAAAAACATACATTCATTCATAATCATTCTTTCACTTTTTCCATGTCAATTACCAATTGATCAATCATAAATTAATATAAACCATTTAATATATCCAACATGTGCATGGCATCTATCCATCCATTCAACTATAACATAAAATGGTATCTATGTACCTCATCATTTCATTTAAATTTTGCATACTAAAGCTAAAACACATAATTGTCATCACTATTAAGAGGAAAGATAAACTTAAAACACAAATGACGCATATAATTAGGTTCATAATTCCTCACACATAGTCTACTCAGTTACGCTAGTCCAACATATAATAAGAAAATAAATATAATATGTCAAAATGTGGTTTTGTTCTCCAGTCAAAACATGGGGCGTTACATCATGTAGGCATTCAAACTTGAGTGGTGATTACCTTAATTGATTCAAAGTCTCCTTGCAAGTTGGTGTGGTTATAGTCCAAACATCAAATTGGCATTGAGCATGAGGTATTTGAGGCCTACAAATTCGTAGGCCTTTGTTAAATTCAAAGTGTTAAATTTGGTGGTTATTTTCCCTTGCATTATTCATTTTGAAGCATCATTATTGGCATGGGACAGATCTGCTGGAAGTGCGGAAGCCGACAGATGCGAAAGGGTCATCCCGCAGAAAAAGGACCTTTCACCATGTTTTGAGGAAATATAAGAAGTAATGGATTAGTTGAGTCGGTCATGTGGACCAGATTGTAATAAGAGATAAACATATAAATAGAACAAGATTGTAAGCCTAAGGGAAGCTAAGTTTTGGAGATTATGCGCTCTTTTGGATTCTGTTGTATCTGCGATAGGAATGACTTGACTAGCGAGGTTTGTTTCGCAAATGTTAATGAATGAAGATGTTTGGTTATGAATTATGTTGTTATACAATGATGGGTTATTTAAATCCTTTCTGTTGATTTGTGTCAATACTCTTTGTTGGTTAACGTGAATGTGCGATTAAATATTCTTTGAGATATATATGCGAATGATGAATTAAGTAGACTGTGGTAAATATTGTGATCTCTGGATAAATGTGAACATATCTCCTCCACAACTATGGAAGCTTGGTTCCTGCAGCACCCTTATTCACTTCGGGTGAGACCTCGTCTGCATCGCAGATGTTCTTGGAAGGGTAATCCCTTTCCGGGTCAATGTGTAAGGGTTGTTGGTATTTGTTGACAACAGTGTGAACCCCTGTCAAGAAGAGTTGTGTCAACAAATAGTTCCATTGCCGGGACCCTAAGTGCAAAGAAGGGTATATGCTGTGGCACCCGACAAAACCAAAGATCCAAGAGTGGTTTGAAAAAAGAGCAGAAGAATTCGCAGGAAGTGAGAAGAGGGACCCTAAACAGACAGCAACCGAGTGGTTACAAAAATACGTATACTCAGATATCCATGAAATTTTCTTCTGCGAATTCCCAGTTATATTGCACGAGTGGCTGGCACAGTTGACATATCGCAAAAACCACTGCCAAAAGACTGCACTAGAGTGTTGGACCCCAAAATTAGTGCAACAGCTGAAGTAGGTTAACAATAAGGTATCACGAGTTGTTGACTTTTGGGTAGACAACATCCTTGAAGGATATATAACTGAGTTCGCAGTAGATACGATTAAATCATACAGCGACGCTGAAAGAAACTTCTTCAGGGGACCAAGGGGAAGATTCTTGTCATCACTGAAACTGTGGATTGAAATGCTGGTCTACGAAAAAGGAATATTAAGGATGTCTGCTGATGAGTAGAAAACTTGGTGTGCGAGGGTGAAGGTTTTGCATACAGGCAAGCCTAACGAAAAGATGTGGTAGATGGACATGAGCAACGACGAATTGGAAAGGGAAGCTAACGAAGAGTGTGGTCTCCTGAGGAGTGGAGTAATATTCCGGCGTCCCGAGAAGAAAAGGAGGACTGAGAGAGTCTCCTGAGAGGACTGGAACAGGAAGTCACGAGGCAGGACCACAAGGAAGGAAGTGCCCTTATTACGAGGAAGACGTCGACCAGGCTACCCCAAAGGAAAAACAAGGTCAGGTCATAAGTTACCACGTAGCTCCGACCTCGCACACTACTCCAAATTTTATAGGATGAAACCAAAATTATTTGGGAAGTTTCCCTACTTGCAGTGCTAAGAGTAGTGCTTCAGTAAACAACAATACTAGCAGTGTTAAGATGGAAGATGAGGCAAAGATACCTACATTTCAAGGATACGGGACAGAGGATCCCGAACAGTATTGGTTTGTATTGGAGGCAGTATGGACCGTGAAGCAGGTTCAGGATGAAGTGATAAAATTGGGACAGCTAGCGACAACCCTGAGGGGCTGTGCGTTAGACTGGTACATGAAATTTGTGAAGGTTCCGACGGGAGCAACAGCGAGAACGTTGGTCGAGATTAGAGCTGCGATGATCGACGAGTTCAAAAAACCAAAATCGGAGTCGCACTATATCACTGAACTTAAGGAAATTAAGCAATTTCCGAATGAATCAGTATGGGAGTTCGATCAGCATTATAAGACGCTGATAGTGAAGGTAACTTTTCCGATAAATGAATTGCAACACAAAAAGTGGTTTATCGTGGGACTAGTACTGCATATACGAGGACCACTGATGCAACAAAAGGTTGCGACACAAGTGGAGGCACTAGAAATTGCAATGAGATTGGAGGCTTCATCAATTGGCGACACAGGGATTGGCATGGATAGAGTACAGGCGCAGCTGGCCAACTTCACACTCTAATTAGAGGATATTAAGAAGGGCAAGGAGAATTATGGAGACATATGGTGTACCAGATGTAGGACCGAGGGAAACCACAAAGACAACTGCTCAGAGTTTCGGGAATATTTACAGTCAGGGTCCCCAAACCCCCTTCGGCAAGAAGGAATGCCATGGTGTACTGTATGTCTGACCAAAGGGCACCGGCCCGAAGAGTGCATATACCTGCAAAACACAGTGTCAAAACCAACGAACTTGTACTGTAAATTTTTCCGATCGGTGGGACATGATGAGAAGAACTGCAGGGCCTATGACCTGCTGCAAGAACGAACGGCTGATGCATACTTTATGAAAGGGGAGGAACCTCCAATGATGCAGTAGCACCCATAGTACAACCAGCAGTATGACCAGGAGCAATATAGGCACCCGCAGTATCCCCCACCGCCATATGGATAGCCGCGATACGAACCACAATAGTATCAACAGTCACAGTATGGGCAACAACCGTATCAACAATATGGACCACCGCGTGGAGGCTACGGTGGAGGCTTCCGCGGAGGAAGAGGTCGAGGAAGAGCCACTAGTAGGGGACGAGGCCCAATCACTTGTTATAATTGTGGTCAGCAAGGACATTATCAGAGAGACTGTCTGAACCCTACACTGCAATGTACGTATTGCAGCGCCGCAGAACATAGTATCGAGGATTGCCCTCAGCTTATAGTGAAATGGAAATTGAAGCATAACCAAAATCCGATTAATAATCCGAAACCACCACCTATGGTATAGATGATTTCGACAGAAGCCCATAGTAATCATGCAACAGTAGGGATCATAAAACAGGGAGGAGCGGCAACAGGAGTCAACAAACCCAACACCCACATCAAACCAACACAAACACGGCAATGGCAGGGTAAGGACAGTGCGAATACGGAATAGGGCTTCTTCTTAGAAGTGGAGAGTGCAACAAAGAATCGGTGACGGTCAGCTGTGGGAAAAGATGTCTACGACATGCCACCAACATTTGACCCAACAAGGTCGCAAAAGAAGGCAACCACCCTCAAAGCCTTCTTAGGAAATTGCCTCGAGTTGGCAAAAGATCCAGAAGTATTGGAGGACATAGCGGGTCTACTACAATGAAGGGGAGGTGCACAGCTGGAACAGAAAGTCAACCGTATACATAAGAGGAAGACGGGCAGAGAGATGCGGATGTCTGCGCAAATTGGAGAATTTGATGTCGACTCCATCATCCTAGATTTAGGATCAGATGTAAATATTTTGACAAAACAGACGTGGTAGACGATGGGGAAGCCACAGATGACCTGGTCACCACTACAGCTGCGATTGGCGAACCAAAGCAAAGTCACTCCGCTTGGATGGGTATGTCAACTACTAATTGAAATTGAAGGGCTCCGAACATATGTGGATTTTGACATCATTGAAATTGTGGATGACACTAGTCCCTACCCAGTACTGTAGGGTATAGACTGGGCTCTAGAGAATCAAGCCATCATTAACTTCAAAAAGAGAATAATGTCTTTTGAAAACCATGAGCTAAGAGTCATCGCACCATTGGACCCAGCGGAAGGCCAATGCTACACAGAATCAACCAGAGATGAATTTACGGAAGGATGGGACAATCTGTTCAACATTTCGGAAGATCATGTGAACCCCACCACGGAGGGAGAATTAGAATGGCGCAACACCAGTTCTGCATCCTCTGACTCAGACGAGGCCTTGGAGAATTGGAAAAACCAATTACACGAAGTATCCTTTCGAAGATGTGCACGGATCACACAAGTTGTACGAATGGTGACCCAGGAAGAGTATGTGTTACCAACCTATGAGGGCTTACCCAACTTGGGCACATTTCTCGCGAAATTTGAAAACAAAGTAGCAGAGCCACGACGTCTTCTAGCCCTGGAAGTGGCCCTAAAGGCCACTCCCGCGCGATGGTGGACAGCACAAAATCCAAACATAACATCTTGGCCATTATGTCGACGCCTCTTGGAGGTTCGGTTCGGCAAAACTACGGAAGATGACCAGGTGCGATATGATGGATGCAAAGACCCTAAAGCACATCTAAATGCCTGTCAACATCGATGGAATTCGAAAGCACGACAAGAATGGGTACATGCATTTGTACACACACTAGATGAGATACCGCGGAGTTGGTATGTCGCTGTGGAACTGCGACATGGAACAACATCCTGGGAACAGCTTACCATTGGGTTCAGTCAAACATTTTCATTCGCCGAGAAAAATCCCCGGATTCACGCCGCATTACGAGCAATACGAGGAAAAATATTCGAAGAAGGACCGGTCGGGCAACTGATGAAAAGGCCATTGACTGCCACACCAGGAATGTTAATGGAATGCTATAATATCACGGGGGAACTAGATGATGATGATGACCCCAGGGCAACGTATATACTAGAATCAGAAAGTAGCCACGGAGTTGGGGCATTAGAAATATCATTGGGAAAATTCTAGCAACCATTAAAGATAAAAAAGGTGAACATTGGATCGAAGGAAAACCCAAAATTCACCAACATTGGGAACTACTAGGATGAAATGACCATTGCGACAACGACCGACATATTACACGAATTTCAGGATCTATTCCCAATGAAATTGTTAGAGATGAAGGGAATTTCTGGCGACTTGGGAGAAATGCGGATCCCGCTGAAACCAGACGCGAAACCAATGAAACAACGACCATATGGATTGAACCCACGACATAAGGAATGCATACAAGATGAGATCAAGCGCATGTTGGAAGCCAGCATAATAGAACCAGTGGCGGAATCTTAGTGGATCAGTCCAATATTGGTTGTTCAGGACAAGAAAACTGGTGAAGTACGCATATGTGTCAATCTAAGGAAATTAAATGACGCTTGTGTTGATGTATATGTAACTTCGGAATGTATTTCATATATGTATATTGTACTCCTATAGAGATGGTATTGTTCCTCTATACGGAAGTGTTTGTATTCCTATAGAGATGTTATTATTCCTCTATACGAAAGTGTCGTCATTTATATTGTAAGTGTCACAACTTATACTTGATGGGTTATTTAGACCACCTTGTTGGGGTCGGCCCTGTATAAGTCATGTGGATCGAAGGGTTATTAGACCACCCTATTGGGGGTCGGCCATGTGTGTCAAAGGGTTATTAGACCACCCTATTGGGTGTCATCCCAGTCAGCATTATGTTATGTGGTTAAGTTAAGGCTGACCTAGTAAAGGTTATTAGGCAAGTCAAGTCTAGTATAAATAGAGATCGGGAGATCTCTATTTTATCATTCTATTCTCTCTCACAATCTTGGGAGAGTGGCGCACTTGTGAAGGAGGAGAAGCTGCTGCTAGGAGATGTCTATCTCGTGTGCTTGGGTTGTATCATTGCTCTATCTATCTCTGAGGAAGTTATTGGGGTTTTTCACCTTTATGGTTTTCCCCAAGTAAACTCTGTGTCTCTTGTGTGCTTGCATTATTGTTTCCATGATTGATATGTTGTAGATATGATATGTTGTACATGTTATTCTCTTAGTTAAGATCCTATATCAGATTGAAATTCTGAAAAATTAACATGGTATCAGAGCTAGCTTGAAAGAAGGCATGGTATGGCATGTATGACACTTGTTGCACTTGCGATGTTAGGGCTTAATATAGCAAAAACCAGTCATCATAGCACTTTCTCTATAAATACATTTTGACGAGGTGTCAAGGTCTGAAAATTGTATAGGGCGAATCTAAGATCCCCATGTACCTGGTGTCCAAAGTACAACCTCTAATTCGTTTTACTTTGTGATTTATGATCTATACAATATAGGGTTTCTGGCTCTTTTAGATCTTAGTCATAATCAGGTGACCTTGGAAAAAAGGTCATAACTTGGGCTAGGAAGCTCCAAATGAAATTTCGTAAAAATTTACAGGTAGTGCATGGACTATAATTTCTTAGATAACTTTTTCAGAGGCCGAAACGGAACCAGTGACACGTGGCACACCGTACAAGTTCGCTCTCCTGTTTTATCCCATAAACAGGTCACGTTGCGACACTTGGCATAATTCTCTCTCAGAGAATCCATTTGAGGTCAGACCTGTGGGGTTGGAAAGATGACAGGTTGGGCTATCACAGGAAAAGTTTTCAGACCCTGGGGATCGAAAAGTTCAGATTTACACCAGAAACAATCAAGTACATATTTCTATCAAAACAGAATTATTTTTTAGCACCTTCATTCATGGCTTCTGGAATTTAGGGTTTCGGAGAAAGTTGGAATTTTTGTAATCAGAGACTACAGCTAAATGCTACTCATCAAAATCGAAATTTAGAGACCAAGATCAGAATTTTTGGTTGGGAAAAAGGCCGGGCTTGATCAGACCCTAGTTCAGGACTTTGATTGGAAAAGTGGAAAATTAGGGCTTCTGCAAAAATGGAAATTTTTGAAATCTGTGACCATGGCTGGAAGCTCCTCAGAAAAATAGAAGCTTAGAGATTTGGATCGAACCTTTTGATTGGGAAGAAGGGTGGGTTTTATCAAACCTTAGTTCGGGGTCATGTCAAGTGAATCTGGAAGTTTCAAAGGCAAATTTGAGGTGTGAAACTTTGCAGTTTTCAAATTTTGAGTATACCGGCTTGATCAGCTCTTCAAGGCGCATCTTTCTATCCTTTTAGAAGTTTGAAATTCAAAGTTTGAATTTTTAGGGTTTCTCTAACAAACCCTAATCCAGCTCCAGTTTCTACAAATCAAGTGGATTGGGTTAATCCTAGAAGAGAATGGATTGGTCACCTGCATAAGTGAAGAAGTTCATGTTTCATAAGGAGATGAGGCTAAGGCCTTACATAAGAAAATTACAAGCAATCTCGATAGGTATGACTTATCCAGGTATGTTTCGAGATTTGTTCATGATTAAGTTTATGGTATGTTTGTCATCATATTATTACAGTTTGGGAGTAGTGCAAACTCTTAACAATGTTCTGGTAGAGATTGGAAGGCATCTAGAAAGTTACGTGATATGGATAAATGTTGTATTGAAGCATTGGCTAAAATAATTCAATGACTGTATGACATATTTCTTTATGTGTAAGAATTTATTTTGAAAACTATGAGATGTTTCTAATCATGAAATTTAACTTGTTTTGTAGGAAAGATTGTATACCATCACCTACAAAAGGACTACAACATTTGTTCCAGCAACAAAGATATCTATTGAAGATATTGAAAATATTTAAGTTCCCAGGATCTGGGATGAAGTAATGGAAGAATGCCATGATCTGTCGATCATGAAGAATGATGTTTGGGATGCAGTACCAAGGCCTAAAGGGAATTCTGTTGTGACTTCCAAATGGATCTATAAGATCAAGCATGCTGTAGGTGGCAGCACAAAGACTTTTGCTCCTGTAGCCAGATTCACTTCCATCAGTTCTGTACTTGCTCTGGCTGTAGTGATGAAATGGAAGATACACCAGATGGATTTCAAGACAACCTTCTTGAATGGTGTAGTCGAAGAGGAAGTGTATGTAGAGAATCCACTTGGTTTTGAGACACATGACGGGAACTCATATATGTGCAGAACTTGGTATGGTAGGATAGACAGCTTTCTATCTAGTTTGGGATTTACCAAGAGTAAAGCGGATTCCAACCTTTACTACAAGGTTGAGGAAGGCAATCCAATGATACTACTTTTGTATATGGATGACCTGTTTATTACAGGTGAAGATAGATTGATTGCCGACACGCAGCGGAAGGTTGTTGCCGAGTTCGAGTTGAAGAACTTGTGGATGATGCACTATTTTCTAGGTATGGAGGTGTGGCAGAGTGCGGATGGAATCTTCCTTGGACAAGGGAAGTATGCAGTAGAGGTCCTGAAGACGTTCGGGATGATGGGCTGCAAGTCCATGGCCACACCTATGGCATCAAACCTGAAGCTTCTGTGTGATGCTTCATCTAAGCCGGTTGATATCACTATGTATAGTCAAATGATTGGGTCCTTGATGTACCTGACGAACACGAGACCATATATTTGCTTTGTGGTGAACACATTGAGCCAGTTCCTGACAGATCCGAGGAGTGTTCACCTGGTTGCTTTAAAGCATATTCTGAGGTACCTGAAGGGTACAGTTGATTATGGGCTCAAGTATGATGCGAATCAAAAGTTTAGCCTACAGGGTTATGTTGATTCAGATTGGGCAGGTAGTGCTGCAGATAGGAAAAGCACTTTTGGGTGCTGCTTCAGTATGGGATCAGGTGTGATCTCTTGGTTTAGCAGGAAGCAATCCTGCGTAGCACTGAGTACAGCCGAAGCAGAGTATGTTGCGACGGATGAGCAGGTTGCAGTTGTATTAACCAAGCCGTTGGCCAGAGTGCAGTTTGATTACTTCAGAGAGAGGCTTGGTGCACTTCAGATCGAGGTTCCTTCCAAAGGGAAGTGATGAGTCTGGAAGATGCAGATGCACATGAGCTTTTCTGACATGGTTGATGTGTTCTCCCATGGTCGTGATGTAATTGCTGAGCCATTCTCACATGGTGGTAGATGTGTTCTCCCATGGTGTAGATGTAAGGGATGAAGCCATTTTTCACATGGTGGTAGATGTGTTCTCCCATGGTGAAAAAGTAAGGGCTGGAGCCTTCCCCGAATGGTGGTATATGTGTTCTCCCATGTTGGTGGTGTAAGTGTTGGATGATGTGCATCTGGGATGTGCTTCGTGGACGATGAGATGATCTGAAGAGGACAATGCTATGATGATCAGGAGGATCATGGATGATGAGCATCATGATGATGCTCCAATTACTCTTTGGAATGTATTTCATATATGTATATTGTACTCCTATAGAGATGGTATTATTCCTATATACTGAAGTGTTTGTATTCCTATAGAGATGTTATCATTCCTCTATACGGAAGTGTCGTCATTTATATTGTAAGTGTCGTAACTTATACTTGATGGGTTATTAGACCACCTTGTTGGGGTCGGCCCTGTATAAGTCATGTGGGTCGAAGGGTTATTAGACCACCCTATTGGGGGTCGGCCATGTGGGTCAAAGGGTTATTAGACCACCCTATTGGGTGTCGGCCCAGTCAGCATTATGTTATGTGGTTAAGTTAAGGCCGACCTAGTAAAGGTTATTAGGCAAGTCAAGTCTAGTATAAATAGAGATCTCCCGATCTCTATTTTATCATTCTATTCTCTCTCACACTCTTGGGGGAGTGGCACACTTGTGGAGGAGGAGAAGCTACTGCTAGGAGATGTCTATCTCATATGCTTGGGTTGTATCATTGCTCTATCTATCTCTGAGGAAGTTATTGGGGTTTTTCACCTTTATGGTTTTCCCCAAGTAAACTCTGTGTCTCTTGTGTGCTTGCATTATTGTGTCCATGATTGATATGCTGTAGATATGATATGTTGTACATGTTATTCTCTCAGTTAAGATCCTAGATCAGATTGAAATTCTAAAAAATTAACAACTTTCCTACATGATCCGTTCCCAACTCCATTTACCGATGAGGTACTTGAAGGTGTAGGCGGCCAGAAGATATACTCGTTCACAGACGGGTTTTCGGGGTACCACCAAGTCCGGATTGTGAAAGAAGATCAACATAAGACCACATTCGTTACAGAGTGGGGATGTCTCCAATATACGGTGATGCCGTTCGGATTGAAAAATTCTCCTGACGTATTTTCTAAAATAGTGGTAGCCGCTTTCAAAGATTATATTCATAAATTCCTGGCTGTTTATATGGACGATTGGACGATATACGGGCTACTCAAGGACCATGCTATGAGTCTGCGACTCATGCTCGAACGATGCCGACAACACCAGATTTCTTTGAACCTCAAGAAGTGCAGTTTTTGTGCCCCATTTGGCATACTGTTGGGCCACATTGTCTGCCGCAATGGTTTGTTGGTTGATCCGACAAAGATTGCTATCATTGTCAACCTCCCACCTCACACGACAGCTAAACAGCTACATGCCACTCTAGGACACACGGGGTACTACAAAAAATTTATTCGTGGATATGCGGCGATCACCGCACCCATGGAGAAGTTACTCAAGAAAGACGCTAAGTTCGAATGGACCACAGAATGTCAGAAAAGCTTGGATATATTAAAACAAAAGATGGTTGAAGCACCAATCCTTGCTTTCCCCGATTGGATGAAAGAATTTCACGTCCATGTTGATGCCTCGTCAGTCGCACTAGGGGTTATCCTAGATCAACCAGGTACTGGCGACATTGACCATCCAATAGCATTCGCAAGTAGGAATCTATCCACCGCGGAAAAGAACTACACGACCACTGAGCGGGAAGGGTTGGCCATGGTCTACGCACTGCAGAACTTTCGGCATTACCTTCTAGGAGGTCACTTCAAAATTTCCATTGATCACTCCACACTAAAATACCTAGTGAATAAACCTATGTTGGGGGGAAATATTTGTCGCTGGCTGCTACTTTTCCAGGAGTTCGACTTTGAAATCATCGTAAAGCCAGGGCGATTGAACACAGGGCCCGACCATCTCTCATGAATAGAATCAAGAGAGCAACCATGAAACATTGATGAAGGGTTTCCTGATGCTCAACTCTTCCGGGTAGGCATGGTCAACAACCATTACGAAGAAATCATCCAGTTTTTGGCGACAGGGGAAACACTAGCCGAACTCACTACCAGCCAACGAAAGCAACTAGTAGTCCGCACTGCCGACTTCCAGCTAATTGCAGGGGAACTGCATAAAATGGCCCAAATGAGATTCTACGACGATGTGTTCTTCCACATGAACAGGAACAAATTATGTCGGAAGCCCATGATGGAATTGCGGGGGGACACTACGGTGGGCGAGCAACTGCCCGAAAAGTTCTTCGCGTAGGACTGTGATGGCCAACCTTACATGGGGATGCATCTGACTATGCCAGAAGCTATGATGTGTGTCAACACACTGGGAAACCCTTGTGATGTGACGAAATGCCGCTGGTACCACAAGTAACATTATAGGCCTTCGACAAATGGGTTGTTGACTTTGTCGGGCCAATCAACCCACCAGGGAAAAGGATAGGGTCACGATATATTATCACAGCAACTAACTATATGACGCGTTGGGCAGAAGCGGCACCAGTAAGACACTGCTCAGCTGCGACAACAGCCCGATTTCTGTTCGACAATGTGTTTACTCAGTTCGGTTGCCCAAAGATTTTACTCAGTGATCAAGGAACACACTTCATCAACCAAACGATTGCAGCAATGATGGAGGAATTTCAGATCCAGCACAAGAAGTGCACACCTTACCATCCCCAGGCGAATGGCACCATTGAGGCATTTAATAAAATCCTGGAGAATGCACTCACTAAAGTGTGCAATGTGAATCGATACGACTGGGACCTAAACATCCCAGCGGTACTTTGGGCATATCGCACCACCTACAAGCAATTGACGGGCCAAATGCCAGTTAAACTCGTATACGGCCAGGAAACGGTCATGCCAATGGAATACATAGTACCTAGTTTAAGGATCGCCGCAGCAACATACATGAATGACGATATCGCACTCAACGAACGATTGACACAGTTAATACAATTAGACAAAGATCAGTTCATCACAGGGTTTCACCAGAAAGTAGAAAAGGACTTCCAGAAGGCGTGGCATGACTGCTACATCAAGACGAAACACCTACAGAAGGGGGATATAGTGTTGTTGTATGATAGCAAATTCGCCAAACACCCTGGAAAATTACAAATGCACTGGTTAGGACCATACACTATCACTTTTATTACGAATAGAGATGCAGCACAGTTACAAAGCTTGGATGGGGTACTGTTACCCAAATTAGTAAATGGGAGTAGGCTGAAGCCCTATCACCATGATCCGACACAGAGAGGATGAAAAAAAAAGCAAGATTATTTTGAGGGATAAGGAAGGATTGTTTCATCACTTCAGATATGGCGTCGCAGCCGAACTGTGATGATATCAAATCAACACGAACGCGGCCTTTTTCGGTGACAGGTATGACAGACACATACGATGATGATTAGCAGCAGCATGGCCGGCGGTAACAATATGGACAGTTCACACAAATGACATCAAAAGCAGATGAGGGGGACGATATGGTCACCCATCTCGCACACCCGAACCCAGTCGCCCACACAGATGAAATGATGACCGAATCGGTGTACCAAAACAAACAGATCCATCGCAGTGGTCTCAATGAACATCTCGGATGACAAAAATGCATAAATATAGGAACCAGACATCGTGCAGAGCCTCAAAGTAGTTTCTATAGATAGAGGACCCATGCTAACAGGCAGACAGGTTTTTGCATAGCCTAGGAATTCCAAGGAGGCTATGGAAATGCTCCACTGCATTTCATACAGTGGCGCACCTGGAGTACATCGGGACCGAACAATGAGTATACATCAGCGCCTAGAGCAACCGGAATTTAGGACACCCGGATATCACAACACTGAGGTCTCATCCAAGATGCTTAGGCACATGGTAGTAGTTCGAAGCTCCCTGGTCCTAGTGAACACCAGAAGAACTAGGGTAGCAGGTCTCTAACCTTGGAAAGATATCATCCAAGGCGCGAATCATATGTGCCAGACTACACGGCCTATTTCCCACCTTGGCGTCGTCGACAACTCCTTTCTCAAGAGAAGACAGACTGAGGATAACCTAGTAGACCCCAACGAGGTAGATGATCAAGGTTCCAAGAGACTGGAGGATGAGTGCAAAAACTCCAGAACAGTGAACCAGCAACCGACAAACGGGCAGACAAAGTACCCAACAACGAGTTCCAGATAGAAAGAACAACTTCGAGTCGACCAGCACAGATGTGTACCGGTAGCGGCATGTTGAAGTGGCTCGGGTCAAGCCACAACATTGTGTTGGGGGCTTGTTGGCACATGACAGATCTGCTGGAAGTGGGGAAGCCAACAAATGCAAAAGGGTCATCCCGTAGAAAAAGGACCTTTCGCCATGTTTTGAGGAAATATAAGAAGTATTAGATTAGTTGAGTCGGTCATGTGGACTAGATTGTAATAAGAGATAAACATATAAATAGAACAAGATTGTAAGCCTAAGGGCAGCTAAGTTTTGGAAATTAATGCGCTCTTTTGGATTCTGTTGTATCTGCGATAGGAATGACTTGACTATCCTCTGCGAGGTTTGTTCCGCAGATGTTAATGAATGAAGATGTTTGGTTATGAATTATGTTGTTATACAATGATGGGTTATATAAATCCTTTCTGTTGATTTGTGTCAATACTCTTTGTTGGTTAACGTGAATGTGCGATTAAATATGCTTTGAGATATATATGCGAATGATGAATTAAGTAGACTGTGGTAAATATTGTGATATTTCGATAAATGTGCACATATCTCCTCCACAACTGCGGAAGCTTGGTTCCTGCAGCACCCTTATTCACTTCGGGTGAGACCTCGTCTGCATCGCAGACATTGCTAGAAGGGTAACCCCTTTCTGGGCCAGTCCGTAAGGGCTGTTGGTATTTGTTGACGACAGTGTGAACCCCTGTCGAGAAGAGTTGTGTCAACAATCATTTTGAATGGTTGAAAGGCCTTGATTTCATTCTCCTTTTTTTTTAATTGGACTAATCACTTACTGGGTGCACTCAAATGTTGTTCTTTCATATTGACTCAATAGCATGTTAGGGGCAATCAAATGTTGTTTCATGGAATTTGTCCCAATGACCTATCTGGGGCATTTAAAAGTGGTTTCTCAAAATTTGAACCAATGGCCTTTCCAAGGCATTCAAAAGTTTATTCAAATTTGGCTCGATGGGTTATCAAGGGTATTTGAATATTGTTCTCTCAAATTGGCTTAATGACCTATTGGGTGTGTTTGAATATTGATCTTTCCAATTGACTAATGGTCTATCGATGTAATCAAATGCTTCTCTTTTGAAGTGGCTAGATGGACTATTGAGGGAATTATAAAGATGTTCTTTATAATTGTCCCAATGGCCTATCAATATTAGGGCCATTTAAAAGATGATTTTTTGAATTGGTATGATGGTCTGTCGAGAGCATTTGAAATATAATCTTTCAGAAGTGTTCATTGGGTTATTTTTCTTTCAGACGAGCATATATTCAAAAGAGTCATGATGGGATCTTTCAAAGAGGCCCAATGAGGTGGTTTTTGTATTTCAAAATGGTATCCTTAAAAGAGGCTCGATGGTCTATTAGGTAGATCTTCTTAAAGTGATTGATAGCCATATTTTTAACATAATTGATGGTCTATCTGGGGGATCCTTCGAAAGTGGTTGATGTCCATATTTAGAAAGAGCATTATTGGGGAGATATTTTGAAAGAAGAAAATCTTTTAGGGCATATATTTGAGAGGAAATATTTTGAATGTGGTTGATGGTATGTTGGAAATATATTTCATATAGGCTTGATGGGTTATTTGGAAGGGGCTCAATGGCTTGGATATGTATATGTTTCAAAAGTGGTCAATGGTTTGTTGAGTGCATATTTGAAAGAGGGTTGATGGGATCTTCTGAAGTGGCTTAATGGGTTATTCAAATGCAACTTGGTGAGTATGTATTTCGTTCAAATGAGCCAAGGTAAATGCAACTTGATGAGTATGTATTTCGTTCAAATGAGCCAAGGTAAGATCTTTTGAAAGGTAACCTAATACGAGATCAATTGAATTGGATAAAAAGAATTCAAAAAGGGGATTAATTTAAATGACCAAGGGTATGTCAAAAGTATGTCGAGTGTGTACTCGTTGAATGTGGAAATTAATTTTACGTCCAACGAGTTCTCACACTCGAAATTTGAATAAACCTACAAGGAAAAAGGTTGAAAATATGATAGAAAAAAAAGGATTTTTTTCCTTTCCCTCCAAAACTATTTACCTTTATGGTTGACATCATCATTAATCCTATTAGCTCTTATAAATTTGATTTTGGTAGTACATTTTTTTAGGCCCATTTTTAACCTCAAAATAGTACATTTTTTTGTTTTGAGACTCATTTTTTACCTTGAGAATTCTTCTAATTGAGCATTGTTACAATTTCTATGACTAATTGAAAAGAAACCAAAGCTTTTGCACTCCATTACCAACAAATAATTTAGTTCATATCAATAGCAAACTCAATGCCTGCGAGTATTCTTTTTCTTAACCATTCGTATTGGAAAGAGGCCTAATGGTTTCCTATCATACCATTTTGAACTTTATCATCTGATCTTCAAAAAAAGCTAGATACATAGCCATAGGGCACTTTATAAAGATGTCATTTGATCCTTAGAAACTCCCAATGGCTTGCTATCAGGGATTTTTCAAAGTTGTAATTTTCAATCTTTCAAATACACCCAATGACTTGCCATCGAGCACTTTTCAACTTTGTTAATCAATCTTTCAAAGTGGCTTGATAGGTTGCAATCATGCACTTTTTAAATATTTTGAATGATACTTTAAAAGAAGCTCAATGGCCAAGCCATCAAGCTCTTTTCTAACATTGCCATATAGGGGTAAAATTAAAAAATGTATCGAAGTGATTGAAATAATAACATAGAGCCAAAAGTAAAGATGTATCTGGCCAAAATTAAAGATGCCATCGGGCACTTTGAAACATGTTTGCAAGCCAAAATTAAACATGTGCATTCAATTTTTCAAAAAGGCTCGATGGCGAATCTGTTAGGGTAAATCCAAATATTCCCTCAAGGGAGTTAAAAGATTTCAATTGATCTTTAAAAGACTCACCTTGGCTGAACAATCTAACACTTTTTTAGACATTGTGATCTAATATTTAGAAAACTCTCGATTGCCATTGGGGTGTATTTCAACACGTTGATTAGTTCATTTTTAAATAAGCATATCATGTCAATATAAATAATGAGATTAGGCTAAAAGTAAGGATGTCCATTCAAATTTTAAAAAAATTATACGAAAAATCTTTCAAATAGACCTAATGGAACATTTTAACTTTGTTCATCAATATTTAGTGTGGACCAATGGCTTGCCATCGAGATTTTGAAACATTTCAAATGATTCTTTAAAAGAAACTTAATGGACAAGCCATCCAACTATTTTCCAATACTACCATCAAGGTAAAATTAAAAAAGTTAATAGGATGATTGTAATAATACTATTAGACAAAAGGTAAATTTTTGGGGTTATTGTAATAACATCATTGGGCCAAAATTAAATATATCATATGGCTCTTTTAAAACATGGCATTGGGCCAAATTAAAAATGTTCATTCAAATTCAAAAAATAAGGTTAGATGGCTAAGCCATCGAGGTAAATCCAAAGATTACGTGATCTTTAAACAAGCTCAATGGCTAAGTCATCATGAAATTTTTAAACATTGTCATTTAATCTTTTGAAAACTTCTAATGGCAATTACGACATATTTCAACATGGTCATTGAACCATTTTTTAACATGTATATCAGGTCAATATGAAAGATTACACAGGGCTAAAAATAAGGATGTCCATTTAAATTTCAAATAGGGCTCAATTTCTTTTCCATTGGGCCCTTTCAACTTTATAATTACAAAGTCAAAGTAGGCTCGATGGCACTCTATCGAGCATTTATTTGGTTTCACAAAAGCAAAGTGAAATGAGCTCAATAAAGTGCATTGGAGGGCTTACAATTCAATGTAACATAGGATAAAGGAGCCCAATGGGCTTATCCAAACTCTAGAATAGAAGGGCTTTAAGGTTAGGAAGAAACCATTGGAAGTTAGAACGATGAGAGGCAGATTTGCACTGAAACATAAGCCTTTCGAATAATAAGAGTTAACTAACACGGGGCATTGGCAGGAAGCATGAACCCTTCACAAAACTGTGACTTTCTTATAAGACTTAAGATTGAAGAGCAACTTTTTACAAAATATAGAAGACACAAAGGGCTTTCAAAGGAATGGCCGCACACATCCTTCCAAAGTCATCTTTGTAGCTTTAACGACCAATAAAATTCAAACTTCTCCATTGACAATAAATTATAAATGTTTGTTTTCATACATGTGGGCCTCATAATCAGAATTTTTTAGTTGCATTGAGTTTATAGGCCCTAGAAACCTACATGCAACATTTTCTAGATGTCAAATTATTATTTTGGCACAAAGGAATTTTTAATTAAAAGTCTATTTTGATACATGCATTAATGTTAGCATGATTTGTAAATACCTACAATTGATTTTAACTTGCGAAAATAACCCATTGATGTACTTTGCACTTATTATAGAGCACTTACTAAAAATATTAATTCTACCTAAACTCATCTCCAATGATGAAGAAACTTTAATGACCTTAAACAAGATAGCATAAAACTTTCACTTACTTAGATTTTAAAAAATTTTGTTATACAAAATTTTGATACATACATTATGTTAGCATGATTTCTAAATATCTAATTGATTTTAACTTACAAAAATAACTCAGTGATGTCCTCTACACTTATTAAAGAGCACTTATTAGAAATGTTAATTCTACCTTGAAACTCATATCTAAGGATGAAAAACAACTTTAAAGACATTAAACATGATTACATAAAACTTTCAACCATATCAATTATTACACTTATTAAAGAGCACTTATTAAAAATGTTAATTCTACCTTGAAACTCATCTCTAAAGATGAAAAACAACTTTAATAACATTAAACATGATTACATAAAACTTTCAAACACATCAATTATTATACTATTGCATAAATTAAAACTATCACATCTACTTCATTATTAATCACATTTGAATGAAAATATAAATTCTTGATTTTTCCAAACTAATAAAAAATTCTCTCCACATTTCAATTATTCCTATTTGTTTAAAATAATATCCCATTACCAATTGCAACTATTGTTCTTTGTTTAAAATAATACCAAAGCAACAAAAGTAATATTGAATTCACATTTTATATTTTTTAATATAAAGTAAAAAAATGAAAAGTAAAAATAATAATAATGATAACCTAGCGCTTCCAAAAATTACAGTAATAGCACTTCCAAAAATTGCAACTATTGTTCTTTGTTTAAAATATTAACCCACATAAATAGAAGTATTGTCGTGCAGGCCTCCTTTCAATCGTTCGCGCAACCGATTCACCACTCCTTCACCCCACTGTAGTTCGGGACAGTGGGCAATATTAAGCTCCTTCAACGACCTCAAATCCTCAACGCTTGCAATCTCTTTTAGTGCTACACAGTAAGACACGCTAATCATTCGAAGCTGTGTCTGCTGCCCTAGTCCCCGTATTCTTTTTAGCTTTGAACATCCGTCAGCCTTGAACTCCTTCAAAGATATCAACCTTTCAAGACCTGGCAGCTCCCCGACTTCTCTACACCCGCGGATGTGGAGTTGTTGAAGGTTTAGTTTTGAACACAAAAACCAGCTTTAGTTTTAAACTGAGATTCTGATCGCCAAAGTGTTTTCAATTAATTTCCAGACACTTCTAAAACTCTTGTATTCTTCATCGTAATCCAGGAAGGCAGGCGAGCGTAGGGACAGTCATTCCAGCGGAGCCATATTAGATTTGGCGACTCCACCCTTCTCAATATGCTTTCTAAATCACCATTTTCAGTTGCAATAAGTTGTAACTTACAGAAATAATAAGGGTCAATCAGCTTCCTCAGGCAGTTTCCAAACACCTCATCACACCAAGTTTTCAACCATATTGACCTTTCTTCTTCTAATTGCACATTTTCATAGAAATCAAAGAAGCGAGGAACCGTCCTAATTCTGCGCACCTCGGTTATTACCTATTCATTCGTCAAAAACAAACAACAAACAAATTAAACAGAGCAACAAGATTTCTCTTCCTGCTTGTTTTGAATAGAGAAACATTAAAGTGGTTTGAATAATTCAAGCACTTACAGATGATCGCTGCCACAAATCAGGAATGTCCTCAATCAGAGGCCAAAGACGATGCAGGATTACTCCCTGATCAGCAATTGCTCTTCCCATGTCCCGCAGGTGATCGTGCATTTTTAAGGTATTTTCTCCATCCACCTCGACAAGGCACTTGGCCTAAAGATTTTGAAGCCCCGCCAAACCGCTCCAGCTTGATCCGTCCGATATTCTTATGGCCATATCCATGTTTTCTCCAATAAAATAACATGCAATGTCTAAGAATATTTGCTTTTCCTCTGCACCTAGTGCATCGTAACTCAGTTTGAGTGTATGCAAAATCTCATTATGAAGTTTTGCTTGGCGAAGGTCATTCAACAAGCCTTTTCAATCAGATTTGTCACTCTTTTCACAAAGAAGCCCCCCAAATACTTTTAAAGACAAGGGCAACCCATCGCATGCCTTACAAAACTCATCTGCAAGATTTTTAAACCCTGAAGGTGGATGAGGCTGACAGAAGGCATGCAAGCAGAAGAGTTGAGTATTGTTCATTGAGGTCTATCAACTTATTGATTGACGACTCTGCTATTCCTGACCTTGTGAGGACATCCTTGTAGCGAGAGGTAACCAATATTAAGCTATCGGAAGGAAGAACGTCCGAGATTGGTTCTAAGCAGCTCTATGCCTTGATCGACGTGGTCTATTTGCGGATACGTCCTTTATAAGTTGTGTCTGCAAGGAATTTAAAGACCTTCTGGCTGCATTCTCTCTAACATCAAATAAGAAGCAGGACTTACCAAAATTGGATCTTTTCTTATTGAAGAGATATTTGGCTAGTGTTGTCTTACCCAATCCACCCATGCCCACAATCCCCAGGATCTTCACTTTCCCACTCTGCCGCTTCTGCAATAACAGAGTCTTTTCAAACTCTTCAAGACCGGTTGGATGCATGGCCACATCGAGGCCTATTTTTCTGCCCTTTCTGAGCACACATTTCACAACAGCGTCCAACAGCTTCTCCTTTTCACTGTACATTCACAATACAACAAACAAAACATTAATATATATATATATATATGTATCAATACAAGTGAGATTAATAATAGGGGCAGGGAGAGTGAAGAGTTCCAACCCATTGTAGGCCTCGAGTTCGAAACCTACTATGTTCGAGACGTCACGGAGGGCTACCCTCAATTTTTCGAGTGTTTTAGGATCGTATCTGCCTTTCCGTTCATGATTACTCAGTGCTTCAGTATACCGTCCCCTCGTCCATCGAAGTTCGGATGGCATCACGTCATAAAAGACGGGAATTATAGTATCCCCGTAAGACTTAAACTTGTTCCATATAAGGAGCAGTTCCTCGAGACACCATGTTGAGTCGGCATATCCAGGTGAAAAAATGGTGATATGAATAGAGGTGGTTCTGATGGCGCCTTCAATCTGAGGAGATAACAACCCTCCCTTCTCTAATTCTTCCTTGTCAAGAAAAGTCTGCAATCCAACTGAATGAAGGTGATGATAAAGAGGGATGGCAAAGGTGTTTTTAACGTCCGGGCCACGGTGATTGATGAAAGCTTTGTAGTAGCAACCGGTGTAGTCACCAGATGTGGAGAGGGTGTCGACTGAGGAAATTTGTAGGTTTGCCATTGAAATACCAATACAAAGAAGAGGTGAAGCGCAAATGGATAGAAACACAAATACAAAGAAGAGGGGAAGTGCAGATGGATAGATTAAGTGAACGAAGATATTTGATATAATCTCGAGTCAATGAGAGCCAGCTGGTGGGCACACGCTAGTGATTGATGCAAGCTGGAAGCCACTAGTACTACAACGTAAAGTAAAGATTCCATTTGCCACCAGTCTTTCATTGCTTGATTTTGCAACACTTAAACATGCATTTGGACGGTTTGCTGTTCTCCTCTAGGAAAGTAGGTGAGAAAGTTTGGTGTGAAGAAAAGTGGGTGAGAAAGTTTGGTGTGGTACGTTCCCCATCGCATCAACGGTTTCCTGTTCCCCGCTGAAAAAAGTCGGTGAGAAAGTTAGGTGTGAAGAAATAGTATAGAAATAATCCAATTATCGGTGTGGTACGTTCCCCATCGCATCAACGGTTTCCTGTTCCCCGCTGAAAAAGTAGGTGAGAAAGTTAAGTGTGAAGAAATAGTATAGAGATAATCCAATTATTGCGATGGGTTCAGGTCTTCCAAAAGGCACCTTCCTTTCTTTTCACCAAAAAAGGAATTTTGGTAACAAATAAAAATTAGTGAAATTTTATGTTGTGTAATTATTGGGAAAATTAGTGGGTTTCCATTGCATTAGTTAATTTTATGTCTATAGCATTTTTTATTCGTTATTTGTGTATGTGTTTCAAAGTGTGAGGACTTTTGTTTTTTTCAATTTTATTTTAATGATTTTTGTGTTTTTCAATTTTATAGTGGAGTGTAAAGTTTTTTTTATTATTTTGATTGCATATGCATATAGTGAAATCTAAATAGGCTTAAGCTCTTTTTATATGATTTATTATTTTACAAAACTCTATATATGTTAGTAATAATTGTATATCATTATTTTTTATAGCGAGAAGCATCAATGATAAGGTAATTTTTGTATTGACAACGATGACTTTGGGGAATATGTTTACAGTATGACGACGTGGTTCTGCACTAGAATTTGAGATATGAGGATTCAATGTGTTGAATGCGAGGTAGCTCTTAGAATTATGGTGTTGTTCAAACGAAAATTAGAGGAGGAAAATTGCATAGGTTTATTTGCATAGGTTTACAAGCAAGAGGTGTAAACAAGAAGAAGTTTGGCTCTAAAAAATGAGAAGTTTCTTTGTTTCAACATAGGGACTACAAAGCATTGTTGTTTCTACAAAGTAAGTTTCTTTGTTTCAACATAGGGACTACAAAGTGAAAGACTTGTACATGCAACACAGTTGTGTTGGTATGTGCATGTATATGCATGACAATCCATATGCACCCCTCCCAAATGGCTCATCCACACTCAATTTCAAATTTTGAAATGCCCGCTATCCATGACGGCATTTTGATCACCCCGACCCCCTCTCTTCATCCATTACCTCTTCACTTGACCAACTCGGAGAACATGCGGGAAATTTACTGGTTTTGGTGGCATTACGTTACTGTAAGTCTATCAGTAAATATGGTTACAGAAATTTAGTCTTTGAAGGAGGCACAGTCTCTCCACGGGTGTTCACCAAAATATGCATATTGACATTGCTTCCCTGCTCATTCATTCATTTGGAGTAGTGTATTAAACATGATATTGTTTTTTCTTTGAAAGAAGGCTTCCAGTCATAGACATGGAAAAAGATCAGAGACTTCGTGTAAATATGTTGGCAATATTGCTGGTGGTATTGTTTATGGCAAGTGATTCAGAGACATATAGAGGAGAGATTTATTTTGAAAAATGTGTCATCTTTGTTGAAAACCATTCTGAAAGAGAAATTATTTTGAAAAATGGTTTCGATTCCTTTACGAAGGTTCCGACTTCTCTCTTTTATAATAATTCCATTTTCCAATTGGAATCCATGGTTTGAACAGAAGGATTCTATTCTCTGTCGTTGTTTGACTCATGAAGAAGCGGAGCGTGTGCTTAATGATTGCCATGCTAGGGCATGTGGCGGTCAATTATCCGAGCTTGCAATAGCCCAACACATTATGCGAGCTGGTTACTTTTGGCCTTCCATCTTTAAAGATACGCTGTAAAGAGATGTCACCCTTGCCAGGTGTTTTCTCGCAATATACACTCGCATCCAGTGCCCCTTCACCCGGTCGTCACCGTCGGTCCCTTCACCAAGTGGGGGGTGGATTTCATGGATTGTAAACCAGCTTCAGCTGGGGGGCATCACCATATCATAGTGGCCGTGGACTGCTTTTCGAAATGGGTTGAGGCCATGCCTATCGTAAAATTCGATGGTGCTACAGCAACCCATTTCGTATTCAATCATATTATTACTCAGTTCGGTATTCCGAAAGAGATTGTCATCGACCATGGCAGTCACTTTCAGAACAAGATGATGGAGAATTTGTCACTCAAGCTTGGGTTTCGTCAAGAACACTCATCTTCTTACTATCCCCAAGCGAATAGTCAGGTTGAAACAATAAATAAGTCTTTAAAGACCATTCTCCAACGAACTGTCCAACAGAGCAAGAACAACTGGCATATTATGTTATATCCTACTTTGTGGGCATATCGAACCGCAGTCAAGACTACCACCAGGTTCTCACCGTTTCAGTTGGTACACGGTGTGGAGTCTATTTTACCGATGGAATGCGAAATCCCTTCGTTAAAACTAGCCATAGAGATCCTCCCTAATACGTCGGGTATTGAGCAACGTTTAATCCACCTTGAGCAGCTTGACGAGCAACGTCGGGATGATGTCGTGGCTATAGATGCCAATAAACGTCATATCAAGGTTCAGTATGATAGGTCTGTCCATCCCCGGCAGTATGCTAAAGGTGACTTGGTCCTTTTATATGACCAAGCTAAAGAACCTCTGGGGGCAGGAAAGTTTAACCCCATGTGGCACGGTCCTTACATCGTGAGGCGTGTCCTAGAAAAAGGAGCCTATGAATTGGAAGATTATGAAGGGAATGTCTTGAAGGAGCCTAGAAATGGGCTCTACCTCAAGCGGTATTATGCTTGAACTTCTAGTTCGAGCTAATACTTTTGTATACTATTGTATAGTTTCTTTTGTACATAGTTTAAGTTTCTTTTGGTTTTTCGGTCTGCTGATTCGCTTCCGTTTGGTTGATAGATGTCGGCAGAATCTCCTTTGTTCTTGGGATTCGCAGATGGTGCTAGCCATCACATGCGGAGACTTGCTTCTGCTACGTGGGTTATTTATTCACCTAACCATCAGATTGTGTCTTCAGGAGGTGTTTGTCTCGGTCCTACATCCAACAATGTGGCCGAGTACAATGTCATAGTTGAACTACTTTGTGATGCCATTTCACATGGTATCCAGTCTTTAGAAGTCTGCCTGGATTCACAACCGGTTGTGTCTCAATTGAATGGTCAGTACCGTGTGAGAGACCCTACGTTACTACAAATATTCTTAAGGGTAAGACACTTGGAACGCCATTTTGTTTCCATTACATACATTCATGTTCTGAGAAGTTTTAATCATGTATCTGATGCATATGCTAACTATGTCCTAGATTGGCATTTGTCACATTCATAATGAAACACACAAATAAAATATACATTCATACATTTGTACATACACATATAGTAGAATCGGAGAACCATAGTTTTTTATAAATAACATGTCCAAAATGGTAGTGTCATAATACAAAACTGGAGCCCGTAGCTCTCAAAAATATACATATCGATACAAAAATATGGGACTCTGAGATGTCTAAGCCCCACAAGGAGGCCTAGCTGCCTCAGCAGGATGTGTCTAATAGTAATAGTGTACTGCATTGGCTAACCGCTGCAGTAGTCGCACCCATGGCCTTAGTACTCCTACAACATGGCGCCGCATGTCCTCTGGCAGCTGCGCTACCTCAATCATCGGTACCCTGGTGGTCATGCAGGACAAGTTGACCTACATGGTCTCTAATGTGTGCTCTGCTGCAGCATCGACTACCTCTCCACCCCTGCCCCATCGACGATGTCTCGATAAACCATCCGGTCTTCGCGGACCCAAATCTACGCGCAAACAGTAGAATGTTAATAGTTGATACTACCCCAAAAATATTTTTGCATTTTCATATATAATCAAAAATCCCAAAAACTTTAATACACAAAAACATAAAAAGAGTCACTTACCGATGTCTCCAAACACTGAACCCTGGAGGAAGCGGAATGTCGCGATCACCAAGGAATTCTATCCCTGCATAGGGGTAGTCGTCAATGGCTATGACCTATCGGTCCCGCTAGTGGAAGAACTCAACTGAGTACGGTGATGCCTTTCGTCCACCACCCTGTTGTGTCAAGACCTCTGCCCACCAGGTTAGGGCTGGGTCACAGAGACTATGAGGAGGGACTTCAACCTTCAAACTGAGCCTCGGAACCCTCTCAAAGAAGAATCTGCATAGTATACTACAGTATTCAAATTTTTTTGCCTCTCCACACTTGCACTCCGTTAACTGAGTCTTCATAGACCCCAGTAATGTTTTGCACCAGTCATATACCATGGGCTGCTGTCACGTCCCCTCCCATCCAACAAGCTAGATGGAGAGGATCGTGACGGTTGAACCGGGCATCCAGCCCCATACATTAAAATCAAACATTCAAATTGAAGAATAAAAATGCATACACATTCACATAATACATAAGAGAGATATGAAGATGCATAATTATCAGAAATCACAGCGGAATTTAAGGATTTCACATCCATCATACATTTAAGATGTTCATCAAATGATAATTGCCAATTTACACAAGAGAATACTTATCTCAATAAGGCAGTCCCACGCAACTGGCTATGCAACTGCAACGTTCCACCCAACCGTAGGCCAGTGTGCTCCTCAATCTTTCAGCACCACTGCCACCCCCGAGCTGGGCATGATCTCTACAAGGAACCAGGGAACAACAGACTCACACATAGCCAAACATACACCAAAATGAGCCAAGCCAATCTACAATTGGGTTTATCAGGCTGCTAGGAGATGGGAAGGAAGAATTGCTAAGCTAGTGAGCTCAACCACAGAGCTATGGGTACCCCTCCCAGATCTATTCGGCTTGGCACTCACAATGCCTACACACCCAACACCAGGAAGTATTCTCTTCACTGCCACACAGTCCCTCAAGCCATACCTTCCTTTCTAGTGCTCTCAGGGTGTGCATAGAAAAGTAGCCAGCCCTCTTGATCTTCTTGAGAGGATATTCCCTACACTAGGTTTATCAAGCTAATTCTGTCCACTACCATTCCAGTTTCTTGCTTACAGATTCAAGTCCAAAACATGATGCACTTAACAACAACCACAATTGCTGGGCATGAAGAAAACGTTTTCCACAGTGGGATGCATGAGATGGGGTTTCAACTAATTTAGAAAAACGTGGGAACCCACAAAAACGAAAATGGGAAGTTGGGAAACGACCCAGGATGCCAAATCCGTTTTTAGAAAAACGTCCCTGGACATTCAAGGGCAAAAACGACCTCCCTACAGCCCCCAAAACGTGGCTCTTCACTCCCAGGCTACTGCATATGCAAAAACGAACTCCCCGGCATGGGAAAATGCAAGATTTTGCTGAAAAACGTGAAGAGAATGACCCAGATAGCTCCCACTGCGTGAATCCCTGAAGACTGCCCATTCCCCATGGCTTTGGGCACCATTTCGTGGGTGGTTTCTTGCCCCACAAGCAAAAACACGATTTTCCAAGTTGATGGCTTGCCCATGCACGAAAATGGCTTGCCCATACTCTTTCATTCCCAAGGCATTAACTGCCTTAACCAATTTCTTGGAAAAATTAAATTATTGGGTACATGAGACAAAATGGGTAGTTGGTGGTTTATGGGTTTCCCCATTGACACATGGATTAATACTATTGGCTCAAAGGTTTGAATAATTTCCCTCCCTATTCCTTGTAGAACCATGCCCCATCTCTTTTGTTGCATTGCATAGCCGGTTGTGGGTTTTTCATTAAAATTTCGTATTTACATGATGTCTTATATACATTGTGCCCATCTCGCACAAGAACCATAGGCATCTATTTTAATTGCCGATACATGAAACGCTAAATCAATGGTGGGGCCTTGGCCTTGAGCTCCTCACCATGATTAAGTTACAATATTTACATCATTTACAAAGGGGGTCAAAATGGGGACGTGACAGCTGCATGCACTATGAGGCGTAGAACATCACCGGCCTTGAAGCCTAGTGTAGAGCTGCCGAACCTGTAATCCTGACAAGGGTAGCCACTATAATCTTCATGCTCATACTGGCTATGGCTCTGATGGGTACCTGACTCCCCACTGTCCGAGTGTTGGGAAGACAGTACCGCTCTATGTAGTCGGGTATGGTGATCCCACCACCCACAGTACGAGATCGAAGACTTGCCACTTCACCTCGACGGGATAATCCAGTAATAAAGTAACTGTCATCTACCTTCGAGGAGAGTATTTGACCGTCCAGGTTGAATTTTTGTGCATCTATGTCCCAATAGTCTATCAAGCGACGGATCAATAGGTTTTGGGCCCTCAAAATCCCTATGCTCCAAAATTTGAAAATCCCACATGCTTGTAATGCTTGTTGTGTAGGAAAATCATTGCGGACGACCTCATCCACAAGGTCATGCTCCCTTTCTCTCCATTCTAGAACCATCCTGGAGGAAGAGAAACCAAGAGTTTAGTCATTTTCATTCAAAAAACAAACCTCACAGCCGTACCCGTGGGCTAATTAGCTCACAGAGGCGGGTACCCGATCAACGCATGCATTGACCGCGGGTACCATGCCCTATCCACTACCCGTATGCTTGTAGCCCACAGGTAACGCCGTAACCAAATAGGGCTTCCCCATTAAAAAATTTTAACCACAAAAAATTGAAATAAAAACTATTAAATGAAAGAGGAGGATGAGATAGCTTACCTGCTCCAGACGGCTCGACGAATGGATGCACGTAGCTCCCAGAATCAACAACTGAAATCCAAGGTGAAAACTAACCAAAAACTCCAAATTGGGTAAAAAGTGAAAATGAATTGTAAATTGTAATTTTTATTACTATTTATAGTTTTGTAAATCCACTTGTCTATTGTTTTTACCGTTTCAAGCTATTTTGGACTAATATAATGTCGTGGAGTAGCATTTTGCATAGATTTCTTCCACGAGAGTTGATTTTTTTCTATTGTTTCGCGCCTACGGCAAGTATATTTCACACCTGGCATATAGGTTAGATGCCATTTTCACATGCATTATGCATTTGACCTTTTGACCATTTTACAAACCCTAGGTGCGACCCCGCTTCGTAACCGACACGGAACTTTCACACTATTATAGAAGTGTTGTTATTTGGCAGTAGGGCCTTTCCGAACATGGGTGCCCTAGTTAGAACCCTATTGTCTTATGGTGCCCATGCCGTTGTTTGTCCTTAATATAGGGAGTCCTTCTTAGTTACACCACGACTTTGCGATAAATACTCATACTCTACTTTGTCTTATGTTGGCCATCTCCCATAAGGACTCCCCCATTTGTATCAAGTTGTGATTGCATTGCATCATCCTGCTTGTCGCTTGAGCCTTGTGTCGGCTCCCGCTTACTCGATTGTTAGCTTGGTGCCTAAGCACTTTCCCTGTCGAGCCATGCAAAGCTTTCATTTTCCTTTCATAGTTTGATGACCCTTTACCCTAAGGGAACACCCCCCCGAGTGTCCACATCCTGCAAATGCTTCCCTGCATTGATCATAAGTATGTTCCACTACTTGGGACTAGTTTGCTCGCTACTTGACACTCGTTGTACTATAAGCAATTTTATTCTTTTTCAAGCTTTCCAAATATGAAAAAGGCCAAAAAAAATCAAATATTCCAAAAAGTCGGACGAGATTATGGTTACTACTTCTAGTTGGCAGTTGTTGTGTCGCCTTTGAACAGAGCATTTACTCCACTCCATCCATTATGAGTCGGGACTATAGTAGGACCTTAGGAGATGTACTTGTTTCTCAGTTCTCACTCCATCGGCTGGTTAAGATTCCAATCCTTATGGAGCCCTTTGTTGATGCCTCCTGCATCGCACAATGTCATTATCACCGAGTCACTTGAGTCTATGCTGCTTGAGTCTATCCATCTACTCATGCTCTTGTTCAAAGGAAGTCCTGAAACCAAAGTCGGCCACTCCTCAGATATCTTGACTATTGCATGTTGGCCATCCTTATTGAGTCAATCTGTTTCACCTGAGTTCTTCCAAATCTTTCAGTGTAGCTGTTACCTCGTGTTGGTTGAAGGGGAATGCCTTAATGCCCTCCTTCTAGCGAGTTTCGTTCCATCAACATCACCCATTTATTCCAGAATTTGAGACTTAGATTTCAGTTGAGTACCTTGAGGCTTGTAGTCATTAGTGGTAGGTTCTCTCACCATCGATGCCCATTTTAATTATTGGTGGGTTATCTTGCATCTGTTAACGGTATACATCACTGACCAGTAATCAGACGATGTCACATCAAGTTCAACCTCAACACCTTTATTCACTTGATGGGATTTGCACCATAGATGATTTGTGTAGAAGACCCCAGGCGATAGTGGCATTCAGTATGCTATTTATGATCGTGACTTTACATCTGAGATATCATCTCTCAGATATCAGCAGTTTGTACCTCCAGTTTGCACTAGTTGTTTCCTTTTCAACAGGGAACCATATCTTAGTGTAGAGGGATCATGGCTATGATCACTTATGACATGTATTCACTATGTACTGCCTATTCATGGTCGTTGTATCAGATTGTTATACTGTACCGACATGTACTCATAGATATTATTGTATTATGATGAGTGAGTTGCTCCTTCCACTTGTGTCTCCATCACTCCACTTCTGAGATTTATAATGTATTTCGGCCATCGTAGCACCATTCTCTGACCTCACACATTAGGGGGCATCTGTTACAGCATAATTTTCCACCTTGTGAGCATCAACACTCTTTGGCCTTCAGGATCCATTTCACTGACTCAGATTCACTTTATGTCCTTCAGAAACACTTTTTCCTATTTTTCTTCTTGTATGCTAGTTGTTCCACTTTAGCCAGCGTACACGCAGGCTATTTCACTATAGCCCATGGGTACCAAGTAAAATGGTAAAAATCACTAATAAAATACTTTTTACTCCCAAAAAGCGGTCTTAGGGTGACTTTTGGCCCTCCATTTGCCCCGACACGCCTCGATGTGTCCTTTCACTTACCTTTGGAAGGCTATATATTGAGCTCTTATGGCATATGGAAGGGGGGAGAAAGAGAAAGCAAGAGAACTCTAGTGGATTTTTGTCGTGACTTGAGTCTACACTCATTGATCCTTGTTGTTGTGAACTTCTTATGTTCACCTCCCAAACTCCTTTGATAGTTTGAGTTTTCCATGGTCATGGATGATTGAAGTGGTGGAGGCACAAGTGGAGAGACCCGGTTCTTGGTTCAGATTTGTTGTCGGCAAGAGGTCGTATCACATTGTACTTCTTGTTATTCATTAATAGAAATACTCATATTCTCATCCATTAATGTTGTGAAGTTGTTTCTATTACATTGGGTTGCATTTACTTATGATATCATGGACCATTGGTATTGATGATGTTAATGTTTTTCCTATATTATATGTGCTTGTTGTATATTAGCTGTCAAGACTAATTTGCAGGTTCAAGTGCATGAATTGAAAGCTTCAACAAGGATCTACATCGAACGTTTGGATCGAGGTTGGTTATATTCTCCATTATCTTAGCATTGTCATTTATATAGCATTGCATTGGGAATTGAGTCATTTTCTGGTAGTCAGCTGTCTGTTGTGGTCTACCCCAAGCCATAGGAAGTTTTCTCCGTAACAAATATTAAAAAAGTTGATTAATTTAATGATATGCTTTGTGTAACCATCAATATTAATAAATTTGATTAACTATTCATTGATGCACTCCCACCGTGATTGCTTCTATATGGATTCTTCATACACTTAGAATGGGTCAATATCAACAAAAATTCCATTTGACCTTATAGAATTTAGGTGGGAATTTATTAAGTCCTAATGATTTATCATAAAAAAATTCCCCTCAAGAGGTTGTTAGCTCATCCAAAGTCATTGAGTGTCCACACACCATCTAGTGTTCATGTAGAGGATGGCATATCACTACATCCAAACATTTTTTCATGATCCTTTTCTATTGATCAAAGCGCATCTAGGAATTAAATATAGTGTTTAACATTTTTTTATTGCCTTCTCCTTTGGTAATATGCCTCTCAATTGATTTGAGTGCAACAATCCTCCCAAAAATTCCTTTGGAATTGAAATATAGTGATTAACATTTTTTTGTGCCTTCTTCTTTGGTAATATGCCTCCCAATTGATTTGAGTGCAATCCTCCCAACAATGCATTTGAAGGACAAACTTTTAAAAATACTTCTTCAAACTATTATTGGACTTAATCTAATGGCCCTTTGGATTTTTAACCTAAAATGAAAAATCTTGGTTGCGCTTGTATGGATATTTTCCTCATAGAGGTTGGAGGTTGGAATGAAGTTTTCAACTCATCTACTCCAATTCACTCCTTACAATATTATGACGCTTGTGTCTACGGTTTTTATTTTGCTCACGTAGCCCCACAAAAAGGTGGTAACCTAGTTAATGACATATCCTCACCAAACAATTAACCAATCTTCCCTTGTTGGTGGCAGCTATAGACACAATATGATTTTTATAAAGTTTACATATTTAAGATGTTGGAGTTGTGACGGACTAAGAAAACTAGGCATATGCATTTTCCTAGATCCCTATGAGATTGAAAAAACAAATTGAATGATGGTCAACAAAGTTAGTTTGCCAACACCTATAACAATTTTCTTCAGTAACCTTCCAATGTCTGTGTGTGTGTGTACACACACACGCACACACATATTGACTTCAAAATTAATATATTGTTGTAATGACTTTATTCTCTTTAGATTTATATCGACTCCAATCATTTTGACAACTCATATATATATGTACGTATGTGTATGTATATGTATCGACTTCAAAATTATTATATTGTTGTAATGACTTTATTCTCTTCAGATTTATATTGACTCCAATAATTTTGACAACTCATATATATATATATATATATATATATATATAAGAGTTGTCAAAATTATTATATTGTTGTAATGACTTTATTCTCTTCAGATTTATATCGACTCCAATAATTTTGACAACTCTTATATATATATATATATATATATATATATATGAGTTGTCAAAATTATTGGAGTCGATATAAATCTGAACATTCTCGCCAATTCATGAAACCTAACAACAATTTGTGATATTATTAATCAAAGCGTCTCTAGGAATTGTAATATAGTTATTAACATTTTTTTATTGACTTCTTCATTGTAATATGCCTCTCAATTGATTTGATTGCAACAATCCTCCAAAGAATTCCTTTGGAGGATAAACGTTTAAAAAATACTTCTTTAAACTATTCTTGGAATTGATCTAATGGACCTTTGGATTTTTAACCTTTTAAAAATGAAAAATCTTGGTTGCACTTGTATGGTTCTTTCCCTCATAGAGGTTGGAGATTGGAATGGAGTTTTCAACTGATCTACTCCAATTCATTCCTTACATTATTATGAGAAGTTTGTGTCTATGGTTCTATTTTTCCTCACATAGCCTCACATAGCCTCACAAAAAGATGGTAACTTAGTTAATGGCATATCCTCACCAAACAATCCACCAATATTCCTATGTTAATGGTGGCAATAGATTCAATATGATTTCTATAAAGTTTACATATTTGAGGTGTTGGAGTTGTGACACACTAAGCAAAATTAAGGATATGAATTTTCTTAGCTCTTTATATTAAGATTGAAAAACAGATAGACTATCAACAAAGTTAGTTTTCCATCACCTATAAAAAAATTCTTCGATAACCTTCCAATATATATGTGTGTATGTGTGCTTTCGTACACACATACATTGAATTCAAAAATAATATATTATTGTAAGGACTTTATTCTCTTTAGATTTATATTTACTCCAATAGTTTTGGCATCTCATATATATATATAAACCAAAACATTCTCTTTAATTCATAAAACCTAACAACAATTTATGATATTATTCATCAAATCGTCCATAGGAATTAAAATATAGGTATTAACATTTTTTTATTAACTTCTTCTTTGTAATATGCCTCTTAATTGAGTTGATTGCAATAATCCTCCACGGAATGCATTTGGAGGATAAACTTTTAAAAATAATTCTTCAAACTATTCTTGGAATTAATTTAATGGACCTTTTCCTTTTTAGCCTTTTAAAATGAAAAATCTTGGTTGCGTTTGTATGGAGCTTTTCCTCATGGAGGTTGGAGGTTGGAATGAAGTTTTTAGCTCATCTACTCCAATTCATTCCTTACAACATTATGGTGCTTGTGTCTATGGTTTTATTTTTCTCACATAGCCTCGAAAAAAAGGTGGTAACTTAGTTAATGGCATATCCTCATAAAACAATTCACCAATATTCCCTTGTGGTGGTGGCTATAGATTCAATCTGATTTATATAAATTTTACATATTTAAGGTGTTGGATTTGTGACACACTAAACAAAATTAGTGATATGCATTTTCCTAGCTTCTTATAAGATTGAAAAATAGATAGATTGATGATCAACAAAGTTTTTTTTTTGTGCTAGGGGAATCGGCAACTGGAGACTGGGATGGTACTCATGTGACATGGGGTCTAGGGATCCAATCTCACTACCACTATACCCATAGGTGGCCCACACACCCTGCAAGCATGGGGCACGGGTAAAGCCGGGTGTGATTTGAACTCGTGACCTCCAATTTACATTATGTGACTTCATATCAAGTGAACCGCCAATGAGCCACACCCGTGAGAGGCATATTACCAAAGAAGGAAATAAAAAATGTTAATCACTATATTTCAATTCTTAGAGATGCTTTGATCAATAATATCACAATTTATTTTATAAAATATTTTAATGTGGTTTATATATATATATATATATATATATATATATATATATATATATATATGAGTTGTCAAAATTATTTGAGTTGATATAAATCTAAAGAGAATTAAGTCGTTACAATAATATATTAATTTTTAAATCAATATATGCGTACACATGCAAATGCACACATTGGAAGGTTATTGAAGAAAATTGTTATAGGTGTTGGCAAACTAACTTTGTTGATCATCAACCCGCACGGGTGTGGATCATTGGCGGTTCTTTATTGATTTATATGTTGCATCAAAGGTTGGGTTTTAAGTTTTAATAAAAAGTGAATATCCACTTAACATGGTAAAAGTGATTTAAGCCATGATATTAAAAATAGAGCTGATTTTCTTAATATATATGTTATCATGTTATGTTTATGCTATAAAGTTTATGTTAATTAATATTGATTATATTTTGACCTTGTTTGTATGACAATTAGGTTAAATAATTTAGATGTGTAAGACATGAATGATCTATTTATGTTAAAAAGATTAATAATTAGGTGGCTATTTTATTAGGGTGTTTTATTTATGAGCAAGATTTCAAATTATAAGGAATTGTGATTATTGAAGACATTGCTTTTTCTAAAGAGGGGAAGAAATGTAACAATTATACTTCATGTTCGTGAGCATTTGACTTAACTATTAACATAATATAAATTTCAATTGAATTGGTGCTCAATATTCCTGCCACCATTTGGATTGTAAAGTTGCGCAACCATTTCAATACAATGATATAGTTGTAAGTAATGAATCCTCCATGAATTATAGTGTTGTGAAGAATGTTTAAAGATAATGGAATATAACATTTAGTGTTGGCCTAATAAGTAATGGAAAAACCTAAAAAAGGAAAAAAAAATAGTCGAGCAATGGGCTTAGTCTGAATAACAACAATAAGGAATTTTCACAATTAGAGAAATTAATTAAAACTCATATCTTTCTTGCGGTGCATACTATGGATGGCATTAAAGTTATAGATGAATTATGAGATTGTAATATGGCTCTCATGTAACCTTATGTAATGACAAGGAAAGAGTGTCTCTCTCAAGCAATACAGTTTCTTAATGATTTGATGATTAAGGGTAATGAATAATACAATTTTAAGGTGTCTAAATAGGAAATCATGAACTTGAACACTCATAACTACTAGGTTGTAGAAAAAAAAGGGTTGAAGGTTAAACTATTTAAGTATAACGATTGTCTACTTCTTGGTTTATAGACCATCAAAGGAAAGGGAAATATATTAGGAGATAGGTTCAATCTTAGAGACTAATGAGAAACACCTAGAATAAAGTGTAAGAATCTTGTATCCCAACGTATGGTTGTGTATTTGAATCAGGTGAACTAATCCTTCTGGCCATGGACAATGATAATTACAGGTGATGGATAAATCACGGGGGCTTAACCATTCATTCATGCCAGTTAAATAAGCATGACGTAAAACTTAAGAAATGATGACTTAGAGTCCAACTCCTTACATGCTATAGAAATCCTTGGAATGAGTTGATCCATATATGCGAAGAGACATTAAAACTTCGTGAGTGATCAAGATGTATACAAGATAGGGGAAATAGATGATAGATGCACTTATGAATCTTATTATTGGCATGGAAATTTAATATCATCAGTTAAGGCATGCTAGTAAGGACAATAATATTTTATGTCAGGATTTCACCAAATTTCACTATGTGGAAAATAATATGTGCTTAGAGATGTAGTTCTTGATGATAAGGGTTACCTGGAATTTAATAGTATTCTCTAATGATTAAATATATGAGAAAATATAGCCTCTAAATGATGGATCGAATATACCTACCCCTGAAATGACAATCTTATTGTATATGGATGATAAACTACAAGTAAACTTGATGATTAATAACTTGAGGATAATATAATTCACACTTAATATATCATTTCATGGTAACCTTTTGTAGGGTCATACCCAGATTGATAACATCCATGTGCTAGATGGATGTTTTGATGATATTTCTTACATTTATTTTATGTGATATCTTGTAAATCATTGCTTATATGTCCATGCATAATAATGATCTTGAGTTTGTTAATGAATCATGATATTGTTGGGGAGCCTCTTCACCTTGAACTATAGAACATAAAAGAAATTACGGAAGGGAACAATATTCCAAAAATAAAGGTGGTATCTAAAGACAATGTTACAACACTTAAGCACGACACATTGTGATCAGAACATCACAATGCCTTATTGATATGAAATGCATATCAAATATCATACTTGGGTGAACCATAGGGTCATCTTTTTATAGTCTCCAGATCTAACGAACTCCCTTGAAGTGAGGAATATTTGGTCCACAAATAGGGGTCATTGGTCCTAATCATTTCCAAAAAATCCGAAACATCCCAAAGTATAGTTGGTTGTTGTATTTGAGCCAACCACGACATCACTGACCATTCAGTTGAGTTTTTGACTCTCTTAGTCTGTCATTCAATCGCCAAATTAGTCAATCCACTAGTTGACTGCTCTGCTAATCAACAGTCATTTATCAATCGATTGTCTCCAGAAGATCCAAAGGTGTGATGAACCATCAAGAACTTATGTTCCAATACCCCCCCCCCCATCAACACAACGCTCTGGAGATTCAGGAGGTGAAATTACTTTCTCTACTTTCTCGGAACACCCCCCCATAATTGCATCTTCTTGAATCCCAAGCATAGCATGCGGTTTCACAAACTTAGCTTATGGTAAAGGCTTTGTAAATATACTAGCAACCTTATCATTTGTCCAACAATAAACAAGTGAGACAACATTTCATGTACAATCTATCTCAAATAATGAACATGAAGTTCAACATGCTTCATATTGGTATGAGCAACCTAGATAGTACTCTGATTATCACAGTAAATAACAGTCAAGACTTGAACATGAAAGTTAATTTCTTCCAGAAGTTGACGAATCCAAACTGCCTTTGTATCTGCATTGGCAATGCCACAATAGTACCCCACTTCTGTAATCTAAAGAGAGTCTACCTTCTGTTCTTACACGACCAAACTAAGAGTCTAGAACTCAAGAAAAATAGATAGCTATCAGCGGACTTACGATCGTCAATGTCGCCTCCCTAGTTGGAATTAGTAAACCCAATCAACAGTTTTATTATGTGACAATACTTAATACCATATTGATAAGTTCCCTTAATATAGTGAACAATTCCATTTGCAGCTTTCCAGTGGCCTTCTCAAGGATCCTACATGAACCAGGAGACCACACTAACAACAAATGAGAGATCCAATCGAATATGAGTCAAATAAATTAGGCTACCCACCAATTGTCGATAAAGAGTGTCCTCGACTCGTGGAGTGTTACATTCTTTTGACAACTTCACTCCCGACTGATAAGGTGTAGCACAAGACTTACAATCATCCATCTTGAATCATTTCAAGAGATCCAATGCATAATTAGGTTGAGAAAGAAATATACCATCATCCATTTGCAAAATTTGAATACCAAGGAAGAAATGCAACAGACCAAGGTCAGTCATTTCAAAGGTATCTGCAAGTTTTTTCTTCAGACCCAAAATTAGATTAACATTATTCCTAATTATGATCAATTGTCAACATACAATGCCACAATCAAAGTATCACCATGAACATGTAATACATAAATACTGTGATCAAATTCACAATGTTTGAAGCCAAGACTAATAAATAAACATTCAATATTCTCATACCAAGCACAAGGTGCTTGTTTCAACCATACAACGACTTCTTTAGTCGACAAAAAAGACAAGAATCTGTCACAAAACCAGGAGATTGATCCATATATATTTCTTTAGTCAAATATCCATGAAGAAGAGAACTTTTAACATCCATTTGATGTAGCTCCCATCCAAAATGAGCAACAAGGGAAACAATTAGTCAAACAGATTTCATCTTTTCAATGGGGGCAAAGGTTTTAGTGTAGTCGATGCCTTCTTGCTTAAAGAATCCCTTGGCAACCAAACAAGCCTTGTGGCATTCAACAACACCACTAGAAGTAAACTTGGTCTTTTAGACCCATCAACATTTCACAACATTATTTCCTTGCAGTCGAGGAACAAGTTCCCATGTCTGATTCTTATTTAAGGAATCAATTTAAGTAGTCATAGCATTTTCCCATTCAGGTATGCCCTGAGCATTAGCATAATTGTTAGGGAATAGGTTTCAATAATGCATGACATCAAAGCACAATTTCCATGTTGTTTCTAGCATCTCTGACATCTGATCTAGTAGCTTCAATAATTTTAGCTTCAATCGATAATTATCAGTTGAGGAAGTCAGTGTGTCAACATCTGCAGTCACGGTAAACTAACTACAAGTTGACTCAAGAGGATAATTCATCGGTCCGGTAAAAAATTCATAGATGAGTACACTTGATCCAGACTCTTCAAGAATGTCAACTGGATTAGTGTTGAACATATTAGAGAAGGAATTCAATATCTTATTAATTGAAATATTTTAATCAAAGATCATACTTCTACTTAATATTATCTATTGTTTGATAGGTTCAAACAATCTATAGTATTTTGACCCATAAGAGAATCCCATCATGATGCAAGCAACGACTCTTTGTATCTAATTTATTCCTATAGTTATCACTGATATGTTCCCAAACAACACATCTAAAGGTTATTAGGTGGCCAATAGAGGGTTTCCTTCCATTCCACTTATCGAATGGATTCATGTCAGTGATGGCTCTAGTTGGAACTAGGTTCAAGAGATAATTTGAACAGTAAACATCCTATGCCAAAAACTTAGTTGAAAGATCTTTGGTCTGTAGTAGGCACCAATCCATTTCTAACAAAGTTTGATTTTTCCTCTTAATGACTCCATTCTGTTGAGGGGTGTGAGTGACATATATCTACCAAGAAATACCATTTTGCAAGATATAATATTCAAACGGTCGACTCATATAGAGTTGCCACCATTGTCTAATCTCAAACATTTGATGGGTCGACCACATTGTTTTTCAACCAATTCTCTAAATTCATTGAATCTTTCAAATACTTGACTTTTATTCTTTAGGAAATATACCCATGTAAATATAGATAAATCATCAATGAAGGTCAAACTATACTTCACACCTACTAATTAGAGTTTATTAATGCAATAGCGATCATTGTGAACAAGCTCCAATCGGTTCTGTGTACACCATTTTCCCTGAATCAAAGGGTGCCTGATGATGCTTTCAAATCATACATCCTCTACAAACTCCATCAAGTGGAACAGTCTTTGGGAGACCAATAGCCATGTTATGAGTTACCATTATCTTCAAACTTTGAAAGCACAAATGTCCAGCCAAATTCGACTTTTGTCATCGATATGAGCAATGAGTGCAGTCGGTCCAGTCGGTGTAGTCATTGCATTCGATGAAGTTAGTCGAGGAGAGTAAAAAAACTTATAAAGTCTATCTTTGGGATCTAGATACCTTGAAGCAAAAATTGCTCCCCCAAGCCTTAGATCCTTTATGCTAAAGCGATCTGACCAAAACTCAACAGTCTTCTTAGTCTTCGTAAGTTTAGCAACCAACAAAAAATTTGCGCTCAAGCTAGACATGTGATAGACATTGGATATCCGACCATGCTGAAATTCAACATCATTGTTCTAGAAACTATGAGAGTGTAATCATCAGCAACATAAATCTTCTCTTAAAGAGATCCACTTAAGGAAGAGAATAGAGATGCATCATTTTCCATATGATGAATACATCCAGAGTCGACTATCCATTATGTCTGGGTGGTACAAGCATTTAATGCCTGTGAAGTGCTAACAGAGAAGCTATAATTTTTAGAAGGTCAATTGGTCGACTATCTAGTCGATTCACTATCCTCAAGGTGCTTGACCTTTCCTTCTAAGTCCTTCATCTTCTTCCAACAACTCTTCTCAACATCTCCCACTTTTTCACAATACCAATAGGTCTTCTTCTTTTGATCCTTCTTCATTGATGATGACTCTTCAATCTTCCCTTTTGTAGGTTGGTCAATGATCCCATTGACCATGTTACTTAAGGTTTGGATTGACCTTGATTTTTTGCTAGTGAACTTGGTTCTTTCTACCAAGATTCCCTTCTTCAAGCAGCTTTTGTTGGTCCTTAATCAACAAATCGCATAAAGTATCAAAGGTAAAATCCTTACCATCTTGCTTGTGAGACATCCAACTGGCATGAAAGGAGGAACACAAGGCATCATATGGTGTCTTCAAATTCATTGGGACCAGTTCAATGAGTTGTCCATCCTTCTTTGGAAAATCCTTACCACATTCAACCAATTGCAACTATAGCTCCTTAATGTGAGCTAAATAGTCCTCAATCTAATCAAAGGAAAGAGGTTCCAGATAGATCAACTCTTTCTCTATTTGCATAATTTGACTTTTGTTCACCTTATTGAACAAGGTATTCAGATTATTATAGACGACATGAGGATAGTTGATCCCGCTTATGTGAAAGTGAATCTCCCTTGAAATGTAGGTCGTGATGACCCCAATAGCCTCGTCCTTCTTTACGTCAATGATAAAATTAGCATCGACATTAGTCGGATCAGTAAAATAGTCTTCGTGTACTCCCTCGGCCCCTTTCTCTTCAATAGAGTCTCCATATCTGTGTCCTAGATTGCATAATTATGTCCATTGAGGATAACATGTTTTATCTTAGAAGTCATCCTTCAGATCAAACATATCTTATCCGAGTTCACGAAGAGGTATCAATCAACAAATATCTCATGCCAAAGTCGATCAATCTAGATACAATTCAACACGATTTGTAGACAACAGGCTAGGTCAAAAATAATTGCTATGATACCATGTTTGGAAACCTCATCACCCTGAACTATAGAACAAAAAAGAAATGACAAAATGGAACAACATGCCAGGAAGAAAGGTGGTGTCTAAAGACACCGTTACAACACTTGAGCAAGACACGTTGTGATAAAAAAATAACAATGCATTATTGATATGAAATACATCTAAAATATCATACTTGGCATAACCCATAGGGTCATCCTTTCATATTATCCAGATCTAATGAAATCCCTTGAAAAGAGGATGATCTGGTCCACAAATAAGGGTAATTTTTCGTAACCGTTTCCACAAAATTTGCAACGTCCCAAAGTCTAATCAATTGTTGTAGTCAAGCTAACCGCAACCACATTGGCCATTGAGTCGACTCTTTGACCCTCTTAGTCATTTAATCACCAACTCAGTCAATCCACTAGTCAACTGCTTTGCTAGTCAACTATCATTTATCGACTGATTGTCTCCAGAATATCCAGAGGTGTGATGAACCATCAAGACCTTAGGTTCCAACATATATTAATTTTACATATGCTATATATTGACATGATTATCATATTGAGAATTTCCTATAATATTATGAATACATATGGATCAATTAAACTTATGTTGATATGTTGATTACATGTATTAATTCATGTGATCCTTGTTGTTGATGATATAATGATGTGATATCCTTGAAATGCCGTGATGATAACATGCAATGATTTCCTTTGATAATATTCCCTAATTTCATGACAAGTGCTAACTACATGTGATTATTTATGGCAATATTTCATGATGGCAAGATGTAATGACGTGTGGTTTTTTATCGAAAGATAGCTTATGATTGAGATGCATGAGAATCGAGTGTATTACTATAATGTGATGACAAGGATGATTTGTCCTCATGTTGACATGTGAAAGGTCGCATTTCTATAAGATTGGGATGTTATGATTATAACTAATGCATTTGTTACATGTTGTGAGGTGGTGCTTTACATGAAATCCACCCTCGGGCTTAGAAGGTCAATTAATATAGTGATTTTGTGGGAGCCCATAACCATGGTTGAGAATTCTTACACATAACATTTTATGGGATGGGGAAAACTCAACCAATAAACTCATGTAGATAGTTCTTTTAACTTCTAGGGATACCAAAAGTCCATGACTAGAGTTATACTCGTCAGTGGGAGGCATATGAAGAGGGACTTTCAATGCCTGGGGATGGTTTCCTTTAGGGAGGATAGGAAGGAAGTAGGGCTAGCCTTTCAAGATGCTTGGGGTACAGTCTAGAGTAGAGTACCGGTAACCAAATGCTTGGCCTAACGTAGACGAGGCATTTAAGATTGACAAAACCTGAAGGGGAGGGTGGTTGTTGTCGTGGAAACTTCTTGGTAACTTCTAGTTCCTACTAATCACACTGCAATAGAGGGCCTGTGCCATGGCGAGCGGGACCATCCAGAGTTTGATTTGGATGTTTATGGAGGTGGAAAATAGTATGATTCTCAGGGAGGGTGTGTAAGGGAGGAAGAAAACCATATATAAAAATAATCATGATACTTAATAATTTGAATTGATTGATGCATAATTGAATGATCCATAATGGTATTAATTACTTGCATATTAGGCATCTAATAAGAATAATCAAGAGCATATAGTAAAATAGGTTACTATATTGGAATTAGTACAGAACTGAGAATTTTCCGTACTGGTCGTGTGAGTAGCTCTCACCTATGCAATATTACTAATTACTTAGGTGCATATTGTGTGATGCTTGAGCATATTAAATACTACCTAATTATAATGTAACTTCGAGATGAAGTTTCCTGAAGGAGGGAAGTATGTAACAACCCAAGATTTGTATTAAGCTAGTTCTAAATAAAAACATAAGAAACGTAAGTAATAGGTGTGGGTGAATCCACGAATGTGGTTCACCATTTTTGGTGGATCGCATGGGGAAAATTCATTTTTCGAACCCTCGTTCGAGGTATTTTAGAGCCCTTGATCAAGGTTTTAAATGCTCGATCGAGGGTTTAAAAATACCTCGATTGAGGGCTCTAACATACCTCGATCGAGGATGTTTTAAACCCTCGATCAAGGGGCTAACCAAACCCTCGATCGAGCCAAAACTCGATCGAGGGTTTTGTTAGCCCCTTGATTGAGGGTTTGTTTGATCTGATAGAAGAAAAAAACAAAACAGGGCCCGAGCAGTTGTGCAGTGACTTGACAGACCCTCGATCGAGGGTATGCGACAGAGAAAAAAAACAAAACAGGGCCCGGTCGGCCCTGTTTTTGTGCGGTGGCTTGACAGAGACAAAGATAACAGCGACCGGCAACCTCGACCGAGTACACGCCCGACGCCACCTCCCCACAACAATGCCATCATGTCATCTATTCCACCAGGTGGGTAGAATTCCACCATTTGTTTTGTTATTTAAAAAAAAAAATATTTTGTATTTGTTATATAACTTTGTGTTTTTTATCAAATCTAGTTTTAATTTGGTTCTCTATAAATGGTTAGGATGTAGGCATTGAAACTAAACCGCCATTGAAACTGAAAACCGCCATTGAAACCAAACTGATTGAAAAAAAAACGATTTGATTTAACTAAAACAAAAACCCATTTCAAACCAAAACAAAAACCAAATTTGAAATAGATTTAGGGTTTTAGATATTTGTCAGTTATTTGTTTAAATTATTTGATTTATTTTTGTTTTTATATCATCCGGTAGCATTTCACCGCATAAATGCTATCGGTTTTATTTTAAAATGTGTTTTTACAAGCAGAAATGCTGCCCATTTTTTTTCAATCCTCCGAGAACGCCAAGAGGATTGAAAAAAAAAACCATTTGAACCTAAAACAAAAAACCATTTCAAAACAAAAACCAAAACTATTTGAAATTTGAAATACTTTTAGGATTTTAAATTTATTTTGCATTTATTTGTTTAAAAATTATTTGGTATGTAAATTTGCAAGCATAAATGCTACCAATTTTTTTTCAATCCTCCGAGAATGCCAAGAAGATTGACAAAAAAACAATATATTAATATTAATATTATAATATAAAAAATTAAAAATGAATATTAATAATATATATAATCATATATTATTTATTAATTTTTACTTAATTTATTTTAAAAAAATAATATTTAATATTAATAATATAATATAAAAAATTAAAAAATGAATATTAATAATATATAATCATATATTATTAATCATAACCATAACCAACTTGCCAAATTGTCCTAAATAGGATCCCCTCTCAGGCCATGAAAAGTATGTCCACAATGTGAGCATCAATGAAGATAAATTGGCCTGGAACCATAATGGATAGCTTGGAAAAATTCCCAACATCAGGTGGCCTAACATCATTAGATGATGTCTCTGAATGATATAAGCCATTACAAATGCATTTTGTTGGACTAGACTACATGTGTTTGGATTAGATTTTTCCACCATCTTTGTGGAATACAAACTACAATTCAACAATAAAAACACCTTTTTAAAGATACGGACATTTCTAAAATGTAAAAATTATAAAAATGGCTAGACAAATAAAACTTACGGAAATGCTCTTTGGAAATTGGCAATGGATGACTATAGGTTCTCTTAAAACAAGCTCATATTACCTAACATTACTTTGTCAACCTTATTATTTATAAGGAAAATACAATGAAAGATTATTATTTTATTTCTATCCTTTAAGTCCCTTGACCATAGCTTTATGATTGTTATTAAAAAATATTGGGACTAGTGGTCAAAGAGGGATACATGGATTTCTCATGAAGGCATGTGGTCTATCCCTTGCAAGAAAATAAAATTCCTGAATTTTGGGCATGCACATGATTATTTGAAAATCATTCTTATTAGATTTGGGATCATAGCCTAGGCTGCCATAGTTTTTACAAACATAGAAATTATTCAAACAAGTACAATCATTATGAGAAAATTATGCACAAAAAAATGGTCATGAACAATACAAAATAATTCCTCCATTATTTAGTGAACTAGAAAATAATTATTGCTAGAACTACAAACTTTTCCCATTCGATCCGCCCAAAATGGTGAACCACATTCGTGGATTCACCAAAATCTTCTTATTCCATAATGTGTTAGAACTCGACGTTATAAACATGTCCCATCAAGAGATCATGCACTCATGAATTGCAAACGGATTTATTTTTTCATAAAATCCCGACAGTAGAATTACAAGTTGATATAAAGACTTGTAACCATATTTTTCTTTTCTAATCTTCCAAATCACAACTAGACATAGGAAGAGAGCATACTCATGAATATGGTGACTCTCTATATTTTGAAATCTATAACTTTAAAATCATAGTAGAAAAAAATTCACCTCGTATCCAAACCTCAGACTTTTAGCTCCTGAAACTCTACTTGTTTTTCCTCCTTCATATGTATCCCTTCATAATTTATCCTTCCAATGGTTAGTGGATGGGGTGGTTCTTATTGCACCACCAATTAAAATTGAAATAATTAAAAAATACTCTACCATTTATATTCATATGAAATAAATCTATAGAAAACACACCCTACTTAGAAAATTCCAATGCAAAACTAATCATGTATTTGTATGCCTTCATGCTACTAAGACCATGCTGTCACCAAGTTCTTTATTGACATGAGTTGGATTTGTACTTATCAATCTGGGGTGTCTGTAAAATTATGAGATGCCAACAAAATATATGCAGAACTAGGCATCTAAACTAATGCAACTTGCTTAATAGACCATTTCCAGAAGTCAATATTAAACATTGAGGCTATATTCATTTAGTTCACTCAACAATTCAGATAACTCGATTAGCTCTATCAAACACCAAATCCGAAAAAATAAATCTTGCAAAATTGAATCCAAAAATATAAAACAATGATTGTAGGAACCTTCCTCTCACTTGATGGTTGAGGATCAATAGGAGCAAACTCTAGTCCAGTGGTGGCTTTAAATTTGAATTGGAATTGAAATTGAATTTGGAATTGGATTTGAAATTTGGAATTGGATTTGAAATTTGAAATTGAAATTTGAATTTGAATTTGAATTTGAATTGAATTTGAATTTGAAATGTGAAATTTGAAATAAAATTTGAAATTTGAATTGAATTTGAATTTGAAATTGAAATGTGAAATTTGGAATAGAATTTGAAATTTGAATTGAATTTGAATTTGAAATTGAAATGTGAAATTTGGAATAGAATTTGAAATTTGAATTGAATTTGAATTTGAAATTGAAATGTGAAATTTGGAATAGAATTTGAAATTGAAATGAGAAAATTTGAAATTGAAATGTGAAGTTTGGAATAGAATTTGAAAGAAAATTAGAATTAGAAATTGAAGTGTGATGCAAATAGTCCTGAAGAGAGAGATTCAGTGCTTCGTGCTCCGCGAAGCATGAGAGGATATGATGTCGCCCGACAGGGCGGCCATCGGCAACGCTCCCGTTCACCGAGGAGTGATGCCAGGTCGGGGTCGGCTGCCAATGGTGGCGGAAGCAGGAGAGATAGTGTGTTGGTTCATCCCGATGACATACATGTGGATCCCCAGGAGGAGGATTTGCAACAAGACATGAGTGCATCAGGTGCGTATTTTTTGTTAACACATTTCAGTAACTTTTTAGTATATAATGCATTGAATTTCAGTTGCAAGTTATAATATATAGTTTTAGTAACATTTGTGTTTTGGTTTGGATCGCAAGTGCCCCATCAGGGGAATCGTACGATGATGAGGTCGCACAGATCACTCTCATTGACATCATTTCCCAGCGAGAGTGGGTGAGCTCATGTGTGAGCACTTTGAGGGAGGATTCTCCCACACGGTGATCTTTGTTGATGATGTTATCAGCAGTTGATGAGATGTTGGCCCTCTACAGGAGGGTAGGACCTCTCAGTGACATTTGGCGACATTCATACCAGAGGAGGAGACATGGTGTCATTAGGATCCACAAATGGGAGGATGTCAAAGTAGCCATAAGAGGGCATGACATCAAGGGTGCTTTATTTGACATCCCTCATGACCGCGCCCCCGGTCAACCGCTTAGACTCGGGGAGTTTAAGTTGGAGGTCGCTGCACCACATCTATATGATAGATTCATGGGAGCGTGGGGCATGTTCCCCCACCATGAACAGGTCCCATTGTACTTTGCAAAACATTTTTATGCATAGTTTGTTTTGGACATGCACCCGGATTACACTAGCACAAGGTCCTAGTTCTATGGGGATGGTAGGGGACGCTTCTACCAACGTCCTAGAGCTCGAAGAGACCCTGCCTTCGTGGCACCCGCTCTGAGGTTGGTACCGTTTCCAAACAGGATGGTTATCAGGTCGGGGGATGTGGCACAAGCATCCTAGCTTGCTGTAGAGTCTAGACAGGACCTTGCAGAGTCGTTGTTCACTGCCATGGGCAGTGCTATTATTGCTGTGCATGGAGAGGTATCTAGACGACCCCCTCCACCTACAGAGCCAGAGATAGAGTATGTCTCTAGTGACATGCTCAAGAGTTTTGATCACGAGACCCTACTGCAGTATGTTGAGTCAGAGCGAGATGCATACTTTCAGTTATATCGTAGATGTCGCTACAGGACAAGTATACTTTTGTACAATTATGTATATATGTTCTTCATGTTACATCATATCAATGTCGCAAATTGAATGGTCAATAATACTTAAGGGAGTTGTATTCTATTGATCCATGCAGGGGACCCCATTCATGGATCAACTCTTTGGTAGCGAGCCATCAGTTGGTCCATCTGCTCGTCCCCACCCGCAGACAACAGTAGTCGAGGTAAGTTATAATTTATGTTCCAATTTAATTTGTGTTTGAATATTATTTCTAAGTTTAAATAATTTGTGTTTTATTTCTTAATTTTTGAGATTTTATGTTGTAGATCTTAACTTCAAATGAATTTCAAATTGTACAGGGCAACGAAAAGGCGGTAGATCTTGATTATGGACATGAGGACCGTGAAGGTCCTGACGAGCTAGGTTCAGAGACACATGTGAGTTTTAATTTATGTTCCAATTCATGTTATTTAGTCACATTTAGTAATTGATTTTTGTACTTTATGTTTCAATTTTTTAGGGATAGATTTTAAATTATGTTAAATTTAGTTTTAATTTTTAATAAATCTGACTTATTACATGTAATGGCATATTACACAGGCATCGCAACAGGAGGGTGTCAATGCTGCAATGGATTTCACACATGGTTGGGATGTAGCTCGAGTACATTGTCCTGATGAAGGGCCATCTACCCGTATTCCTACCTAGATCCCCGATATCACCATTGATACGATGGATATGGTGGAATTCCTTGAGGGTTTAGAGTCTCAGAGACAACAGCGGTCTTCTGCACACGAGGGCAGTCAGAGGGACGATCACAGGCCTCATGGGGGTAGTGGCCGATGAGTTGATGATCTATATATTTCCATGTTTTGGATATTTTCATATTTTATATATTTTCATGTTTTGGATGATCTATATATACATTATCATGTTTTGGATATGGATTTATATCATTTATACATGGAATTTTATCATATATGGACTTTGGATATGGACTTTTGGATATTTTGTATATTTTATCATATTGATGTTTTCATGTGTATTTTATATATGATTTGAAATCGATTGTTTTTTATATTAGATCTGGACATAGTTGTTACAGTTACAAATTTATGTTTGGTCGTTTCAAATGCAAATTTAATGTGTAGTTACAATTTAGTTCAATTTAAAATGCAAATTTTGACTACATTAGAGAACATCTTCCAAAATTTAGAATTGAATAAATACATTACATTTTAAAATTGAAATTACAATTCCAATTCAATTACAATTTACACATTTATATTAGATCTGGACATAGTTATTACAGTTACAAATTTATGTTTTGTCGTTTCAAATGCAAATTTAATGTGTAGTTACAATTTAGTTCAATTTAAAATGCAAATTTTGACTACATTAGAGAACATCTTCCAAAATTTAGAATTGAATAAATACATTACATTTTAAAATTGAAATTCCAATTCCAATTCAATTACAATTTACACATTCCAATTCAATTACAATTTAAAATTAAATTCTCAAATTTAATGTGTAATTTCAATTGAGAATACAATGTGTTGTTCCAATTTACAAGTTCAATTTCAATTACATTACAATTGCATTTGAAATAAAATTTTAAATTATAATACATTTTACAATCTAAAATTTAAATTTTACAATTTTACATTGTATATAGATGTATTTTAAATTCTCAATTTTGTATTCGAAATCAAAATTTAAAATTAGAATACATTTGAAATTGAAAATTGAAATTGACATTTTGCATTATGTTGTCTACACATTACAATTCACTTACAGTTTCCACATTCCAATTCAATTACATGGAAAATTTAATGTGTAATTTCAATTGAAAATTCAATGTGTTGTTGTATATAAGAGTGTTTTTGTCCATTGAGAGTGTGAAATATCCCTTGAGACAAAATTATATAATTACAAGCTATATAGTATGTAGGTAATCTTTGTGTTATTTTCTTTTGAGTGTGTGCTCTAATCTAAAGTCATAAAGGTAGGGTTTGTTTTCTTGGCAATGGGCATAACCACCTAGTTAATATAAGAAATGGAAATATGTTGATATCAGATGCTTGTACAACTATAGTAGAAACTATGCTTGTACAACTATTTCATATGACTTATGTTTTGATGACAAATGGAGGTAATGACACCATTTGATCCAACTAGGTAAGCTGCATATATGAAGGCATGTACAATTTATTACCTTTCCATGCTATTATTACGTTTACGTTTCAACTTTCATTATTACGTAATCCATGTCTATCAAAAACAAAGGCATGTACAAGTTGTGTTTTGGTTTGATAATTGAGGTTTTTTTACGCAATCAAGGCCAAGGTTTTTGTATGTTGAATGTTCACATCAACATGTACAAAATAACTTTTTATTGAATGCGAGTATGTAAAGTTAATGGATGCTTACATCAACAAACAAAATAGTGTTTTGTGAGACTATGCTTCCCAACTACTTATGACAAAACCTTACAAATCATTTTGATGATATGGATGATGTAATCCTCATCTCATCATGGCTTGCACTTGATGCCATCAAGAACATAGTTCACCATGATACAAGATTATAACAAATGAAGTCAAGAATTATGTGAATTATAACAAGTGTCAAGCAAAGGGATTTTCAACCACCAAATCACCATAACTAAATGTCACCCACGAATGTAAAAATTCTACTAGCAAGGTCAATCTAATTATTAATCAATTGCTTTGGAATGAAATCAAATTGAAGGAGTGTTTTGGTGCCCTTCATTTCCCCTAGTAAGCAAAATTCAAAACTATGGATTGATTGCAGTCACGTCACGAAAAATATAGCTAAGGAAGAGTCACATATATACCACACATGGGTATGTATGAGACCTCTGGTTGAAGCTTCAATGATAGACTATGAACAATCAAGGGAAACACAATAGTCCTAAATAGCAAAAATTCTAGGTTATCAATACAAGAATGTGTGGTCCAAACAATAATTATAATGCCCAAAATTTTCTAAATTCATATATTAAAGAATGTTGCACAAAATGGTAATCGATCACCAAATTCAAGTTCAAGGTAGGTGACAACATTGAGTATCTATTATATAGAGCATTGTCACATATGAATACAAGCGACATAGAAGAGTCTAGAGGTTTAAGGATCAAGTCTAGAGCCATATAAATTTCCCTGAAGGTGTGGGGACTCTCAATTGCATAAACAATCTATGCCTTAATCATCATACTCCTAAATTGAATTAAGTGGGCATGCATTGCATGCTAACCACGGTAGTTATCTCTCAATTCCTTTTTGTTTGTGTTTTCAAGGTACTTATGATACTTATGTGTTTTCAAGGTACCCAAACTCATTTCAAATGATTTCCATTCTTATAAATATGAAAATAGAAATTAAGTTTTGGCCATCATGAATTTTACTTAGTTGAAGCAATTATTTAGTGACCTAAAACCTAAAATACATAAGTTTATTGATTTTGGTTTAACTTGGATTATAATGTATAAAATTTTGCAAGTTTGGAATCAAAATTTTTAATTAGAATACATTGTACAATTCAAAATTTAAATTTTACAATTCCACATTGTATAGATGTATTTTAAATTCTCAATTACATTACAATTGTATTTGAAATCAAAATCTAAAATTAAAACATGTACATGTTCAAGTGTATTCACATTGGAGCACCATGACCCAAATTTCACAAAATCCTCCCATTTGATATTTGTATTCTTGACATTAAAGCATCTACAAAAATACATTTATAAAACAACCTCCACAAAAATCTCCAAAATAATATTACACAAGACAACATGAAAACTATGCCAATGATGCAAGTGGCATACATGTAACTCATTCATTTGGCCAATGGGTTATAGGAATGCAAGTCTCCATAATACAATCATGGTCAGCTTCTGTCATCTTCCATCTCTTTGGATCACCTCTCTTCACCTTGATTTATGTTAGAGGTATCTGAGCTGCAACCACCAAATGATTGTATTGACATGATATATATTCAGGCATAAAATCTCTGTAAATAATGTGAGCACCCTGTTTTTTCACTTTTTCAAAAAAGTGTCCCATTAGAACCATGTCTCTAGTCTGGTATGTGAAGTCCCCATCTTGGTAGGGTCGCACCAATCTACTCTTTATTTGCGCGCACCACATCAAATAGTATGCAACATTTTCTTGGTTGTGGAGGGGTGCAATGACAATGAATACATCACCTGCAAGATACATTACAAATATTGTTCAAATGTCCTATGTGCAAATTTCTACAACATTTGTATATGTGTAAGATATAATGAACTAATTAACTTAATGAAGACTCTTGTACCTTCCCTAACCATATCAGAAACTCGATCATGATCTAATGAGACCATTGCCTCTTCAGTGTGCATCTCTTGCCATGTTGGAATTGGATGTGGGCCCTTTGGATTAAGAGATACATATTTCCATGATTTGACATATAAATCATTTTCACAGTGATCAAGCCCGCATCCATTTGCATCAATGCAAAAATCGCAAAAGCAGGCATACTTCCTCGTTTCAATGGGAAATATGTCCCCCATATCTTTACTTCGAACATAATGCATTTCCCTCGTACCAGGGATGGTGTCACAATACCATGGCATGGATCTATTAACATCTCCAAGGGAAACATCCCAGAAGAACCTGCATGGAATTCAGTTTGTCATATGTAAATTCCTATCGAGTACATGTGTTCTTTTGGAAATGTTGATATTGAATGTTATTATCTTATTAATTGAGTTTGGAGTTTATTACCTGCACACCAGCCTTGCTTGTTCGCTACCCTGATGTCCCAAATGGCGTGTGCACCAATCAACTACTTCAGTGGAGCATTTGAGTCAGGTTGCACCATGACTCATCTGGTACCTCCAAAGTGCTCATTTCACACATGCACCTGCGCCATCATGTTCACTCTTCCTATGCCCTGTCTCAAAAAAGCTCTAGGTGTGTCGGATTCCTGTCTGTTTGTGCAGGCGACTCAACCAATAAATGAGCGTGCCGATTTGAATTGCCCTGCACACCCATCTGACCAAATCCAGTGTTCAGTAAATGATACGCCTCTCTGCCTAAATGAATCATAAATCAACCCAAAGTAGTGTTGAACGAACAATGTGTCATGCTCACGATCATCACTAACATAAAAATGGTATTCCGTAATCACTTCACGTGACTGGGGAGTGCTATCCCTACCATCAATGTTTTCCTGAGCATGTCTATACAATACATGTACGAAGATAGACACCTGGTCGGAGTGATAGTACGCACTCTGTATCTCTCTTTGAGGAGCAAAGGTGTAGTTCTACGCAAAGTCTACCACTGATAAGATTCTGCCTGGCTCAAATACCTCACGGGAATGTTTGAATTCTGAAGCTTGCCACCTAGACCTATGGGAGTGCCTTATGTATTTATAAATATGACTTTGAAACTGCTCCATGAAATCTGAAACAAGAATCTCATCATCGAGCAAGTCGATCCTCTTGGATGGCACAGATGAAGAAGGTGTTGGATTCATGGTGACATACTCGTACCTCTTCCACCTAACGGTGATATCTGACAATCCATGGTGTGTTGGATCGATAGGAAATTTGCTATGGAACAATGTCAAATCACCGCATTCATGGCATTTTCTCCCACCTACACACCTCTTATTGAAAAACACGTGTTCAGGATTCCTGTTTCATAGTATCATACAAATAAAATATCACACTGTGTGAGGAGCTAGTACATCATTCCAATGCCTTTTGCAAAAATCGAGAAATGTGTCATAGTATAGTTGAAATTCCAGGTGGTACCGACAACAACAAGTGTCACGAATCGTATTCAGCCTAATATACCACGGTTTCAATTTGTTGAACATGCTAAATGATATTTCAACACCAGGATTGGTTTCTTGGAATTCCTCATAAAGTGCAACTCCCGTCATCTCCATCACATGCTTATAATGCTCCTAATAAATGCCTCTAGATAAACGTTGTCGTGGGACATGCTTTCGATCTGGAATAGCACAAGAATGGCTATCCCAAAACTCTATCACCTTCTCTCTAATGCCTGCTGCCATCCCACCTCGATAGGGTTCCCTACAAATAAGAGCCCAACAAGCAGCTTCATCATTTTCATCTATCCGGACCCTGAATTTAGTATATTTGAGCAATGTTCTTTTTGAAACATTGAGCAATGATTCCATTGTTGATACCATTCGATTTCTTGAAGTGATTTGTGCCACAACAACCGTTGTAATTTCCCTACGAGCAGCTCAGGTATCATTGTTTCTTGATTTTCCAAATGAAGATAATGCAGTTCTTACATTTTCTATTGCATTCTCGCATGTCTTTTTTGTTTTAACATCTTGAAAACCCAACAACTTTGTGGCACATTTCAATTTTTTGTGTTTTATCAACCCATGTAGGATTTGAGCTTGTGCCATCGTTGAATGTTGTTCAAAATATGACTTGATTATGTTATTGACATGCTCTCTAACTCTCCGACCAGGGATCGAGTTCCCAATCTCTTCTTGTGCAGAAACAACTACACAATCCTCTAGAAAATTTCCACCCCTTCCAACCCCACTGCAACTCCCAATTACATTTTCAATGTGAGAGGGAAATGTGTCATGTGATGGCTGATCAGGATCATGAGGGGGCACAGGGTCATGTGATTCTTGATCACCATGATGTGATGTCTGACCATAATCTCTCCCTGCATAACATATAAATTAACAAACTGAAAATTGGTTACTTGATAGTTGTGCATTGAACTTTAAAATTGCTAGTAACTTGAAATTTGATGTGGAAATTGAAAAATTGAAAATTGCATGTGAATTGAATTTTTCAACTAATACATTTAGCTTGAGAATTGTTCTAAGTAAAAATCGAAATTGCTAGTAACTTGAAATTTGAAATTGCTCAAGTAACTTGAAATTTGAAATTGCTCAAGTGATACGAATCGTTACACCAAAACCCCGAGGTGTTAGTGAAGGCCACCCACTAAGATCTTAACATCCCACCACGCTCCGCAGTCCAGACTCTGGGCTGGATGTGTGCCCATACGGTGGTGTCCCCTCTACGTCGTACAAGCCCCGAACGAACACGGCAATGCCAACGTTGGATCTGAAATGGCACGGAAGTGATCAACAATAGTTCAGCTGAAAATAGATATGGACCCCAGGTATGTTCAGCTTCCTAACAGTTTAGGTGTTTCACTCGGCCACCAATGCTGTCTGACGGCTTGCGTATTGGGGCAGTACCCCTCACTCCACGGCTCAAGTAAAACTGATAACCACTTGGCCACAAACGACAACTCTTGGTTTACCTCACGAGTGGGAACTAGTCAATCAAGTAGGGGTCGTTGCCTTTTTCGCTAGCAGGTCTTCTCAATGGGCCAGCTACTTTGGGGTTCCTGTGGTACTCCTCACAATGAGTTTTAGCGATTATGCCCAAGTACTTCCCACAGTTAAGAGGATAGGGATTATTCCCAGATCTGAACTTGCAACATATGCGAAATTGGTAGTAGCTTGTACATTTAACTTTAAAATTGTTAGTAACTTGAAAATCAACTATATATATTTAAGTCAAGATAATTATTAATAACTTGATAAAAATTATTGTGGGCATAAAAATTAATATCATTTACAATCATCACATTATATAATTGTGGGCAAATTTTCTTTATGCAATTTATGTCCGTTTTACTTTTACATTACAAGAAAAATGTTATTTTAATTTTATGGTATAATTTATAATTAAATAAATATTAAAATACAAGTTGCAAATCACCATGCGAAGAATAAATTATTACAACACTTCTACCCTATAATTTCAAGGACAACATCATGCATCCCATGTTGTATATATGTGAAATAAAAATTTGAGATTGATTTTCTACCTATCATAACATACCTATTATACTCTAAATGTGGGGAAAAAACATTGATTTAGAGATGAATACGATACTTAATTAAAAACATTGTAGTGATATGATTGAGGGGAAATTCATAATTTTTAATGCAAAATAACATTTTCATTAGTTGATGATTTTGCAATTTCAACAATAAACATTTAAATGGAAATTGTAATTTTATCATAAATTGCAATTTAATGATTTTTTATCAATAATGCTTCACATATCAATGCAAGGTTGCAAACATTGCAAATTTAATTATTTCCAATTTGTCCTAACAAAATATATGATTCTAATAATTAATCTTTTTAATCTTTATCATGGTAACATGTCATATTATGCAAATAAAAATATATGTGATAGATGAATTTTTTTTTAAAGTAAACATTATAATTAAATAACTCTTTGAACATTCATTTGTATTCAAATATTCATTACTATGAAAATATTGCCAACCACCATAACTATGAAAATATTCATTCATTTGTTTTTAAATTGAATAAATTCTAACTAATACATAACTATCAACACATGTAAATTTCAAAATATTTATTCATTTGTTTTGAAATCGAATTTTCTAACAAAACAAGAATTGAATTACATTTAACTTGAAATTGTTAGTAACTTAAAAAATTGCAATTAGTTAAATATGTACAATTTAACTTGAAAATATAGTGTCTAAGTGTACATTTAATTTGAAAATTATTCTAATAACATTGAAAATTGCTAATAAAGTTTAGAAATTTCAAAATAGTTAATATGTACATACATTTTAACTTGAAAATAGAATCTTAGTGTACATTTCATTTGAAAATTGTTGGACAATAAAATTGAAAATTGTTAGCAATCTTTGAAATAATTTGAAAATTGTTTTGAAGCAACTTTGAAGGATAATTTGAAAATTGTTAGCAACTTTGAAATAATTTGAAAATAGTTAAAAATATGTTCATATCTTAACATGAAAATAGAATATAAATTTACATGTTTCATTTGAAAATTGTTCTAATTTAACTTTGGTTTAAAGCCACTTGAAAATTGTTCATTTAACATAAAAATTGTTGCAAACTTTGAAATTTAAATAACAAATTGATTAAATAAATAATAATATAATTACAAATAAATATGAAACAAATTAAATTATGAAATTTAGTTAGATTTATTGAAAAATTGTTACTAATTTTGTAAATGATGTAGTATGATATTTAAATTATGATAGCATGTAATTCAATAATTTACCTTGGTTTTCCTCCATTGGAATTTGTTGCACCAAATGTGTATCTTCTTCTTCTCTCAACCTTCCTCTTTGTTGTCTCATTCATTCTCTATTGTACTCACGTTTTTCATTGACATTTTGTTGTCTAGCATGTTTTCTTTGTCTTTTTTTTTTTATTTTTTATTCCCCATCAATCTACAATGAAAACAAACAATTTTTTTTCAAAATGTTATAACAAACAACAATATGTTAGTATGAAATCTTGAAATATGCCTACAAAGAAATCTTACATGAATCAATCTATAATGAAAACAAACAATTTTTTTTTCAAACTGTTATAACAAACAACAAAATGTTAGTATGAAATCTTGAATTATGCCTACAAAGAAATCTTACATGTCTAATGAGGTCTAATTTAGCAATATGAAAATGAAAAATCTCTAATTCAACAAGATCAAATTCACAAATCTCTAATTCAACAAGATCAAATTGGTAAATCTCTAATGGAAAAAAAAAAACTAGAAATGAGGTAAATTGTTGTCTGTGAATCCTTGTTTGTTAGTTATATATAGGTTCACTGATGTTTTTAGGAGGGAAGGGTAGTTGGAAACATTAATTGTTGCCAATTCCTTTCGCGGTTTCGCCCCAGCTGGTTTATATTTTTTTTTTTACACAAACGAACCCTCGATCGAGCCTATTTGACAGACCCTCGATCGAGCAAATACCTCGATCGAGGGTTTAATAACACCTCGATCGAGGTCTTATTAAACCCTTGATCGAGGTATCATTAAACCCTCGATCGAGGTTCTGTTAAGCCCTCGATCGAGGTATTTAAAAAAGCTCGATCGAGGGCTTAAAATACAGGCCAAGAGCCCCTTTCCCTGCAAAATGGAATGTTTGTCTGCCTTCCACAGAGTTAAACTATGTCATTTAATGCTCATTAATGAACGGACTTGATACCATTGGATTCGTCAACGAATCTTCTATCCAGATACATAAAATTTATGAATTTTTATCTTCATATGTCATTTGTTTTTAAATTTCTACTAACACTTGCCTTAAAAAACCATGTCGACAACTTCGATTGAGCTCAAAGATAAATCCACAACATTCAAAATACACATCCAAATTTTTTGAAAAAATACACAAGCCCCAGATAAACGCGTCCTCTTTAAAAGGGTATTTTTAGTTTTGCAAATTATGTAAAAAATCAAAAGATTTCGTGCACGCACACACATGTGTACAAAATGTGACTTAAATATTCATTGGTAAGTTTTGAAAAATAATAATAAATCTAATTTTTTGAGAAAAATTAAAAGAAAAATATGTAAACCCTAGTGCATTCTGTCTAGATCATGTTCACATATTTCATTTTTTTAAATTATTACTTTAACATTAAATTATTGTGCACACACACAAACTACTTATTAATTGCTCTTCAAATTTTTAAGTACACACGTTTCATTAAATGAAAATTCGACACGATATATGGCATTGGTATATTTCAAAAAAAATATCATTGGAAATCCAACATAATTCTCTACATTTCATTTTTCAACCACATGTCAAAATTCATGTGGCAAGTATGAGTTTCGAGGGCTTCAATTTAATATAGGGGTAAAATTTCTGTTTTTCACCTTCATATTTGGCCAAAAAGAATTACCCATCTTCATGGAATCACCCGTTACATAAGGAATATTAAAACAATAAAAATAAATAATATTTGGATAATTTGTTAATTAAAATTAATTAAATATGCATGGTTCAAGTACCAAAGTAAAGAAATATAATCTTTAAAAGGAGGAGGATTGGAAGGGAAGGTCATTATATTCTTCTTGGATTCCTGAGGGTGATAGGAATGGTTATGAGAGGTAATATAATAGATCTAGCTTGGGTTTATTGGTTGAGGGCTGAGAGGCTCTCAGTGTTTCATTGAGAGGTTGGTTGGGTGGAGAGTCATCCCCCACACATTGTTTTCCTAGACTACTCGTAAAAATCTAAAGGTACAATATTTCAACAACTCATTGGATTACAGGTACCCCCCCCCTTATTCCATTAAATTGTTAATATGATATATTGTAAATGTTTTAGATCTACTTTGTTCATGGGAATGAATTTGATTTTAGTTAATTGTTAGGAGATATTGCCTTTCTAATTTTTTTGTAATAAATTTTGTTTTAAGTCCAAATATGGGCCTTATAATGTTTGATGATCCTGAATTTTAGACACTTACATTTAGAAAATACCCACTAGGATGAAAAGGAAATTTATATTTTATGAGATTCCATATTGGGAACATTTTAAGATTGCCCACTTACTAGATCCCATGAAGGATATGGATGTTAATGAATATTATGTATAAGTCTCACATCAACCATAAGTTGATAAAATGTACATTAACATCAGCCATATACTCTCTACTTCCCTTTCATTCCTACATGTGTGGTTGAGGAATGGATATTAAACACAAAAGGATGGTTACAAGCAGTGAAGGTGGTACTTTCTCTACTTTGGTGTTTGGTATCTATAGGTTCTTAAGGAATGTTGGATCGGTTTGGTTTATGCGTTTAATATCCTTTATTCAAAAGTCTAGTATGATCCCATGATATATATTTGGTACACTTTTCCAGGTGAATTTGGACTATGTTCTTTGCTTTTAGCTCTGTGGTATGCCCTCATTTTGGCCCTCTCTAACCTAGAGGTTGCCAAGTATTTTCTTGAGCACTAGGATTTGGTTCAAATTTAAGGCTTTAAAAGAAATGGAGGGTCTTAGGCACTCCAATCACTATATCCCTTGTGAAATTTAAGACTTCCATTAAGTTCAGAAGAGGAGCGCATGCCAAATTGAGGATCTAGAGATAAGAATGTTGAGTTATAAGAAGGCGTGTCTCATTAAAGCAACCAAATAGAGAAAATGGAATTAGACTTTGACATGAAATATGAATTAGTTCTAGGTATTTCTAGGAGCTCACATTTTCTGGATTCTCTTCCCAATATTTGTGTTTTTTTGTTGGAGCAGTAGTTACAGATGAAGAAATAGTCCAACAAGTTCAAGGATACATAGCAAATGAAAATGCAACACTGAAGTTCAAGTTTTACATGAACACCAATAAGATGCCCTTTATGGGCATGTTTTCTTCAAAGTCCAGGTCTTAAGCATTTTAAGGTTTTTTTCATACTAGCTCAATTTATTAGACCTTAAACTAGTCAATTTATTAGGTCTTACACTAATAGGATTTATAGATATGCACACAAAAATTTGCTACTCTAACACTGGATGGATGCGACCAACAACCTTATCCGGGATTTTGAACATCTCCACTTTCAGCATGTTTATAGGGAGGCTAATATGGAAGCCGATATGCTTTCTAAACGTGCTATTCATTCTCGGGCTGGGGACATCATGTGGCAGGAATGGCAGGCGGATTCTATTATTTCACAGGGTTCCTATCACCTACATTGGCCTTGATTATATGATGCTTATTATGTTTTGCCGTTTTATATATTGTTTATTATGCTCATTTTTGCGGATATCTATCTTACTTTCTGGTTAGCTATATGTGCAGATACTCCATAGAGCCTGGATCCAATTTCTGGTTGGACTTCTATGCTCACTCTACATTTTTGCGGCTGATATGTCCGTTGATTTGGCTGTTTTTTGGCATTATTATTATGTTATACTTTATATTTGACACTTTGGGCCTCTGACAGCTGTTGCTGTGGTCACTTTTGATTATTGTACTGTTTTATGGACATATTGTTTATGGTGTGATCTCGGGATCCGTTTCTCCTCCCGGAGGGATTCTTGCCTTTTATTGTGGACATATGGTGCTATTTCTGGACATTTTCTGTTATTATGGGTGACTCATCATCTGACTATGTCTGGCAAATCTATTGGATGGATTTGTGAGCAGACATGTATGTTTCTGATAGTTGGTGCTATTTACTATTTCGTATATTAATAGTAAGTTATATTTTTCTGTGAAAAAAAAAGATATGCACACAAAAATGTAAAAAATACTCGAATAGTAGGGGATGATTTTGAGTTTTTAGTATCTTTAAAACTTTGATATAAAACATTTAAATTTTTCTTTACATTAATTCATTTTGCAATAAGGCTGCAACTTTATTTTATATATGAATGATAACAATTTTTTATAGTAATTTTTGTTATTAAATTTTTATTATAGAGAGGATTGGGCAATGCCATCAAAAACATCAAAAAGCAACACAACTTCATCACATAAGAGGCCTAAAACTGGTGGCATTTATGACATGTTTGATGTGAAGGGAAGGTGTTGATCTTGCAATAGCAAGTTTTTTTCTTATATGTGGCATCCTTTTCAATGCTATCCCACTCACCCAATTTCGAGCAAATGGTCTGTGCCATTAATGATGGATCTATGGGGTATAAGGCACTTGGTTATGAGAAGCTTCGAACGGTGTTGGTGGACAAGGAGAAAGAACACCTTTAGAAGGGAATGTCACCATTGAAGGCTTCTTGGAGTGTAGATGGATGCCCCATTGTCATGGGTGGTTGGACTGATTGTAGGAATCGTCCATTTATAAACATCATTGCCTCTTCCATATTTGGTCCATATTTTTTAAAATCCATTGATTGTTCTCGTCAGGAAAATAACACTTTGTTCTTGAAAGATCATTTATGTGATGCCATTGCGGAGGTGGGTCCATCCAATGTCGTTCAAGTTGTTATTGATGCAGTCTCAGTGTGCAAAGCAACGAGGATGATGGTCTTAAAGGAGTACAAGTTAGTGACAAGTTTGATTTTGATTTTGATTTTTATTAATTTAAATTTAAATGAATTAAAATTTTGATTGTTAATGACAGGTCTGATTTTGTTTTCTAATTTTTAATATTAATTATTTATTCAATGTTCATAAATCACTTATCAGAAATCTATTTTTTTTTTCCATTTGTGAATTCTTGATTTAGTGTAGGCATATTTTTTGAACGTCATGTGTAGTGCATTCTTTGAATAATGCATTGAAAGACTTTGAGAAAAATGATTGCCATTGGATTCGGGTGCTAATTGAAAATGGTTGCAAAATTCAAATGTTCATATACAACCACCACTATTCACAAGCCATTTACTGCAAGCATGCCAAAATGGAGCTTCTTAAACCAATTGATACCAGATTTGCAACTTACTACATTCTACGTAGCTGGTTTGTGGAGATGAAAGGGTTTTTAGTTGCCACAGTTATCAGTGATATGTGGGACTAGTGGAAGCAGTCTAGCTCAAATGCTGCTGTGGAGGTGAAGTTGTTGATTTTGAATGATCACTTTTGGGTTGATGTCAAATTTGTTGTGGAATTTGTAGAGTTAATACGTGATATGCTTCCCTATGCAGACACAGATAGTCCGTGATTAGGTGGATTTATCAGAACATGGACTTTATGTGTGAGAGGATTAGATCCATCACAGAGAGAAGAGATCCTAATTTATGGTCATAGTTGAAAACATTCATACATGGACAGTGGAATAAATTGAACACCCCACTTCATATGGCAGGCTATGGAGTTAATCCAAAATGGTATGATCCCTCCTTCCCAAGATAGAGAGGTAGTGAAAGGGTTTATGACTGCTGTTAAAAAAATGTATGGTTTTGCAGAAGAGGCATTTGAGATTACTCTTGTTGCGTAACCTTTATGTTAGAGTAAATATTACCTTTTTTTTAATGGTTGCCTTCACACTATCTATGCCCATAATCTACATTTCTTTTTTATATTTATTAACTATAACAAGGAGGAATGATCCCTTTTTATGGGTGCCTTCACACTATCTAAGCCCATAATTTACATTTCTTTTTTATATTGACTAACTATAACAAGGAGAAATGAGGAATGCTTTATGAAGTAATTTTTTTAAAGGTCTTGAAAAAATGCTCTTTACAAATTTGCTAATTAGAAACTTCATAACAAAGTTGCTTTCTTTTAGGATGATAATGTTAAGGTCACTACCATTATCAAGCTTACGGATTTTTTTTATTTATTTATTGCAAAAATATAATATATAGCATCATAATGAGGTGAGGTCAATGTAGGACTTTGTTACCTAGCTTTATGGAGAGACACTTTTATTTCAAGATTATGATTATAATTCTAGTCTATTTTAAGAATATAATTACCTACAAAATAATCATCAACAAATGGATAAAAATGAGACCTTCATCTTAAATCTTAATCACAATACTGTACATAAAAGTGAATTAAGATGTACTAAATATTAATCATAGGTATCTATAGCTTATATTTACGCTGTAGGCGTTCACCATGGAGAAGCATTACCTCCACGTCAGCAAGATTCCTCGCTCATAGAGTGAATGAAATCTTGCCACATGGACGGTTCTGCTTCTCCCCAACTGCCTCCTCTCTGCGCGAATCTAACGGAGGAGGAGCGCAACCGTCCCAACAACTTTGGAGATTGCAGCCACTGGTGTTTGCCCGGTTTACCTGATATTTGGAACGAGTTATTGTATGGGATGTTGGTCATGGCCGAGGGCGCAACTTCTCCATGATCAGTTTGTAACAGTTTCACCGCTAACTTCACATATGTTATTCATTCCATTTTGAAAATTGTATTGGCATGTTGGTAAAGGAATCCCACTAGTCCATTTGTAATTGTTGAAACAACGACGACTAAATCAAACGACGCAACTGTACTGAAAAAAAAAAAAAAAAAAAAAAAAAAAAAAAAAACAGTCTTTGATTTCTAACATCCCAATAAGCTTCTCGTGCAATTAAAGTTAACTCGTTCTATCTTATTTCAGCGGAATAGATTAGATTGGATATATTTTTTTTTCAGCTTCTAGCAACCAGCCCCTCGTCGCAGACTTTCCACTTTACTCATATGGTCGTTGGTCGTCGGTCGCACAATATATATTATTGTATGACTGCATCCTGATGCTGCGCCCCGCGACCGCCGACCGGTATACACTTTCGTCTATGGTCGCTGATCGTCGTTTAACGCTCTTTCATCTGCTCGACATTTGACCAATATTGCGACACATCCATAGTAAAGGAGTTGTGAAGTAATATGGTGCACCATTATTTACTGTGGTTTCTGGTGTAATCAACTTGAAAGTTGGTAAACTTAGTGGCTTGTTTACCATGAAATCGTGGCAACTCATCAAAAATATTCAGCTCGACAACCTCCTTTCCTTCAATGAGTGTCATTTTCATAATGCAAGAGTCTCAAAATCTATAGCATAAGATTTGTGATCTTCTACCATTCACAACAATTGTAATGGGAATCACTTCGAAACTGTCTCTAAATCTCTCTTAACTGAGCAAAATAAATTCTCAATGAGAGACTTCAAATTCAATCATACAATCTTTGATTTCTAACATCCCAGTAAGCTTCCCGTGCAATTAAATTTAACTCCTGCTATCTTTGACACTCTCGTTAGGGTTTCCATCATTCCCATATGTTTCCATCATTCCCATATATATATTTTCGTTTGATGGTGATTGTTCAAAGATAATAATTCAAATTAACGATGGTGGCGAGAATGAGGCTGGTGATTGTTCAAAGATAATAATTCAAATTAAGGATATGTCCCAGTTCCAGTAATCTCTAGATACCAAACCAAAACTCTCACCCGCTCCTTTCTTTAGCAATATATGCAAATCCTTGATCAATTATTTTTTGAACATAATCTTTAATTATATCAATATACTCAGTTACGCGTGTAAGTACTATTGGAGGTTTAACACCAAGGTTCTGTATGTCTTCCAAAAACTATTTTTCATTCTTGGTTGCATGTGCACAGTATATAGCGAAATCTGTGACAGTTGACCAGACCCTTTCGACGAGATGAAGTAGCTTCATCAAATTCACTCCGTGCCACCTTCAACTTCTTCTCTTGCTTCAACAATTCTTCTTCTAATGCCACATTCAATTCGTTGAGCACTGTTTTTGCTTCATGTGTACTTGCTAGGCACTGCTCCAAATAGATAGTTTGGATGGGCCTTGTTTATGATCTTGTCATCAACATCAGCGATGTTCATAATGTACTGAACTTGGTAGTTGAAGAAACCCTCCAAAATTCGGCACCCTTGATCTCTCCTTCTTGCTCTTAGAAATTCCCCAAATCCGTAATGAAGAAGCCCAATAAATATTAAATGTTTTGAATTTCTGTGAGTCTTCTAATCTCATCATTTCTATTTCCAGTGGCTTCAGCACCAACCCCTAAACTTTGAATTCGTTGCTAAGCAAGCTGGCGCAGATGGCTAGCAGGGGCTACGCCGCCTCCTGGGTTAGCGTCTGGTGCACTGTGCTTAGTTCTGCTCGCATTATTGCCGATTAAAAAAATAAATAAATAAAACTTTCTTGATAAGTAAATCAATCTTCGGAAACTGTCTCTAAATCTCTATTAACTGAGCAAAATACACTCTGAATGAGAGACTTCAAATTAATCATACAGTCTTTGATTTCTAACATCCCAATAAGCTTCCCGTGCAATTAAATTTAACTCATGCTATCTTATTTCAGCGGAATAGAATGGATTGGATATATTTTTTTTCAGCTTCCAGCGACCAGCCCCTCGTCGTAGACTTTCCACTTTACTCATATGGTCATTGGTCGCACAATATATATTATTGTATGACCGCATCCTGATGCCCCGCGACCGCTAACCGGTATACACTTTCGTCTATGGTCGCTTCGCTGGTAGTTGATCACAGTTTAACTTTCACTTTCCCATTGTTCGCCTTGCTCCCAAGTCTTTTCTTTTTGAATTTGGCTTCTTGAGTTGCTGAGAGGTTAATTCCATTGTTTTGGGGGGCGCTCTAGCAGCTAGAATCCTCCTCTTCTTTCCCATTGTTCGCCTTGCCTCGAATCTTTTCTTTCTAAATTCAACGGTCTTTAGTGTGGAACTAAGCAATCTTCTATGAACGTGGTGTACAAAGGCGTGGCGATAATGCCCCGTGCTCTGCCACACTCAAAGGTGCAAAGTGCATAACAAAGTAACCTTTCTTTTTCGGTGAGATTTGGAAAAAAATAAAATGGTCGTCTGAATTTTTATACAGCTCCTATTTATAATCGAAATTTCCTTCGATTAAATAAATTGTAAATTTAATAAAAATTATTTATAATATTCAATTAAATAAAACTATAAGTTTAATAAAAAATATTTAAAAAAATGAATTTGGACATATTCATTATACATTTAATTTTAAAATAAAATAAGCATTTTAAGAGTGTAAGTGAAAAAGTATTTAGTAAGGTAAGTCTCAACCAGCAATAGGGCCTTGGATCCATTGAATGGTACCACCCCATGTGGCATGTAGCCAACAATAATTGATGACTCCAAGAAATTTAAACCAAAGCTAATGTGTGTAGGTTGAACTTTTGATTGGAAAAAGGTGTTATGGTACATTTTTTTGTTTAAGGTTTTTATTCTCTCACATAGAGAGAAAGGCCAACTAAGCAAGTAAACATACTCAATGCACAACCAATCAACCATTATAAAACGAATTATTAAACAACCTAAGCATAAGCGTCAAACAAAATTCTCACTTTTTATTGTCCACTCTCTACCTTGGTGTTGTCATTGAGGAGCAAAATTATTTTATCTTATGAATAATATAGGATGTAAAGTAGTCAGGTTTTGTTTTCACTATATTTATGTTTTATCTTTTGTTTAATGAATAAATTTATAAATATATTATTTTGATATAATAAAATTTATTTACATTTATACTAAACATATCTATTTAATAAAATTTATATATACTTTTAGGGTTCATAATGTAGATTTGAACACATCAATTATATATGTTTCATATCTCTCGCATCAAATAGAAACGAATAGAAACTTTGGTAATTCCAAAAGAATTAAAGTAAAAAAAAAACACTATTACAACTTTGAAATCCAAAATGGTTAGCAAAGATGTATATTGACACAATTTTGTCATATAAGTAGGTGAAGCATTTCTTACCAAAAATTTAGCATAGTAAAGAAACTTATAAATTCATTGTATGTTTTTTAAAAAGAACCATTATCATGTAAGTAGATGATTTGTTGTTGACATTTAGATAAACTTTAAATATTATACCAAAATGTAAAGAAATTAAACGTTTATTTATAAAAATATATATTAATTCCAATAATAAAAAAATAAATTTTGAGAAGATCATTTGAATCAAGTAAATAAAAACTTTAAATAATTCATTGAAGAATCCAAATAATTAATGTAAATCTTGATATAAATACAAGAACAAATTGAATATATAATCTTAATATGAATAAATGTGCAAAAATCTTAGATATTTAAGTGCTTTAATGAATTGTAAATCATTTTTTTTCAAATTAAGAAGAAGATAATACAGTTCAAAGAACTTTAATTAAGGGCAAAATTGCAAGCAAATAGTTACAGGTTTTAAAAAAATAAAAAATAGAACATATAAAAAATAAAAAATATTTCTGAATGTTTTCAGTAAAAACATAAAACCTTCTTAGATTAATAGAACGAAGTTTTTAAATACTTTTTAATAAATTAGTTAAAAAAAATTAATAATTTAATTAAATTAATTGACTTTCGTTCTTTTAACAAGATATTGTAATTTTGATATTGAATATGATATGTGAGTTTATTTACATTTGAGCATAAAAAAATATGTACAATACAAAATATTTTAATTTTTAAAATGGTTTAATACAAGATAAACTAAATATATAGAAGACAAAAGTAAAATAATTTCTAAAACATAATCTTTTTATAAATACATCAATACAAAACAATGTATATATATTCAATATTTAAAAAGATGACAAAGTTATATATTTACACATAAAATTATAATTATAATAATGCATTCCAAAAAACCCACACTATATTAATTTGCATCAACTTCTTTTTTGGTGAAATTTTTTATTTTATAAATTATAGACCTATCTAACTCCACTTATACAAAGTGCTCGACTTTCACCACTAAACTACAACACATATCCCTCTCACCACTATGCACTATGTTTTGTGCATTTTTATTTTTATTTTTATTTTTTTTGGGACAAACAGACACTTTCCCTCACCCAGGTTCCACTATTTTACACCACACTTCCTCACCCACGCTCCATTATTCTTATTCTTTCCATCCAAAAATGCACCTTCTCCAAACAAAAATGGCCCTTCTTGACTAAATAAATATGGTTTCTTCTAAAGTGGCCAATGGTATCAACATAAATGAGAAAAGAAAGATTGGATAAAAATATAGCTTTACCAAAGAAAACATGAAAAAGAAAAGCTGAATAAAAATATAGTTTTATCTAACTTAGGCGTAATAATTTTCTCTTGAATTTTTTTAATAAATATCTATCATTCTTCTCTTATAAATATATGATCAAATAATTAACATATATCTTCAATTTAAAAGAACATTACATATATTAGAATTATATATATTTTTCTTCACAAAATTCATAGAATGCTTGAATTTATAAATGCCATACTTTCCCTCTATTTTAAGAATATAGGGAATCTACCCCAACTCTACATATCAATTTTCAATACATATCCGTTTAAATTATATTTAGAAAACTCCTTCAACGTGTCATAGAAGATAAGGAGCCTAGACTTCTATGTTCCAACATTACATACTTACCACGAATATATTTTTAAGTTGCACAAATAAACATAGAAATGACCTAATTATATATATAATGAAAATTCATGTATTTATGTCTATGTTATTAAATTCGATGAATCTTACAGTTAGAAATTAAATATTGTCGTTAAAGGAAAAGATTTTGTTGATAATGCAATTATGGAGAAATTTGTGTAGACATTGAGGGGATTAATGTTCCCAAAGATCTTCTATAATACGTGTATGTGGAGAAATAGACATATATGTAATTTGTGGGACATATTTATATGTCTAAATCTTATAATTATGAATAACGTGTATATCAATATTGTTAAGAAATTATTTGAAAACCAAGTTTTGATATTTAAAAGAAGTTATATTCACCCTCTTACTGATAGCCCACGGATTTATATACCTATTTGTAATTTGTAATTTCATAGCTGATGTTGGAGATGTTTGGAGTAGCCTCTATTGAAATCCCGGAGTAGCTTCTCTCGAGGTGTTTGGATGAGCCTCTGTTGAAATTCAAGAGCAGCTTCTCTTCTGTTGAACACCAGGTATTATTATTAATGGAATTCAAAGAAAGAAACACAAATCACATCCAAAATACAATGATAGCCACACCGCCATAAATCACAAAATTGGCCGATGTAACGATAAGAAGATTAATGGAGCACGACTTCCCGATGACTATTAATGCTTCTCCGATACTGCTATCACTGCATGATGTCTTGCATAACAATGGATACATTCCAATTTCTTTCTCATTCCTTCCAACCATTTTCCATAGCTCTACCATATGCATTTCAAAAAGGATGTTCCAGTTTGAATAAATAATATTTTTCAAAATTTTCTAAATTAGAAAAACGAGTCAAGTGAACAAAGAAGACAATAGAAATTCATATACTCTGAAATGGATTCACAATTGCTATTGGGTGTAAGTTTTCATATTACAGTGTTGTAGTGTAATAGAATGCATGACATGCCAAAGATTACATGCTCATTATTGAGTTCTCTCAGCGGTGGCGATTTCCTCGCATTCAGGGTTAGTTGTCTAGGATTCGATTTCAAAAAAGCGGTAATTCCATGTGTCTGCAAACATGAAAGCATGGTAGTTGGTGTCCATAAGCTGAACAATATTGCCAGGTTTTTTCTGTAGTGATGCTTAGACAAAGCTCAAAGGATTTGTTCCAGTGATAGAATTTTCAAAGTAGCATGAAAAGCCGCTAACTGCCACATGTCCGTAGAATTTTCAAAAGGTAGTTGCATACAAAGTTGTCGGCCACCACGTCGAACAAAAAATAATGGTCAAGACACATTCTGCAATTTTGAAATTAGCATCGCCCCCACAAAGGCTTTTCCTTATTGTTTTCTGGCATATGTGATGGTCGATTCAATGGTGACCCTACTCCAGCATAGATTTCTTTCACAATTTGTAATACAAAGACCCTTATCTAATAATTATATGAACTATCCAATTGAGGGTTTGAATTACTTTTTCTCCTTTGTTTTGAGATTTCTTTCCTATTTATATCAATCAATGGTCAATCAATGGTCACTGTTCTATTTTTTTACAGTATTTTCTTGTAACTATATTTTTTAACTTTTCATGTATATTTATTTTTAAAAAGTTAATATATAATCATTAATTGATTTGGCATCAACTGTGATGTGTATAACACTACTACATTCGTTATATTTAAATATTTAAATATATTTATGAAATGGAAGTTTGGAATGCACACATTCCAAGTTCCAAGTATATGCCTCAACCATATATAAAATATTGCTTACATTGACAAATATAATAGATTGTCACATGAAATAATCACATTGGATTTACCAAACCACTTTGCATGGCACATGATTTTCATAGTTACCAGTGTTGTTGTGTCTCCTTAGGTAGTTAACGAGTATCCTCTACAACGCTCTTGAAAATAAACAATAGTACCAAAAATAAATACTAAAATTAGATATACACAAAATAATTGAATAGTGCTTATGTGAATTATCTATACATTGAGAGATTGTGAAGAGAAAGAAATTGTGATGTCTATGATTCATATAGTAGACTTTATAGAATAAAGCTTGCGGATTTTGTCCTGGCAAGATCATTCTGCGGTGACCAAAATGGAAACCTGGCCAATAGAATAATCACGTTCGTCGGCGGTCGCTGCCGAGATGGAAGATCGTTCTGGCGCCTGACTGTGTCGCTGGTCATCGGTCTCCTGTCGGTGTCCAAGGACAAAGAAAAACAAAAAAACTAATTGCAAAATATGCCGCCGGTTGCTCCAGTGAAAAGCCCCTCGTCGGTGGTCGCTGGTCGCTTGCCGCACAATACAAATTTTCGTTTGTTATCCTTTTCAAACCGACCAACGACTGGCGAGAGTCTACTGCAGCGACTACTCGTGACCAAGGTTTAATGCCTACATACCCCTTGGTTACTTAACTTCGGCGATCGGCTACAGTAGCGATCGACAGAAACCCGCCAGAGCGCATTTTAGTTGACTCGCGAGATTTCATATGGAACGCAACCAGCGACCGTTCAAATGGAAAACCCTCTTCTTCCTCCAACAAACAATGCTAAACAAACGAACTTCATTTTCCTTTAAATAGAGTGGGCCATAAATGCCAGCGTGCTTCCCAAAACAAATCCCGCCGGTGGCTTCGACGACTTCACCCTAACCACTGCAAAACGATCGGAACAAAAGCACCAGTTCTGGCGAGCAATTGGTGCGACAAAAATTCAAATGGGCGAAAGGCTCGGCCGTTGTTGTTCAAAAAGGGGCGACCAAACCAACGAATTCCTCACGAGAAATGCTTGGTCACTCCGTGGGTCGGCGATAATATCATAAAAAACACGAAACGGTCAGCGAGATAGTTGAAAGACAAGCGACCGAAGCACCGCGAATGGAAGTAAAATATTTGGGCGAAAAATAATGATGTGATGTGATCACTGGCGGCAGAAAAACTTGGTTGACGGAAAAATCATAAGATCTATGAAACGGTGGGCTGAAAAATCATACGTTCTATCAAAAAGTTTGATTTTTCCTTTCGGCGTTCCTTTTGCCTCTCCAGGGGCAAATGCTAGTTATATTTTGAAAGAAATTATAATGTTAAGATGGGTTTTATACTAGGTATAATGAACAAGTTGATAATGGAAGAAACTTCATAGATTGCTTGGAAAAAACTCATGGATGAACAAGTTGATAGTTGAACTTGTCATACCAATGTGATGGAAGAAGCTTTGGAACTTCCCATCAAAAAATTATAAATTAGCAAGTTGATAGTTGAACTGTATTACTAAGATGGAAGAAATCTTAGATCTCTCCTATCAAAAACTCATGGAAGAATTAGGGAAGAAGGAAGACGTACTTGACACCCTTCAAAAGGATAGTCTCACCCTCTTCAACTACAACTTTCTCCCATGAATTATTGACTACACATGAGTTATCTTCTCTTAATTTTTAGAAGCATAATAAAGATATTGGTTCCAATTTAGACTTTACCAGATGGGTTACACAAACGATGGATTTAATAAGTGGATATGGTGTTGTTACTTATATTAAGCTTGAAATGAGCCTAGTTAGAGAAGGTCTTGGATATTTTGAGACAACATAAATATGTGAATCACCATGTTTCATCTACCACTAATTTTTAGGAACTGTAATATGCACCGTTTGATTTTATTGCTATCGAACTATTGAACCAAATCCCACATGTTTTATCAAATGGAATTATAAACTTCACCATCCATGTTTTATCCATATTGATATCCTCATCACAATGATCAGGCATATTCTCCCATCATCTAGGTAATGGCATTCTTATTGCCACATATATTTTTTACAAATTAACAATAATAAGCATAGATGACATATTTTTGGATCGATACCCACTATTATCTCTAATTGTGGGTGCACTAATGATTTTTCCTGGTGACATTTGAGCTCTTGTTTGAGGACATATTATTGATTTTTTTTTCGATCATACAATGATACCATTCTCATAGCTCATTTTGATAATGAATTCACATTAGGAGCGATATTTTCTTAGCAAGTTTTAATGGCATCATGTTTGTGCACATGCATATGGTGAATGAAGTGTTTATGATGGGAAAACCATGTAGTTATATGTGGCATTTGAAGCAATTTTTTAGCCTTTGACCCCACTAACGCATTTTCATATCTTTTGGTTTGATTTCCTGGAGTGTACTTGTTGATCTTTGACATTCTTTCCTTACTAACAAAGTTGTCATATCACTTTCAGTGTTGGCATGCTCTTGCCATCACATTGTCAATTTTTGGAGATTGTTCTTCGACAACATTGTGGTATTGTGCTCCCCATATTTGATTACTTGTGCAAGAGATTATTTATTGAAACCTTTGTTTGCTTTGTAGATTTTGTAGAGGTTTTTATGAAGATTTTTGGGTTTCTTGTAGACCATGATTCTAAGAAGTAGTCTTAATTTAGAGCTTGTGTGTACCTTATTATGATTATGTACCATTCAACTTTCTCACCATCAAGTGTCATTCATATGAAATATTGTCACACTAAGGCTTTGACTACAAATATCTTTTCCAAATCCTTAGCAAGGGCTAAATTTGTTGAATTTCACACTTTTCTTAGGAGGAATGAAGTTATAATTGAGGAGGGATAAAATAATATCCCTTCCTTGCTCCCAAGTCAAGATTAAGGGGGAATGTTAATGCTAAATAAATATAAATTTGATTTAGTGGTCAATATATTAATGGATTATTATTAATGCCATTAAAATAATCAATATATATTTGCTTGTGCAACAAAATGTTATGTTTTACTCTATTACACTTTATAAAGGGATATTGCACTTAATGCATTATTCAAACATAGACCTTGGATATTATTGAAATATGATTTGATATATTCATGTTGTGTAGAGTCAAATTTTTATTCTAATGTTCAACGCATACTTCTAACACAAATCTCTCAAGCCCCATCTCCATGCATACTTCCCAATCATGCTTTCCTAGGTTGTGATAAGTTGTTCCTCTCTTGATTCCATTTTGCTACAAGGCCTCTAATTTGTGCAAATGAAAGCATTGTTGATGAACTATCCTACCCTCCTCGATTATGAACATATTATAAAAACCAACTTGTTTGAACCCTCTTTCACCTCTTCATCATCAATAAGAATCACTCTCACAAGCCTCTCCCCATACCATTTAGAATGAAATCATATGTAAGCATGTGAAGTGATGCGCTCATGTTATCCCACCTCTAAATTATGGGTTGGCTATCTCATTTGTAAAACTCTACTAAAGGATAACCCTAATAGAAGATAGCTTCCTACCCTCCTCGATTATGAACATATTATCACAACCAACTTGTTTGAACCCTCTTTCACCTCTTCATCATCAATAAGAATCACTCTCACAAGCATCTCCCCATACCATTTAGAATGAAATCATATGTAAGCATGTGAAGTGATGCGCTCATGTTATCCCACCTCTAAATTATGGGTTGGCTATCTCATTTGTAAAACTCTACTAAAGGATAACCCTAATAGAAGATAGCTTTAACTTGACCCATCATGTTGTCAGCTATGATCTCATAAATTTCTCCAAGACTACAAGGATCTTGATTATCCATGTAATGAGTAACATCTAAAATAGGGACCATAAATGTCACCAAGTACAATATGTTACTGTGTTTTTTTTATATACCTATCCTCAATGTTCTTGGAATCCCTCCACTAAGTCCATTCAAATCTCACGTCCATTGATTGCAAGGCTTATTCCACCTTAAGCATCTTCTCCAATAAAATAAAGTAGTTATCATGCTTAGTTTTTCTAGACTTGAGGAATCCCTTCATGGCATAAGCCTTGCAGATAGATAAAGAGAAATCCCTCCCTTCCTTTCCAAACCAATCAACAACCTTAAAAATAATGGGTTTACTAAAGATGTATTAATAATGTCGATGGTACTATTAGTCCACCTACCCTAAAATATGTGAAACCTTACCCTCGCCTACGTTTATGTCATCTCCTCCATATGTAGTCTCAGCTTATTTTCCTTGCAAAGATGTCCTAAGCTTATTTTCAATTGAATAAGCATATAAAATCCTTACATCCAAATTTTTCTTAATCTCCTTATAAAAAGAAGTGGAATAGAAAAAACATGGACGAAAATGCCACTGCGCTTTCCCATATAAGACAACTACATTATCTAGATGTATCTTATACATTTCAAAAATGTGCTTGGTCTCGGGTTACATTGGAATTTATAAAAGAAGACTCTACTTATACCCAAATGCAACATCTAATTTGGTGGCACATTAGGTTTGTATTCACATCGTGAAGAGAAGTGGTAATTATAAAGGTTCTTTTTTATTTATATACCATTTGTAATCTATATACTTTTAGTTCTAGTTCACGCTAAGTCTAGTGCAAATAATAACTCCCATTTTTAGGAGAGCATAAAGGTGTTGCTAGACTCTCTATTGTGCCTCCACTCCATTGAAAATTAGTTTTACTAACGTTGTCATAGTCATGGCATGCCCACCTTTTAGGTCAATTTTACTTTAGTTTCTCATATTATAAGAGATATTTTGCGGGTCACATTGTAAAAGGGTCATATGGGATATTTGCAAATTAAAAAAAATAAAATTGAAAGGATGTTGGATTAGGGGTGGACCTTATTTCTCCCAATCCACCTATATTGGTTTGAATTTGAGTCTCGTGATCATTATAGATGATTGAAGAGTTTGAGAGATTGTAACGCTTTCGATGCGAAGGGAATTTCCAAGTTTATGGTGTCAAAGTTTGAAATTAGAAATTTGAATCCAAAATGTTTGAAAAAAAATAAGAAAAACCTATAAACATGCTTAAACTTATTATATTTAAATTATATCTTTAGCTTGAGGATATTAGATTTTAAATTAGATTCCCTTAAGGGGCAATTGTGAAAAGATTCAAATAGAATCAATAAAATGCTTCAAATTAGCTCAGAATTTGATTCAACTCAAAACTTGTACATTATCATTTTTTTTGGCACATAGTCTTAAGTGCCATCCTTAAGCTTCGATCTAAAAAAGTTCAAGATGAATCTCAAAGCTAAATTTTTCAAGCATTTCCTTGAAGTCTTAGTAGTCCATATCGCTAATCCATTTAACATGTTGACCCATGGACTTCCACCTTCTAAACATCCATATCATCCATTTCACCTAAAAAAATGAAGACTAGAATGATCCTAGTAACTATTGCACTATTGTGTTTGGCTATAACTTGAGTAAGATCTTTGCCACAACCCTACACATTCACATCTCCAAAATGGGTAGAAACAAAGAAATTGAGGGCATAAAGACAAGCAAGATTCAAGAGGAACCATCATACCAATGATTATATCTTTACTTGAACTCCATCATCAAGGAGGCTAAGGAAAACAAGCACAAATAATGATAGTGCTCCATGGACTTCCTCAAGGCAATTGAGTCAATTCCTCAACACATATTAGATAACATGCTTAAGACTTTTGTTATTCTACCATTGGTGGTCTTGCTTGCTATGGCATATTACAAAACCATTGTTGGCGAGTTATGGATCAACACTAGTGATACATAGGAGGTTGAGAATATTATAGGAGTTAAACAAGGTTTCCCACTTTCTCCTACACTTTTTGGGCTCTACATTGATGAGCTAGAGGAAATCATATTAGATTCATTAGATGGTCAAAGATGATTTCTTACTCTTGAGAGTCTGTATTGTTATTATCCTATTTGCAAATGACAATACCTCATGGCTCACTCAACAAGGGGCCTCCAAAGACAACTTGACATCTTACCTTCCTTTTGTGATACTCAGCCTCAAGTTAATCTAGGGATAACAAAAATTACAGCTTAGTAACATCTCTTAAAATAAGGAAAGCAATGTAATTCTTACTTACAAAGGTGACAGGGTTGAGGTAGTCTCTTCATATGTATGTTTAGGGATCCTCTTATGTAGGCCACACTTTAACTTGACTTTAGTAGTAGAAGTTAGACTAAGTGAGGGGTATGTGACTTGGAAAGAAATGTTTTCAACTTTAGTTAGGACATTTGATTGAAGATATAACTCTTTCACTCATTGGTCATACCTACTCTCTTTAAAGACCATACCTTCATGGAGTAAATCAAAACATGATAGAGAGAATGCTTCTCACGATGTCATTGAAGCAACTTCATGCTAATAAATGAATACCTTGTGCTATCATTCTTGTAGAATTTGGCACAACCCCACTCATTGCATAAATGATTTTACATGTTGGGGCATGATACACAAGTTCATATGGATTGATAACTCACAGAGGAGTATTTTAGATATATATCCCTATATTTTTCTCAAGACCTCTATCGAGCAAGCAAAACATGGGATTCATTCATGTTGGCATGTGAGAGCCTCTTCATTGCTTCACCTCATTGACCTTGATATTGACATACCACCCTCACATAACTTTTCACTAAATGTTTATAATCTCTCCAAGGGTATTCATACCATAATTTACAAAGCCTACCTTCAATTCACATGGTTTGAGCCTAGAAAGTCATTTTCTTCCAAACTCTAACACCACTCATACTTGTATCTCTGGCACATGGATAAGCTCATCTAGCCTCCAGGGTACATCATACTCCGGCTACATTACAACATGAGGGTCCCTCACCCTCAACTCAAAGTTTGCTCCCACCAACTTCACATTGGGACAGATCACCATATTCCTAGAGATAATTATATTTGCCAGGTTTTCCACTTAGAACTCGAGACTTATGACCATTTTGTATTCATATGCTCTCTATAAGATTAAAGGATGGTTATATTTTTTGTTTAGAGATTCACTTTGCTCTCTTAAAGACTCGTGGCTTATGAGGACTAGAGATGCTTAACTCTCCACCTTTGAGAAATGTTCGACCTTCGTTGACGACTTACCATATGCGAATTCACCAAATTGATATGCACTAGGTTAGTTACCTCTTACTTCCAACACTTTGTCACCAGTAAGAAGAGGCCCCAAGGCCAGCTTCCAAGCTCACATAATAGATATGTGAGATGTTGTAAACCAAATGACTCCCATGGCCTCACTCCCATGACACATTTCTTTGCAATGTTCAATATTGGAAGTACTTTTCCAAAGCAATAAAACTTGTGTAAATAACCTTCTTTTCCTTGAGCTTCTTCAATATTCCCCATTTATTTAGATTAATGCATTTTAGATATTTATTTATTTATTTTTCCTTTGCTTAAAATGTTTTCCATCTATGTCTTCTTCACGGGGATGGTATGTGGACACCTCTGCCATATAATCACACATTTCAAGCGAAGTGAAAAAATATATACGTATCATTGCTTTCCCTAAATCTGTCTCAAGTATCGGCGGACGACGAAATCCCTGCTCTTTTAAAGTCTGGTTAAGCGAAGTGGGTAGGGGTTTTGTTTTGTGTCAATAATGGCGGCTACGCGATCATTCCGACTAGTCTCCGCCCTAAGTGCTGAACCTCTGAAGCACATCCACGCCATTCCTGCCTTAATCATCCTCTCCTTCTCACACCCCCTTCAAATTCCATCCAAATTATTTTCAACGGCATTTGATTCGACCCCAATAGCGAAGTTCCTTCTCAACGACTGTGGTTTCTCTCTCGAGGATGCAAACGACATTTGCAGAAGAAAACCGGATTTACTGTCTCACGGCAAATCCTATGATAATTCACGGCAAACCCTACTCTTCCTCAGAGACAAGGGTTTCCCTGAAATCGGCATTCAGAAACTCTTTTCCAAGCTCCCCAGTATCTTACGGTCCAGTTTCCAGGACAACGTGAAGCCCAAGGTTGAATTCCTGGAGAAGATAGGCCTCACTGGTCAGAAACTGGTCAAAATCCTCAGTAGAGATCCTCGTTTTTTGGGATTCAGTATTAGCCGTACATTGGAACCGAGGGTTTGCCTTTTACAGTCCGTGCTTGATCCCGATCAAGCCATCGTGGTTTCGAACCCCGCATCGGATAAAATTCCGGGTTCAAAATTTGTTTCCAATCACAAGCGAACCCTGTCTGTCATATGTTTAAACCCTAGGATTTTAGGATTGACCACGGCGAAAAGCTTGGTGCTTGTTAAGGATGTCGAGGGCTTGGGCTTTGAGAAGGGGTCCAAGGCATTTTCTCGCGCTTTTCTTCAGTTGAGTATGCTGAACAGGGACAATGTTAAGCTGAAATTGGAAAGTTTGAGAGAGTCAGGGTTTACAGAGGAGGAAGTTCGGGTTCTTGTTAGGAAGTATCCTACGCTTCTGGGGTTGTCCAAGGATACACTGCGGCAGAAGCTCAAGTTTCTTGTTGAGGAATGGAAGCTTCCTCGCAATGTTATTTTGAGGTGTCCGGTTCTTATGGGTTTGAGCATGAAAAAGAGACTGAAGCCGAGGCTCGATGCTGTGAGGGCCTTGATGTTGAAGAACGACTCTTCAAAAACAGCTAAAAGTTGCACTCCAACGCGTTATCTCAAAATGTCAGAGGGAGAATTTCATCGCGAAGTGGTGGGCAGGCTTGCAGCATAAACATTTGGTTGGGTTTGGTCTCGATTTATTGAAGAGGTACTCGGAGGTTTCAACCCGCCGGAGTCAAATTCTTGGTCTGCCTGGCGGGAGTTCAATTGATGAGGTACTGAGAAGCTTTGAAGCTGCTGGAGAAAATGGTTGGTTGCTGCATCAATAATGGTGATGCTTCACAGAGAAGGAGAATGACACCATCTTTTTTCATTAGATTTCTTCGTCTGCATTGTCTGTTGGATTGGAATTTGGGTGTGATCCAAATTTTCAAATGTTGTTTTCAATTGTTTTCATGGGTAGGATGGATTAATCTGGATGTGTAACTTTTTACTTTTTCCCTTATCAATGCAAAACACCGTTTCAGATCAGACCCCTATATTACATGTGCACGGGGAGCTCATTTGACTAAAATGAAACTCATTTGATATTTGATTGTTTTATGTTTTTATTTTTATTTTTAACAACTCAGAAATGTGAATGGCAACAATGAAATTCTAAATCAAATATTCATATTTTGATTGAACAATGAAATTCTAAATCAAATATTTATATTTTGATTGAACAATGAAAGTATAAATCAAATATTCATATTTTTTAAGGCTTTTTTTAAGGTTATTGGGAAAAAAATCATAAAAATGTTCAAGATTTTTTTTTTCAAAGTGGGGATCCCTATACAGGAAAACCCTCTATTTCCTAATTTTCTAAAAATGAGGTTGTAGAGAAATGTACCCACTAGTTTACCATTTTGGAAACTTGGGAATTTTGGGGACAAACTTTTCATTGAAGATAATGTTTTTTTTTATAACATTGGTTGTTTTACATAGTTGCATCAGAAGTATTCTTGTTAGTTGGGGAACATGTTTCCTGGAAACTAAGAGTTGGAATAGAGTGAAAAGAGTTCCAAGAACGAAGCTTTTAAATGTTCCCACCAAGTTGGAATAATGTGTATTTATTACCATGTGAATGCCAAAACAATGCTTAATAAAGGTGTTTTAAGTACATCACTTCTTATTGGCTCCATAAACTACCAATAAGGCTTGAAAACATTTAAACATCATTTTAACAATGAAAAATTCATTCAAAACATGAGAATATATATTTGTTAATGAGAATGTTATGAGTTCATGGCATTTCATAGTGGAAACTTAAACATAGTGATATTTGAGTTTCCTTCATATTTGAATGGTTGATTACTTCTTCTCTTTTTGATGAGTAATTTTTATGATTTTTTTTCACTCTTTGTTAGCATGTCATGAATTCATGATGTGACATTTTGATAATTAAAACCCATAATGACATTTGTTACTTGATTTTTCTCCTCATATTTGAATGATTGATTGGCAACTAACTAACTATGATATTATCAAACAAATAGAAATTTGAAATTTCAATATAGAATGGTTGTCATCAATTAATGATTAGAGCATGTCAAGAACTCATGATGTGATTTTTTGACACTCAAAACACTAAATGATATTTGATTTTTTCCTCATATTTGAATGATTGGTTATTAACTATCTATGATATTATTAAATAGAATTTTAAAATTTCATTATAGAATGGTAGTGAATGGAAAACTAAAGTAGATATGAATGGCATGATATTGTTTTAATATTTTTTGAATATAGATATCATTATGATTGATTATTTAATATTATGATTTTTTATATTTAAATTTTAAATTATAAAATTATATTTCATTTTAAAAGTTAAAACATTTCGTTTTCTAAAATATTTTTTATAATATAATATAATTAGTAGTTGATATAAATTTGAGTGAAATTTCTAATCATAAGAAGTATTTTTATCGACTTTAAATAACTAGTAATTGCCCCAAGAGGTGCAAAGGGATGCCGCAGGAGGAAATACAAAAGTAAAATAGGGGGAGGAAAGGTTAGAAGTAGATGCTATTAATGAAATTGGGACGTGGACCTAAAGTCAAACTTGAAAAAAAGGGACATGAAACCATTGTGTCAAAATATGAAAGTATATAAATGTACAGCTTGGTAATTATGACTGCAGGTTGAGGCAAAGACATATAGCAAGCACATAAACAACTCCCAAATTTAAGACAAAAAATTTGTGTTGTAATTTTATAAATGTCTTATGCAACTTTTAGTCAATCATACCGATGTCGAGACAATGTTGGAAGTATTCCCTCTTTCTTTATTAGATTTGTAGTCATTTCACAAATATTAGATACCCTTTGCATAATCTAAGGCCCTCATCATTGTATGTGTCTAAAGTTGATAATAACCCTTATGCAATGGCAAGTAATAATACATTGTTTCATATGAGAGATGTGGATAGGAATTCCTAAACATTTGTTCTATGAGAGATATTATCACCATTTTGAGGAGTGCAACATCAAGGATAGTTTTTGGTGGAGATAGCATATCAACATTTTTATAAGATGCCCATAGTTTTGGGGTTACACCACATAAATGAGTTGTATTGCTTAGGTTATATCTATAGGGAGGATTTATTATACCAAAATAAACCAACACTTATGTTTATACTCATCCCCTGTCCATTGGTTGTAGCTTGGGTGGTTGGGAGGAATGATTGTTTCCCTCCCCACCTAGGTTCAATTCTTGTAAGTGACATGATGCTCTTGTTGAGCCCTATTGTAATGATTGTATTTCAAGATTTCCTTAATTCCTTCGGAATAGCAGGAAGGTGATTTTTCCGCTGGGAAAAAAAAATCATCCCTATCAAGCATTACATTTTGGTAGGGTAAATAAAAAAGTGATTGCAGTCATAGTTTAATGAACCAAGGTCCTATTAGCATTAACATACAAAACTCACTTTTACTTTACATAATGCTAGTTGTCAGTTTGAAATGTAATAATCAAATAGAATAATTTTGAATTTATGTGTCCTAGAAATAGTGGAAATACAATAAATTTTACCTATTTCATGGTCATTTCTTTGTGATCAATCAATAAAAATAATTTACCATATTATTATCTTTAATTTGATTATTTTTGTTAGGATGCCAATACATGAAGGGCACTGAGGTTTTCCTGTTCATTTTTCATATTTATAAAATCAACAATAAATATCTACATAACTAGTCCCACTTTTCTAGATGTGGGATTAGCTTTGGAAGATTGAAGCAAATTCCTACATTACAAGTACTTGACAAGGATCCAACATTGTTAATTATCCCATTGTTTTAGAGTTCCCTCCAAATAATAGCATTAGAATTTTAGAGAATTTATAGTGATTAATGCTTTATAGGAAACTCTTAATTGTAAGCCAAATCTACATATAAATTATGTAAAATTTGAACTTCATGGAAACAGTCTGTTCATTATCTTTTGTTTTACGACATTTATAAATTTTGCACTTAGATTGTTGATCCCTTACACACTTCTTTGATATATCAAGAATACTGCAATTTATAATCCTAGTAACAAATTTTGGTCGATCATGTTCAATTTTCTAACTACTTTGTTTATATCTTACACTTTACATTTAAATGGGTCGAATCTAAAAGGAAGGATCGTACATTATAACAATGGATCCAAAACTAGATGAAAATGAAATCTTGATAAACCAATATCACCATTCTTAAGAAACTTCATGATGAAAACTCAATTTTTCAAGAAATAACTATAGCAAAGCATTAGCTAATATATGAGAAACTAATTAGTGAAAATTATCCATCTTCCTTATCTACAAGTTTTCATTATATACTTCTAAGTAATTAGCATCCCTTTAAATTACCACAATTCCACATTCTAATTCCCTTTCCGGTAAGTTATTTGATGGAATCCGACAATGGAAATTAATTGGAATTTTGACAATGAATTTTGACGATTTACTAAATTTTAACAAGGGATCTTTGAATCCATCTACAGTGTTAGCAAATTGTAACATTATAGATGGATTCATCAGAGACCCCCTAGTGACACGAATCCATCTACATTGTTACAATTTACTAAATTTTAACAGGGGGTCTTTGAATCTATCTACAATGTTAAAATTTAGTAAATTGTAACATTGTAGATGGATTCAAAAGAGACCCCCTAGTGACATGAATCCATCTGTAGTGTTAAAATTTAGTAAATTGTAACAATGCATTGTTAAAATTGCAATTTCCCATTATCGGAGTGACACAATTAAAACTGACTAACATAAATGACTAATTCATATTCTTGTAGCTAGTCATATTTTTATTCCTTGACTAAATTAATTGTATACGTTAGTCATTTTTAAGTGTGTCACTTATTATCTAGTCGTATTTTTTAACCCGTGACTAAATTAGTCGTTTTTAGTTGGATCACTCAAAATTGCTCAAATTTGGTAGTAAATCACTTGAAAAAATTGTGGTGACTAACTTTTTTAGTCACGTAGTCACTAATTTCTCATTTTGTACTAGTGCTCACTTTTCTTATGAGTCTTCAAAATTCCCTCATAGTGCCTTCTTTGTTGCTCATTTTATATGAAATTTGTTGTTTTTTCACTTCTCATATTAACCTCCTCCTTTTTGAAGAAATATTCATGCTTTCTATTGTCTCATATAATTATGCTTTTGACATGAATACTATTAGATTTGATTAATTTGAAGTATAATTGAAACCTAAAACTCTTCTCTCACTTGCCTCGGGTAAGATGTTACTACATCTTAATTCAAAAGAATGATGCCCAATCATAAAATTTGCCTCTAGAGGATGTTGACAGGCTCATAACTACTAAAGTCTTGTTATCAAACTACACAATTTATGAAACCTTCAGAATTGCAGAAACCTACACTTAAAGTGGCCACAATGGTGTTTGAATGGAATGGAAGTGATTCCTTATCCAATAAACACTCGATTAATGAGATCCAATTGTCCACAACTTACAAGTAAGTCAAAATTAGGAAGTCATGTCCTAGTATTTTAGTCATATGTACATGCACTTACCAAAAGATAGAGTCCACATGCAATAACAAAAACCAGGGCTAACATGCACACTACAACTAGAAGGATGAGAAATCTTTGATAATTCATTCAACATTAAATTAGATTGTAGAAAGGGACTAGTTCCCTTTTATACTATAGACAATGACAAAACTATAAAAATAGCATGACGTTCAATATATCTTTATGACTAGATTATGGAAACACAAATTTGAGTGCGTTCCCATAGACACAAAACTTGACAGGTTCCTAAGGATAGAAATTGCATACTTCAAATCCTATTCAACTTGAAATTTTGGTCCATTAATGATTCCCATTATAGTTCCAAATAAATTATTATCTACCACCAAACAAACATTGATACATGTAAAATGAAGTAACCTACTCAAATTACCCAAATGACAATATAAAGAAATAAATATGCCAAACAGTAGTAGTGTCGTTTGCACTTCAAGACTCACAATAGATGAATTATAGGAAGGAAAACACATAATTAAGGGTTTCGGACACCTGTTGTTTACCATGAGGAAAGTTAATATGATTCTCTTCCTTTGATTAAACTAAGTAGTATACTACAATACCAATGTATATCTTAGCTCTGTAGTATACCAAAGAACAGCTCAGCACAGCAGTACCAAAAAAAAAATTATACATGAAACATCAACATTCACAAAAGGTCAGCCAACAATCTCCATTGTTACAGATGCATTAATTCGTGCAGATTACTTCATATAGACTATGATGAATTTAGTGGATCTAAAATATCAATTCAATGGCATAAAGGAACACCACTAATGAACAAAAACATACAGTCACCTTGAATCCTCCATGCAAGTTTTACATAAGATGTGAGGTTTTACATAAGATCTGACCTTATCGCCATGTAGGTTTAAGAACCTCCTTTACAAATTCCGCGAGCACTTATATGAAAAGCTTCATCATTTTGATTTCTTTACTCTTCTTACTTTCATCATGTGCATGAGCTTGATCTGTGGCAATGTCTCAACTAGCATTTTCTATTGCTGCTTCTATGGCAATGTCTCCAGCATTTGCTTTCGCTACTTCTAACAAGTGTCCTGGACTGCATCTTTTACCTTCTCATCTAGAATTCCATTCAATACCACAACTACATCATATTTCACATATGTTTGTACTACTTCATGAGATTCAATGCTTTTCAAAAAAAAATCTCAACGTTGTCTTTATGTTTGTTGTTTACAACTATGACTACTAAGTTTTCTCTGGACATCCTTGTTATTGGGACTAACATTTTGCAGTAATGGCCAATGCCATCTCATAAAGAATCATATTAGTTTTTTTGAATTGATATGTCAAGATTAACTTGGACCCGATGGATCCGGAAGACTCTACTCATAAGATTAACTTGATCAAAAACAAATATCCTAGGCACATCTTTACTAGGTTGATTTAGATTAAAAGCAGAAAGGCTTGAAATATGTTTAGCAGATGAAATTATGTGTACATATTTATTAAGTTGATTAACGATTGAAAGGCCCAATATATCTTATTGGGTTGATTAAGACCAGAAATTCCAAGAACATCTTTACTAGGTAGATTAATAGTAGAAAGGACTGGTGTAAAAGCCCCCCCAGTCCGAGAACATGCAAAAGCCTTTTGTTTTTCAAATAATGCAAGCATCACTGACCCAATCTATCCTCTTGACTAATTTGGAGGAGGAAAAAGTAGCATTGTAATTAATCTTGGCATAAGACTCTCATGTCCAGTGCTTGATGTATGTTGTAAATTGACCAATTCCAAGGAAAGCTAAGCACATACATACTTTTGCTATGTGGAAGCATTAGCAATGTGAGAAGTGACATCATTAGCACAATAGTCTACTTCTTGAATAGTTGTACCATGAACACATCCAGGATATGGCTCCGTTAGTCAATGGGAACCCCACCTCCTCCTTCAAAGCCACTATAAGCCTCATACAATGCTTCCCTCTTTCACCTTTGTCATTCCATGAGTCATGACAATACCTTGACGATACCTTGCTTCTCGGCGGAGCCTCCTCTATCATTGCTTCTTGTTTTTGCTCCATTCTTAACCACTTCCTTGAAGCCCTGGGAGGAGCAACCAAAGAAGGAAAAATCATGACCTACACATAGAACATCAACCCCATTACATTAAGGGAGATAGCAATAATTTTTTGATTCCAAAGCATTGATTCATGGCGAAGTTTTAGATACCTCAGGATGCCCATCTCTCTTCATGCCCCCACCTCAGAGATATGATTGGACATCATCAGAAAAATCAAGGGAAATCTCTAGAAATCGGGAGCACAATGGATCAATCCAGTAGGAATAAATTTTTTCATAAAGTATGTTCTATTAGCGCTGCCAATTTATAGATGATCATCTCTATTAGTTGCAAAAGGGATCATGACGTGGATAACTCAAGAAATCAAAAACGTTCTCTAGGAGGGGGTAAGTCCAACACTAAGGAATACCACTTGGTGAACTAGAACACTATGAGGTCACCTAAAGATGGGGGTGGATTGGGTATAAAATACCCAGCTATGATAAGCATTGCTCTTGGAACAAAAAAATTATGGCGTTTAATCACTGACAAGATGGAATGGTGGAAGATAGTTATTTTCAAAATATATTTCCATGGAACTAGGAAGTGGTGCATTGATAGGTTGTTATAGGATAAAGGGGGATCGCATATTTGGAAAATGTTGAAGGCTATGACTCCCCTCATACTATCCAATCTCACTTGGAATATAGGAAATGTGAAAGAAATCAAAATATGGACTGATGACATACTCAACACCCCCCTAGCTCAAAATCAAGATTTATGTTTGCTTAGAATTTGGATGGAGGGAGAGAATATAACAACCCTACACGACATATATCAACGGTCTGATGATGGAAAACAATGGATAGGCTAGTTGCTCAATGCCCTTCCCATCTCAACAAATTAGCTTCATCTCTACTTGCTAGCCTCTTTGGGTGTGCACTAGTCTACCATATCTCAGATTCGAGAGGCTAGAGTGCTTCACACTATATAGTCAAGATGGGATATTCCCAAGAAATCTAGAGTCTTTTCATCTTCTTCCACGGTTTGGATTGTGGGAGAAAATTTGGCATGGCAATTTCCTTCCCAAATTCAAGATGGCGTGTTGGGTCCTTGTTCATGGGAAAAATATCACTATAGACAATCTAATAAATAAAGGCATACATGGTCCTTCTTGGTGAATCCTTTGCCAATCCACTGAAGAAACTCAAGGCCACCTCTTCTTGGAATGTCCCTACACTAAATCGATATGCTAATGGATTTTTTTGGAGATTAAAGATAGGTTGATCCATCCAACAAGATGGAGAACAATGTTCATAGTTTGGCATAAACACTACAAATTAATTTTCAAAGAGAATCCCCTTCTCAAATGTTCCTAGCAGTCAACTCCAAAATTAATTTGTTGGAAGGTCTGTCTGAAACAAAATCATATTTATGCAAGAAAAAGAACATCCAAGGAGAATAACTTCAAGAGACAAATATCTAATGGGGGGAATCCTAAGTTCAAAGGGTATAAGTGGGAAATCCCAACAATGTTTAGGCAACATGGAAAGAAGTTGGTTGGCAAATTTCACCCCCACTAGGAAATCTACTACAAAAAAACCTCTCCTAAATCCGGGCATCTCCAAGCAATGGAAAATCAAACTTGAAGTATATGAATTTACTAACTGGCATAGGAATAAAAAAATCCATATTCTCTTTTTTGATGAAGCCTCGAAGAATAATCCAGGGGTACTTGGTGCAGGGGGATCATCCTTGACTTCAATAGAAATCTAAAGCAATTCTATGCGTGGGTCCTTGGGACAACCACAAATAACCATGTTGAAGGTCACACACTCCTTCAAGGCCTAACACAAGCTTCCTCTTTGCATATTAAAAATATTATATCCATCAGAGACTCAATGATAATAATAAGGCAAATGAAAAATGCCAAAATCCCAAAAGATGTCAATTTGGCGAGATTTATTGCCATAATCAAGCAAGAGGGTCATCTATTCTGAAAGATTGAATTCCTTCACATCCTAAGGAGAAATAACCATGAGGTAGATAAGAACACAAACAATGACGTTGCTCTCAAAATCGGGGAGCTAAAAACAAATAAGGGGCTTATCCACTATCACATCCCCTAACCCACTCAGTTGTATTCTTTCTGAATGTATTGGAAGTGCAAACTATATCTATGAGTCTTTTGGTGCAACGATTCCAACAGCTTCTTGAGAACTCCTTTGCAAAGGAAACTGCTGATATTTGGAATAAATTTGTGAAAATTTGGTTTGAGGCCATAATTCAAACTTGTTTCATCTCTATTTGTATTTCTCTAGCTACACAATTCGCCTGCAATGTTTGCTAATACAAATACACTCGCTTTTGTTAAAAAAAATATTTGTAAAAATTCGAGGCTTGCTTTTTCACTCACATAATATAAATCATTTTTTATAAAGCTTTATTTTCTCTACTTGAACATTATTTATTATTTAACAATTTACTATTTTCCCACTTTAAACAATTTGAGTTCAGTTGTGATATTTTAGTTTTCATCTCGAATTTTTTCTTTAAATAAAAAAAAAACACCTCTTTTATTCCAATGGAGAACAAAGAACATGCTCTTTAGGTGCTTGTTGCACATAGTAAAATATTTGGAGCTTATGCCCTTAAAATCCACAAGGTAACAAATCTCCAATAGTCGGCAAAAAAACAAAAGGAAGCTATCTCAACATTAACAAAACTCTATCAAAGCCTCTACAAATAGTAAATAGTTTAAGAGTCTATAACTAACGTATTATATGGTTCCAAAAGTTAACATTTATACTTCATCAACTTGAAAGTTGTTACCTTATTATATCACAATATCTTGTCTAATTTCACAAACCTTGATATCTAGAACTTCCTCCAAAAGTAATTGACTTACAATAAGATGTATACCCGCTTAAGGTAGGGCATCAGTTGTAGTATTTGATGCTTTGTACACATGAGTAAGAGAGATAAAATGCAAAGGGCTTGTGTTCTCCTTAAGTTGCACAACAAGAAGAAGTAAAACATTATTCTCGACTTGAGGTTGAATTCATCCAAGAGAGATAATGTCCAACAATGAATCACCAAATACCTGAAGCTTTACTAATACTTTATCCAACGTTATCTTCATTAGGTATTCAAGTGCCATAAATTCTTCATAGTTGTTGGTACCCCTACCCAAATTCACTTTGAATTGAAAGTAATGTGTGTATAAGATACTAATTAGAGGAACTTTAAGTTAAAAATGGGACTCAAAATCAACAATGTACTATCAAAATCAACTTTATAAGAAGCAATAGGATTCAAGATGATGATGTCAACCATAAGGGCAAATAGTTTTGAGGGAAAGGGAAAAACTATTTTTTTCTATTGCATTTTCAACTTATATCCTTATAGGTTTACTCAAATTTTGAGTGTGAGCACTCATTAGATGCATAACTAAATTCCACATATAGCTAGTACCCACTCAAAATACTTTTTCCAGACCTTGCGAAGAAAAAAACTTGATATATTAAAAAAACGTATTTTGTTGAAACGAGATACGTTTTTTTTATTTACTCCAAGTTTTTTTCCTATCGGGGGTCTATCAAAAGTATTTTGTCGAAACTCATTATACTTTTGACAAACACCCACGAGGGAAAAACTCAAAATACATTATAAAGACGTATTTTGTTTCAACAAAATACATATTTTTAATGTTGTAATAAACAAAATATAAACACTAAAATATTAAATAATAATAAACATATAAACTTATATATAATAATTAATTATTAAGTATTGTAAAGGACACATTCTTTCGAATGGTCACCATAAGTGCCTCTCGATTATGTATTTATATTCGACACTCTCTTATTGTATATCATCATCTTTATCTTATCAAATATATATTTCTTTTTATTCCACTATGGATTATTACTTTTACTATTCTTACGGATAATTGTTTGTGTGTGTATGTGAACCGGGTTGATTCACTACATTTGGTATCAGAGCAAGTATGATCCGGCCTTTGGCCATATTTTTCAAACCTTGTCTGAATTGGATGTTAGCCACACTCATTCTATAGAGTTTCTCTAGATCACAATCTTTGACCAAACTAATACCTTAGGCATATTTAGAAATTGTTTGAAGGTAAAAAAGGAATTACTCCGTTGCAAGTACAAGTTGAAAGAAAAGTTCGTTGTCAAATTTGAAAACAAATAGATATTGAGGAAGCAAAACAAGGAAGACGCCATTATGCCTACGTTACTTCTCCCACACTTGCACTACTCCTTCTAGACTCTCCTACTACACTAACCTTCCTCCATTCTGATGCGTTTCATCTCCCACACCAGCCAACACCATCTTCTATATTAGAGGAAATTTCAACTTAAGATAAGCCTCAAGAAGATCCATGTCATAATGTGTAAGACAATCAAAATCCTTTAAAATTTAAAAGAGGTGTCGGCATGACTAAGCTCTTTAATATTACATGGTAATTTTTAATTATTTAATTTGAATATGAATAAATGCCTTAATATTAAATGGAAATTATTTAATTATTTAATTTGAGTATATAATAAAATATAATAATTCCTAATAAAATATAACTAAATCCTAACAAACTATAACTAAAAATTAAAAATATAATATAAAATAACTAAATCCAATCAAAATATAACTAACTCCTAACCAACTATAACTAAAGTAAAAATATATAATAAAATTAAAAACATATAATATATTATACAGTAACATATAATAAACTAATGGAATGTATATAAAAATATATAATATAATATAACTAAAAAGTAAATATATATAATATAATATGTTATATAGTACCATATAATAATTATTAGTTTTAATTCTTATTACATAATTTAGGATTATTTTAGCTTACATGGCAGTGTTATGCGACATACATGGCTTTGATGTGGCATTTTCTTTAGGAGGCCCATTTTAAGTTGAAATTTACTTTAATGCATGTTTCTTGGCCATAAAAAGCTCATCATTTTTCTTTTGATGTTTTGTACTACGGAGACTGGGATTAGGGATAAGGACATCCAAAAAAGGGGATACTTTCAAGCATTAATTTAACAAGAATTAACTTGTCACCCAACGACAACCATTTGTAGCACCAACAATTAATTTTCTTCTCTACCTTATGGAGGAGCCAATACCGATCCTTAGTGTAATAACAATTAGGCTTTAAAAAGTATCCCAAATAATGGAAACATTTTTCCATAGGTTCACATGATATGGGAAGAAAGCAAAAACTTGTTGGATCACCACATCCTATACTTCATTATGAAATATTCCAGAACTTTGAATACTAAATTCCATTCTAGATGCCGAATAAAAAATCTTGATGATTCCACTATATGTAAGCCATTCCTGGACTGCTCCTTCCCCAAAAATCAACACATTATCCACAAAGAGCAAATGTGAAAAATGATGATTTGTAGAAACCTTTATCCCTCTGATTTCCTGGTCAACTTTTACTTGATTAATCAATCTGCTAAGGCTTTCTATTACAAACAAGAACAATAAGGGTGAAAGGGGGAAACCCTATCTAATCCCTCTAATGCTCTTAAAAAAGTTAGAAGGAGTACCATTAACAATTACAACAAACATGGCAGAAGTTACATATGCCATGATTCATTCAATCACATTCAAAGGGAGCCCAATTTGAAGTAGAATAAGTCACATATAAGTCCAATCTACCATGTCATAAGCCTTATTCAAATCCATCTTCATCACCAGAGCATTTAAATGTTTAATTTTGATGGAGTGGAGCCCTTCTTGAGCTACCCCTATTGCATAATGTATTTGTCTATTATGTAAAAAATCAAACTGCTCCATAGTCATACATTTTGCTAGTATGGGCTTGATCCAATTAGAAATCAATTTGGATATAATCTTGTACACCAGATTGCAAAGAGATAAAGGTTTGAAATCATTAAATGTTTAGGGCTTGAAACTCTTTGGAATAAGTGGTATGAAAGTTGAATTCAGGGAGCCTTGGACATATCCCTTCTTTCAAGACTTCTCCACAACTGTTAAAAGATCCCTTCTAATGATATCGAAAAATTTGCAAAAAAACTCTACAGTCTAGCGATCGGGGCCTGGATCTTGTCTTTAGCTAGCTTTCTCAAAATTGCCTCAATCTCCCTAAGAGAAGCCTCTCTTCCCACTTGCGTACCTTCTTCTGAAAAAAACCTTGGAAAGTGCTTGATGACCTTGAGTTGTGCCCCAACCTCAGTTGTGCCAGGATCATTGAAGGCCAGCCCAAAATGTTGTGCTGCTTCCTTTTCTAAATTTGCTTGAGAACAAATTCTCATCCTAGTAGCATCCTTTAAGTCCCAGATGGTGTTTTGATTCCTGCAATGGTATTTTTTCAATTACACCATATGATTATGGGGGGAGATCTGAACCTAACCTTGGATACTTCGTAAGTGTGGGGGGCTTGCCCTAGATTGGATCCACTCTCAGACTTTTTTTAGAAATATTTTCAAGGGAAACGACCTGATTGATGTCGATCCATGCCCTATGTCTCCATCATGGCGTAATGGTCGCAGTGGGAAAGCAACCATCTCTAAGAGACTTGACCGGTTCTTAATTACTGAAGGTTTCATGGACCTCATTCCTAGATTCAGATATTGGATAATGTAGTTGGGGGTTTTAGACATTTCCCTGTCTGCATCCAATTGGACACAAATGGTACACACCGGAAAATCCCTTTTAAATTTAACCACATTTGGTTGGAAGATGAGGTCTTCATTAGTCTAGTCAGTGATTTCCGGAGCTCTTTTATTACAGATCCAGATGATTCGGTAATGCATGATCTACAATTGAAACTCAAAAGATTAAAAGCGATTGTTGTCAAGTGGGAAAAGGAGAAGAGGATTCATCTCAGACATGAGCTTCTTGAGATTGAGGAACATATCTCTCTTATGTTCTCTAGAAACACCTTTGGTTATTTTTTTTGGATGAAAAGGAAGCTAATAAAAACAAGATTTTCAACGTTGAGTAGGAATCGTGGAGACTCAAAAGCCATGCAATATAGATTAAACAAAAAACTATTCATTATATATATAAACATAAACATATCCTTTATATATATATATATAATTATATAAACATAAACATATTCTTTATCTTTATACCGATATATATAAACATAAACATATCCTTAAGAGAAGTCCTTCAATAAAAATGTCCTAGTCGTTCAATGAAAATATTTTTATATTATTCATAATAAGATTTAATTAGAATTTGATAAATTTTGTTGTCTCTAAAACAAAATGCATTTAGTTTTTAATATAGATAATGAATTTTTTTATAAAAATTGAATAACGCAAACTGATATAATTCTAAAAATAATGGATATGCATCTAACCTCACTTTATGAGCTGGTGCTTAATTTTAAGTTACTTAATAAGTAGGAGATGGGTGTCTAAAATCCCAGAGTTGGTGCTTAGTTTGAACTATACAGCATGAAGATGTACACATCTCGAGGGATTGGCCCCTATATTATATCTAAATAGAAATCTAAAATTTATATGCGGTTTAAAAAAATTTCAAACTGTCAAAAATTTCTGTAGGTGAATTGCTTGCCCATTTGGTGAGACAGTATTGAAAATTTTCAGAGTTTTTGACTGGTAAAATGGCCTGTATCAACCATGATTCATCCAAAGAAAAGGAAATTAAGGGATAAGGTTCATTTAAACCTTCTTGCATGTGCGAAGCCTAAATGCTACAAATGGGTGAACGCGTGCCATATCGTGGTAGTAATGATTTTGACAGCTATGAATAATTTTGAGGATAAGTATAAAATCGATGGTGTTATTTTCTTAATTTTCAGTAAATTTATAAGGCTTAAAGTTGGGATGATTTTTCAAATGCGTCATTTGTATGGCTTGTAATATTTGTAAGGCTTGTAATAGTATGGAAGAGGTCTATTCTACAATTTAGTAGGAGAATGTTAGGAAAATGTGTAATGTTTTTCGTGTTTATTTGATATATGTTTTAAAATATATATATAATATTATAAAAATAATATTTCAAATTAGATTTAAAATATTTATAAAGATATATATAAACATATATAAATTAAATAAATTGAAATACTTCTTTAATATTTACACTCTCTTTTCAGTTTTCCAATTCTTTCTTTTCCGTTTTTTAATTTCCTCTAAAAGAATCAATAATTAACCATAAAAATAGGTTGAAGTATTCTGCAGTAAAACTTATATAATGATGATCCTAGATTCGAACTCAAACTAGTTTTTAAAAAAAGCCCTCCGATCTCAATAAAAACCAACAGATTCCCGAGGAACAACAGTCTTCTGATGCAGAACTCTGGATCTCTTCCTGTTTTCAGGTGTTAGCTGCTTCAATTTGTTGGTAGCTGATCCTTTTTTTCTTTAAATCTCCACTCCAGCAGAGGTTTTCGGCTTTACTTTTTCCTCTATTATGCATCTTAGTTTCTTTGGCACCTCCTAGGCTTGGGATTGGGGATAAGAACATGGATATTTCTAGGATTCATTGTGGGTTTGGTTCAGTTTGTTGGCAGCTGATCCCTTTTTTCTTTATATCTCCACTCCAGCGAGGTTTTCGGCTTTACTTTTTCCTCTATTATGCATTTTAGTTTCTTTGGCACCTCCTAGGCTTGGGATTGGGGATAAGAACATGGATATTTCTGGGATTCATTGTGGGTTTGGTTCAGTTTGTTGGCAGCTGACCCCTTTTTTCTTTATGTCTCCACTCCAGTGGAGGTTTTCGGCTTTACGTTTTCCTCTATAATGCATCTTAGTTTCTTTGGCACCTCCTAGGCTTGAGATTGGGGATAAGAACACGGATATTTCTGGGATTCATTGTGGGTTTGGTTCAGTTTGTTGGCAGCTGACCCCTTTTTTTCTTTATGTCTCCACTCCAGCGGAGGTTTTCTGCTCTACTTTTTCCTCTATTATGCATCTTAGTTTCGTTGACACCCCCTAGGCTTGGGATTGGGGATAAGAACATATATTTCTGGGATTCATTGTGGGTTTGGTCATGGATGCAAGGTTTCTGCATGTTTTTTGGATGGGCTACCGTCAGTTAGTTTACCGAAATATTGTAATTTTTGACAATTTTTTATACTATAAAGTATAGAGCTTTTTCATGTGAAAAAAAGAAGAACACCAGTCTCATGAGAAACAACAGTCTTCTGGAGCTGCCCTGTCAGTGAAACAATACAGGAATTGCAATTTTTGGTAGCTCTGAATATTGACAATCAGGTCTACTTCCTGTGTTGAATGACCGAGATGCGGCTCTGATAATGTCTAAAATCTTTTGCCTTACCCCTAGGTCTTTAAGTAAAGGATGTGTAAAACACAAATTGATCGAACTTTCCCCGGCTTTGCAGGGATTTGATTCCTACAGCTTTTATTTACTTCTCAGGATCGTTGAGCTTACAGCTTTTATTTACTTCTCAGGATCGTTGATCTTATCTATTGCTCCATTGCTTCCATTATAAAGTTTCCTGTTTTGCTTTTAGTCCTTTGGCTGTCAAGTTTCTTTCCTGTCGTATCTCGGTTCGATTCCCGCCGCTAAAACCCTAATTTGCAGAGGCAAGTGCGAAAGTTAGAACGTGCTTGGATTTCTAGGTAATGGCCGAGGTTAAAGTGAAGAGAAGGAAAAATATCAGAGATCAAAGTTGCTGCACTGGCACATGCCTTGAGAATGATAGATATTGTGAACTAGTTTGGCTTCTCACCTCATTTGTTGAAACAGGTGTGCTTGTCTCGTTTTGACATTTTTTAAAACAAATGGCATGCATATTGTATCATTTCTCACTTTGCATACTTGTCAATAAGAGCATTCATGGCAAAGATATCGAAATCCAATCCAGTTTTGATTAAGCGATTATGGATCAACACACCCATATCCAAAGCTTCCAAGTCCGAGAAGGCGCAAAGTATACTTGAGAAAGTGAAATGATCTGGTTCAATGCATTCTTTCTGCATCCGTTTGAAAAGTTCAATAGCTTCCTCGCTCTGCTCATTTCGTTCTGGCATTCCGTCAAACTTGCCGTGCATCGTTCGCATTCGCAGATTATGCATGCATATCTACAAGAGCATTGCCCACATATATATCAGCCTCAAAACCATATCTGATAGCATGGCAATGAACCTGCTTGCCATGATCCATGGCCGATTTCAACAAAAGTTTCTAAGGCCACTTCACCTTGTCCATTCTTGTGCATACCCCGTGATTATGGCAGTCTATGATATGAAGTCTCGTCTGGGCATTTCGTCAAACATTTGGGGTGCAAGATGGATGTTTCTGCATTTGGCATAGAGATTGACGAGCTGATTTCCGAGAAGGTGCCTGTAAGAAACCCAGATTTGGTGATATGGGCGTGGAGCTACTTGCCCTCTGCCCAAGGCATCCATGGCTACACAACTCTGCAAGAGTTTGGTATAGCTAGTAGCACAACCATGGTATAGACGCAAGTCTAATTTTAAGTCACTTTATAAACACTAATTCATCCTAAATTCTAAGATATAAACATCTATAAATATGTAATTATAATTATAAAGTTGACTAAAATCCATCTTTATTCCATATCTATCAATGCAATTCTTCCAATAACAACAATAACACCATGGCTAAAAAACAACTCTGCAAGATTTTGGCATAGCTATCAGAGTCTGCCGAAATCCGTCCTTGATCCATGTTTGTCAATGTAATTCCTCCGATGGCAGTAACGCCATGGCTATGGAAACAACTTGTACCAAAATACATCAAATTCTACGATATGCCGTAAATGGGGCAAAGAAGAACGAAGAAAACCCCATTCCATGAAAAATCAAGAACCCATATGAATAATAATCAGTTCAAAAAAGAAATAGAAGTTGGGTAGCTGTGAGGATAACTTTCAGAAACATACAACCAATGAAAGAATGGAACTGCCCTCCCACCTTTAGCTAAACAATTTAAATGTGATCTTTGGAAGAGGGTAAAACTGATTGGAAATATCCTTAGTTTGTATAGGTTGATTTTAATATAGAGGCATGCTCCTAAGAGATCATTGAATGAATAGGCCTTTCAAGCCCAAGGGTGGATTTGTTGTCAAGCTCTATCTCACATTATTATCTCACATCATGTCATTAATACATTATTTATAATCATACATTAGAGAACATATATCATCAACATGAATATGAAGGAACCACATGTTATCATTAGAGTATAACATCATCATCATAAATATCAAGGAATTGCATGCAACTAAATGTCATAATAAAATATAACATCATCATCATAAATATCAAGAAACCACATGCTATCACATGCCATCATGAGAGTATAACATCAACATCATGAATATGAAGGAAACACATGCTACCACATGTTGTCATGAAAACATAACATCATCAACAGTACATTATCATACACCACCATTTCCATCATAACATCATGAATAGTAAACAACTATTAAGACTTTAACACCATTATAAACATAAAACTATATAGCCATTATGAAATATCAAGGGCTATAACGAGCTATACATTATCATCCTTATATGAACTCGTGTGACATCATAAAAAACATAAAACTACATACAATTACCACATGCCATCATAGAATTTTTACATCATTAAATCCTTATCAATTAGAAAATAACCACATGCTATGTACCGCATGTTATCATAACAACACATCATGAATATTTTTATCTTGATAATCATCTTATATATAGGACATAGCGTAATATAATGATATCAAAATGCTAGTTTAACTTAAGGATGTGTTCCTACTAAGGTGGCTAACTTGGCTACTATGAAGGGTCTTTTGGGTCTAATTATTGATTTCGTCTAGATCCAAAGCATATGCTATAGAGCCAAAAACTTGAAGGCACTGATTTGTAAGTTTTCAAACCAAGTTTCTTCCAAAGTAATATATCGCCCAACCTTTGATTTATGTGATGTCAAGTTTCCTTGATGGCGGGTCCAAAACAAGAAGCCATCAAATTATATTCCCCCTTTCTATCTTATTGAAGTACTCTTCATCTTTACACTTCTAGTTTGAAGTAATAATTATATCTCCATAACTACAACATTATGAGCCTCAATTTGGCCCTAGAATTGGATATTATAAGCTTGTAATGGATTCATCTCAATACCAACATACATTTCTTCATGTTGCATTGGGGCTATTTCATTATTGTGTGATGTTGTGCATGTCTTGCCATGGGGATAGGAAATGAGGGTGATGCAACTTCGGGACGAAGTTTCCTTAAGGGGGGGTGTTATGTAATGTGCCTCATCTAATAAATAAAGTATAAGTTAAGTACCAATATTAATAAAATAAGAAATTAAATTAGGTTCATACCTAGTATTAATTTGGGGGTACGTTAAGCTAACAAGGTGTAATATCGTAGCCAAGATTTGACCAAGATATTATCTCCAACTCAGATTTTTAACAAGATTTTTCTAGTCAATTTTTAGGCCATTTCTCAACCTGAGAAGGGTGTAAGTGACGGGGACTAGAACAATGAGTGAGGATGGAGGGGATGAGATTAGGTTCTGGAATTTATATGGCTGAGTGTGCAGTAGCAGCTAAACATGATCTGATCAGAAGTCCTTGATACAAAGTACTAGAGCCATTCACTTTTCAACAACAGTGTGTAACTGTTGCCTACTTCAAGGCTTCATGGGCTTCTAGCATATGCCAACAACACTAGGTGAGGGTACTCAGAGTTTATGGAAGAGTAATATTAGTCAATTAACTTATAAAATATACTGGAATAATGTCTAGGTGAACTTGGAAAGGTTTGGAGTGATTGGCAAGCCAAATGCACACTGTGGACTACTGAGCTAGTTAAATTACAGGCTCTTCCAAATGAGGTTAAAGGCATCCAAATTCCTAATAAACTCATTAAACTACTTCCATAACTTATAAACTCTATTATGAAGTATTTAAATGCTCTGATATAATATAATGAACAGCTACAGGTTGAAAATAAGATATCATAACTCTTATTTTAGTTATCTGATTGTCTCCCAAAGTTACAATGCCTCACAGGCTAGAAATTCATTACAAAATGATGGAGCATGAAGAAGAGAAGTAGGAAGATTACTGTGGCTCTATTATGAAGTAGTTATCAGACCACCTAAAGGTCATATATCTGATATTGGCTACATACTGAACTTCTGATCATCACTGGGGCGCATTTACTGAGCCATCTCCCTCCTCCAAGGAAAACTCCTCCAAATTTAGCTGAGAATGAAGATAGAAGTGGAAGAAGAGTATGAGGATCAGATCTGAAGTGGTTCTCTTTTCATATGCATCTCTGATCTCTGGAAATACTGGCACATTAGTCTTCCTGAAGAACCAGGGCGCATTGACTGAAAACTAGCTCCTCCTACTATTGATTCTTCACCAAAACTAGCTACAAATCCTCTGTAGAAGTGATCTCCTCTTCAAGCTGACTGTAGATATGCAATGGTGGACTGATATGAATGTTATTGGATGAAATAACATCTTCTGGACCTGAATACTTCTCACTGAAAAATATGGGGCCTTGGGGCACATCTCCCAATAAAAACTGTTGAGGCACATCACTCAACCAAGAGAGGCTCAGAGCTCTCAAGACAAAATTGCAAATTACAAAAGTTCTTGAATGGAGTTGGAAACATCATTAAATAGATGAGTTATTATGCTCATCAAGCCAAGCCACACGTGTGGATGAGTGAGGGCGCATTCCTTCAGAGGAATGGCAACTCTTTGCTTTAGAAAACTTTCCTTCCTTTGCCTTCCTTCACTAAATTTGGCAAGTGCGCCCTTGTGAGATTTTATGGATGTTGCTACTTTCTTTCTGACTACTTTTCCTATTCTTTCCACTTTCTTTACTTTCCTTCTTTTCTGCTTTTACCAGTTTTTCTATTTGCTTTTGTCAATTTCTAATTTGTTTTCTTTGCCTTCTTTCCTCCATTGGATTCCTTGATTTTCCTGAGATTTGACACTAAGGCAAGAGTGGTCCACTTGACACCAATTCGACCTCCTAGCCATATCATCACCACTTGCCAATATTTATTAGCAACAATTATTAATAAAAATATTACAAACTCAGAATTAATTCAAACTTCAAAATTTAATTAATTAATTAATAATTAATTAACCACTATAGTATAATTGCCTAAAAAATACCCCCATTAATTAAATTCTCATTTAATTAATCAACTTAGACCCCCTAGGGCTGGGAGGATCCAATTAGTGACCAAGGCCACTAGGGAGGGGACATGACAGTCCTCCCTTCCCAAGAATGCTTATCCTCAAGTAGTTTCAAACCAGGATGCTGCAGAATCTTTTCATCTTCCTAGGTGGCATCCTCACTGGGAATCCCCTTCCATTGCACTAGATATTCTTCAATAATTATGCTCCTCAAATTCCTCTCTCTTACTTGCAATTTTTTTTTTGGTTCTAAGACCAGGTGTCCTTCATCATAAAGAGGAGGCAATATTTTTGAAACAGTCACCTGTTGGCCAACTGCTTTCTTTAGGCATGACACATGGAAAACATTGTGTATCTTGCTTCCGAATGGCAGATCTAGTTCATAATCAACATCACCCACCTTCCTTGTGATCTTGTATGGCCCATAGAACCTTGGTAGTAGTTTCTCAGCCCCCTTCGATTTCAAAGTGGATTTCCTGTAGGGATGCAACCTCAAATAAACTAAGTCACCTTCTTGGAAGGTTTGGTCTGTTCTCTTCTTGTCCGCATATAGTTTCTGCTAGTTCTGTGCAACCTACAAATTTTCCTTAAGTCTCTTGAGTATATCTTGGCTCTCCTGCAGCCAATCCTTTGCCTTTTGTGTTCTGTAATTCAAAAAAAAAAGATCTGCAAAAGTAGGGTGTTCATATCCATACAAAGCTTTGAATCGGGTCATTCCAATGGACATATGAAATGTGGTATTATAGCAGAATTCTCCTAGGTGTAGCCAATTGACCCATGCCTTCTGCTTCCTAGTAACATAGTTTCTGAGATAACCTTCCAACCATTGATTTACCCTCTCATTTTGACCATTAGTCTAAGGATGATAGCTTGTACTGAGATTTAGACTAGTTCCAACCAGCTCAAACGGTGATTGCCAGAAAGAACTAGTGAACTTATTGTCTCTGTCACTGATTATGATCTTGGGCAAACCATGCAATCTGAATATTTATTTAAAGAAAAGTGCAGCTACCTGACTGGTTGTAATAGTTGATGTGATAGCAAAAAAGTGAGAGAATTTAGACAACCTATCAACTACTACAAAAATGTTGTCCTTACCCTGATATTTTGGCAGTCCGATGATGAAGTCCATGGACACACTTTCTCATTTTTGTTCTGGAATTGGCAATGGTTAAAGGAGACCAGTAGGGTGAGTGTGTTCAAACTTATTATGTTGACATACAATACACTCCCTCACATGCCTTAAAACATCATCTTTGAGGCCCTTCCAAGTGAACCTCTCTCTTACCTTCTGGTAAGTTTTCAGAAACCCAGGATGGCCTGCCACTGGTGCATTGTGGGCAGCCACCAAAATTTGTTCTTTTAACTTGGATTCAGGAGTTAGAAATTTTTTATTCTTGTAATAAATAACATCATTGACAGCTTGGTAAGAGTCATCCTGAATCATCCTATCAAAAACTTCACAAGCAAACTGATTTTTTGAATATTCTCTAGCTAGTTGATCTTTCCAATCAGTAGGAATTTGCAGCAAAGAAAAAGCAGGTTTTCTAGAGAGGGCATCAGCAACTACATTCAAATTACCCTTCTTATATTCTATGTCGAAATCATAAGAATGAATTTTGCTTACCCATTTCTATTGTCTGTCATTCAGCTCTTTTTGGGTCAAGAAATGCTTCAAGTTGTTGCAAGAAATGCTTCAAGTTGTTGTGATCAGTCTTGACTATGAACTTGCCTCCCACCAGATATTGTCTGAATTTCTCCAAGGAATGCATGATGGCCAAAATCTCTTATGGGGCTGCAATCGGATGCTCTCCTAAGCAATAGGATGTATGTTCTGCATTAATACTACTCCAATGCCTTCACCTGAGGCATCACACTCCAATAAAGATTGGCTGAAATATGGAAGTGCAAGTACTGGGAAGCTGCTCATAACTTCCTTCATTCTGTTAAAATCTTTTTCAGCCTCCTCAAACTAGCAAAAAGCACCCTTCTTGGTGAGGTCTGTCAAGGGAGAGGTGAGCTTAGAAAATCCTTTTACAAATTTTCTGTAGTATGTGCACAAGCCAATGAATCCTCTTAGAGGTGTTATGTTCTTTGGGCTTGTCCAATCAAGGATGGCTTGGATCTTCTCCATGTGTACCTTGACTCCTTTCCCAATGATGTGGCCAAGATAGAGGAGCTCTTTCAAACCAAACTCACATTTTGACAGTTTAGCATAAAAAGACCATTCTGCAAGAAGTGTTAGAACATTTTCCAAATGTTGCAAATGCTCTTCCCATGTCCTACTATAAATCAGAATGTCATAAAAAAATACAAGTACATACTTACGAAGCTGTTTGCTGAAGATTATGTTCATGCAAGACTGAAAAGTTGCTGGTGCATTTTTCAAGCCAAAAGGCATGACCATAAATTCAAAATGCCCAAAATGTTGGTGCTTATGTTGATGTTGTGAGAATCCCTTATATGTAGTAGTTCGATGTTTATCTACCTAGTTTTATTCTCTCAAGAAAATTGAAATCACAACAACTCTGTTATTCCCTCCATTGGATGAAATTTGAATCTCATAGATCAATGGCTATCATCTCGGAGTTGTAATATTGTAGGGAGCTTCTAATTCTAGTTTTTCCATCTATTTGATTGTTGAAGCCTTACAAAGATGCACACTTTTTCCATCCCCTTTGGAAAGATGCACACATCCACGTTTCTACCTAAATGATCAAATTGTATTTATATGTGTAGCTTAGAACTATACGATGATTGTATAGGCCATACACACCAAGGGTAGGTTTCCTTTTCATCCTTGGGGTTACACAATTAGAAAATTGGGCATGGATTTGGTTGGACAATAGATTAATGTTTTGTGAAGTGGGCGGTAAATCGTGCCACCATTCGGACCCTAATGCATGATTTATATTCCCTCGTTACAAATGGAAACTTGTGAAACTTTGTTCGATTGGATTATCATGGAACTATAATTGTTCGAAATCTTCTATTTAGATGGTGAGTGGGCCAATATTGGAGCTACATTAGGAAGTTTTTTTTCTAGTAAATATTATTGGTGTACAAGGTGATAGAAGGACTCACTCAGATGTAGTTCCATTAAGAACCATAACCGGTGAGGATGGAATTACTGCAGACTAGTATCAATTTGATCCCAAGTTCATGGTCAAGGCATCTACATAGATTTGCAACAATGTTCATTGAGTAAACTGATTAGTTTATGACATAAAATCAAATCCTCCATCAACTATAGAGTAAGAGTGGTATGGATAGAACATAAATTGCTTGATTTTATTTAATTATTTTGAACCACAAAATATGAGCTACCTCTTCATTACCTCCCAAGGGAAGGAAATTTTTCTTGCTTGAATTGGAGCTTTTTTTTTAATGAGTAACATTTAAATTCCATAGGTCACAAGTAGTCCCAAATCAGAATTTAAACCAGCAAGAGCCCAACTTTGCCAACTTTGCATTGGATAATATTTCCTTGAGAAGTAATGTCATTCTGAAAAGAGAAGAGTAACCATCAGTCTTTTTCCAGTTAATTGTTCAGAAGTTTGACTATTGGGTTCAAGTACTACTTACAATTACTATTTTGTACTTGCTTTGTCTTGGAAACATGGCACTACAAAGAGAACTAGGAACATATATGCAAAGCTATGAAAATGTTTCTACCTTGATCATCTTTTCATACCTCAAGAGTAGGATCAGTATTTGAACTAGAAAAACGTTGTAATTTCTCGAATGTCAATCTGGTGATTAAGATAGTGGACCTCGAACAAAAGATATTGATTATTATTGGTATTGTTAGCTATTTTTTGTGTGTATATATTACACCAAAGCATAGGCCATATCACAAATCCTTATCAAATTTACATTGTATTTTTATGCATAACAAAACCGAGAACAAAGTCCTTACAACATAGGTTGAGAACAGAGACTTAAAAAATATTTCCACATAGTATCCATGTCAGTGAAGTGAGTGGGATAGGATTCCCTCATTTATGAATCATAGAGTATGAGAGCTATTAAATCCTTGACTAGGATGAATCTTCCATAAATAATTTGTAGAGCTATCATGTTTAAATTAAGTAAAGAAAGTTTGGAAGACCTACAATACATCAATGTTTAGCTTTAATAAGAGAACAATAACTTGAAGGTGAAGGTATAGATGTATCCCTAGCAGAAAGAAAAGATGGGAAAGAACCTTGAGACCTCAACAAGGTTACTTCCATTGCTTAAGTATCAAATTGATGAACACCAAGGCTCCCTCACTACTGTCGCAACAAAGTGGGACAAGCATAAAGTGCATCTTGTAAAAATAAGAGAGAAGGTCATCTAGATTGATGGATGGAAAGAGGATAGGCTCAATAAAATAATGACTCAACTTCACTAAGATTTGGTAGAGAGAGAGAAGGTATTGGAAAATCTACAACTAGTTCAATAACATAGGGAAGTCAGTCGACCTTCCATTTCCACTACCAAATCCAATGCTATGACCAAGACTAGCATGGTAAGTTCATCTTGTTTAGATCTTCCTTAAGAACCTGGTAATGAATTTGAAAATAATACCAAAGGTGTTGGTGCCAAAATACTGATGTAGATGAGTTACGATGAACAAGGGATATGCAAGAAAATACAAGGCATCCTAAGATCCATTGTAATTTAATAGAGGTCCAAGCATGAGGGAATGAGTTTTAATGGAAGAGGGTGAAAGGTGACAAAATATAAAACCACATCTGTGAAGGTAAAATGAATAAGTTCCTGCTCGTCATAGGAAAGTAAAGCAATGAAGGAAGAGGTAAACATACTCCCACTTCATCATTCTTGTGATAGATTGTTTAAGGGTCGTGATAATGAAAGTACTAGGACTTAGCATGCACTAGACCTTAGAAGAAGTGAAAAGATAGTCAACCAAAACACAAAGAGGAATAAAAAGGCATGATTTAGATAATAACTCCATTGTTTTTCATTGGTATAGGAAGCAAGACCATAACGATCTATAATAGTTTTCGGTACTTAGAAGTATGTTCCTTCTATGGAAAGAAGGGCCATCATGTGTCATATTGTTAGGATAAGCAAGTTGCATGATACAAGCAAAATTGATTTTAGAGTAAGAATGGAAAGACAAAATGCCCGCACCAACAACAAACTCGGAGGAACATGGAGAAGACAAGCATGCCAAGCAACCCAACTAGAGTCAATAAATTTTTCCACTACAGTTACAAGTTGAATGAATATTGGGAAGTGAAGAGTTGGAGGTTTCATCCATAGCTTCACCACAGAAATTCCACAACTAAGAGAAGAGTTTGGAGAGTGAAGAGGATGAAGAGTTGCCTACATATCCATCCCAATAAGAATAAGTTGTCCAAGGAATTTTAGCAACACGTGAGTTCTACATCACCATCAAAGAGGACTGTAGGTTTATGTTAAAAATAAAGGAAATCCCATTCCAATTAATGCCTTGAATATTTTAGCAGAAGATTCCCTTCTTACATATGTAATGGAGATTGGTGCATGAAGGTCAATGACCTTGGGGGTTCCTTGGAACTCCATGAAATCCACCAAATAAAATCGCATGTTGGATACTTGATGAAGGTTGTGATTACACACAAAGATTTTCATCTAGATAATATTGATATAGAGATGAAGCATTGTGGAAGCACATGCATCAATAGAGGCTTTTTTCTATGTTAGGAATCAATTGATTGTAGTAGAATAAGGTAGTTTTTTTATTCCTAACAACAAACCATAAAAATCCTTTAGTGGGTGTGGTAAATTATGCCACCAATTCAAACCACAATTCTTGATTTATCTTCCCTTGTTGGAAATTGGCATCTTGTGAACCTTCATTTGATTGGAAGTATCATGGTTTAAAAAAAATGGCACCTTCTGTATAGATGGTGAGTGGGCTTGATCCAGAAGAGGCTAAGTGTATTATACTATTATAAACATTAAACTCTTCCAATTATTAAGATCTAATTTTGACGAGCACCTTGATGTTATGTAAATGAATTACTTAAGCCAAACTTATTAAAAGATGCATTTTAAACTTGTGCTTTCAATGTACTTTTAACCATGAAGATCATGAAAACTATGAGAAAATGCAAGCATAAACACACATAACATTTGATAACAGAGTCCGTCAGTCTTCCTGGCTACACCTCTGGGCCCGCTTCAACCAACAAGACCGCTCAATTAATCTTCAATTGCAAAAATTACAATAATAATGACTTACAACGGGTGCACTAAAGACCCCCTTAGTTCTGAACCTCTATTACAGAAACATATGGAAAATATGAAATCCTTGCAAAATTTCAAGACTTTTGAGTATAAACTTGATTCCTTTACGAGCAGTGGAAAAACATGCCTCCTATGGCACACAAATCAAAATTGCACTTCGCACTAATGTGACACCCCATCTTAGGATCCATGTCAGGTACAGACATCCCATACTGCACTCCTCAGATTGCGTATCACACTCCTGTAGCTCTCCCTATTTCCTCTATTGGCATATGTATTTATATGTAAATCATGGCTTGGACCACGTTTCCATTGGTTATAACCAATTATCCAAAATTACATAATTTATTTTTTATTTATCATGCAAAGTAAACAATTGTGGGCCAGTGGTAAAATTTTGGCACATTATCCTAAAGGACCCAGTTTCAACTCCCAAATATGGCACTTTGGTAACAATTTTGTTGGTTATGGTTATGTTTATAACATTTTTCCATATAAAAAATTTAACCATATAACAAAACCAAATATATATATATATAAAACAAATGAACCAATAATTAACCATACATTCAAGTGCTGATCATCCACCACGCTCTAGTTCGGACCAACATGGGCCAATCCAGGCTTGCCACGTGGAAGCCCTGATTAGTCCACAAAACGTTTGTCCATATAACAAACTTAACCATATAACAAAACCACACACACACACACACACACATATATATATATATATAACAAAATATTATAACAAATGAACCAAGAATTAACCACACGTTCAACCTTTGACCATCCACCACGCTTGAGTTCGGACCAACATGGGCCAATCTGGGCCTGCCATGTGGCAACCCATGATTGGTCCAAATCATGCCATGCCACCATTGCCATGGAGTATGCCAAATCACCACTACCACAGGTCCAGATGGATGCCACCTATCCACCACATCACCCAAGTGCCATGTCATTCTGCCACACCAGCATGTCAGGTCAGCTTGCCATGTCAGCATGCCACATGACACTTTTTTATTGGTCCATTTGGACCCTCGAATTTGGGTGACATGTGGAACCCTATGGTGCTGCCATGTGTCACTTGTTGATGTTGGCATTGTACAAAGGATACTGGGTGGTGCTCTGTGGGGGTGCCACATGGCACCTCTACAACCCCTTTTTCTCATGTTTCTTGGAAACTCTAGACTGTGATATCTCTCTCATCCAACTTTCGTTTGAGGAAATTCTTGCACCGTCCGAAAGCTCTCACTGAGATATATGCAATGGTGCTATTATTTTTGGCAATTGAGCACTTTGATTTATTATCATCTTCAGATCCTCCTGGATCAAGGCTAGTGTTGGAGTTGCATTGGGCGTGTCTTTTTTTCTTGTAAATATCATTGGTGTGCAAGGTGATATAAAGACTCACTCACATGTAGTTGAACTGAGAGTCATAACTAGTGAGGAGGGAATGACTAGAGACCGGTATCAATTTGATCCAAAGTTCTTGATTGAGGTCTCTACATAGATTTATAACAATGTTCATGGAGTAAATCAATTATTTATGAAATAATCTCAAAACATCCACTAGCCTAGTGGGTTAGCTCGAGTGGTTGAGATCTGTAAATTGCAAGCATAATGTCTCTGGTTCAAATCCCCGAGTGGTTATGCATAGAATGCAAAAAGGCCTCACTCAATGTTGGGTTATGCTCTGTAATCAAAGCTGATAATTTACCCCGTCTACCATCCATAAAATATGGGGAAGTATTCAGTCGGTTTCCCGCAAGGTATTCCTTGGAAAAAAACTCAAAACATCCATCACCTGTAGAGTGGGAGTGGTATGCATAGAACATAAATTTTAGGTTTTTATTTAATTATGGTGAACCAACATTTATGTAATATCTCTTGGTTACGTTCCAGGGAAAGGAAATTTTGCATGCTTGAATTGGAGATTCTTTTTAATGAGTAAGCTTTAAATTCAAAATATCAAAAATAGACCCAACTTGGAATTTAAGTTGGCAATTTCCCACCTCTGCATTGGATAATATTTCCTAAGGAATAGTATCGTTATGAGAAGGGAAGAATATACATATGTCTTCTTCCAATTGACTGATGAGAATTTTGAGTTTTGGGTTCAAGCACTACATGTAATTGCTTCTTTGTACTTTCTTTGGCCTAGAAACATAGCACTGAAAAGATAATTGAAAACCACACGCTTAAATCTATGACTGCATCTCTACCTTGATCATATTTTCATACCTCAAGAGTAGGAGCAAGATTTGAAGCATAAAATAAAATACATAAGTCTTCTTCCAATTGACTAATGAGAATTTTGAGTTTTGGGTTCAAGCACTACTTGTAATTGCTTCTTTGTACTTTCTTTGGCCTAGAAACATAGCATTGAAAAGATAATTGTTCAAACACACACACTTAAATCTATGACTGCATCTCTACCTTGATCATATTTTCATACCTCAAGAGTAGGAGCAAGATTTGAAGCATAAAAGAAAATTCATTTTTTTAATGTGGGTTTGGTGATTAAGACCATGGTAATAATTATAATTATTATTACTAGTTGGTTTTTGTGTGTAGGTTACACCATAACACATACCATCTCACCAATCCTAATCAGATTGCAATGTAGTTTCACTTAGAATGGAACCAAGAGCAAAGGCTTTGCAACATAAACTAAGACCATAATGTTATTTTTGCATAGTATTTGTGGTGGTGAAGCAAGTGGGATATGAGTCCCTCGTTTACAAATCAATTAGTTAAAATATTTAATTTAATAATTTCATTATTTAAAAAAAAACATATTGCGAAAATAGGGGAATTTGAATGTAAACAAAGAAATTAAGCATTATAATCTTATCCAATGGACCATGAATAATTTTCTAAACATTAATGATGCAAACAATCATCCATCACTTTAAGTTACAGCGACCAAGCATATAAATTTGAGTTTATATATCGTTAATAATGAGAAGGAGGAAAGCCACATAGCTAGAAGCCACTCCTTCTCAGGTAGGTAGGATAATGATGAAGTGGAAGATAATGACCATGGTTGTTTGGATTAGTTACTAAATGTTATGTATATTAAGTGAAAATGAAACCTGAAAATGCATGATGCGTAGACCAAGTTAGAAAGATTAAAATAAATATATGAAACATCACTCATGGCAACAGACAAACCCGCAAGTTCCATTGAAGAGTCAATAGTGTTGAATACTCAGTTGTGTAAATAAAAAATCACTATAAAATATTATAAAATTCCTTAGAGAGTGAATTCAATTTTACAATTGGACATGGAAAATAATATTTTATAACTTATGAGTATCTAGAACACACCATTTTCCACATGAATACTAAGGGATTACAAATAATTATTGTCCATAAAAGGCATAGGCATGTAACCAAGATAGTTTATCATGGCTCCTCTAGTCCTTTGGATCTCTGATAGGTCACGAGTTAAAGACCAAATTCGTCGATCCAACTATAAATGTCCAAAGGCATGGAGGCTTCTCATTCTCAAACAAGGGTATACCCCCCATAGTGATCCTATTTCTCCATTATCCTTAGACAAGTCATAAAGGATTAGTCCTAGTGGATTGGTAAATATCTCATCGTTGATGTAGAAAGAATTTAGAACACTTGAAGAAAAACCATATGGTATATTTTGGAGAGTGAAAGCTTGATAGATAAATAATGATGCTAACAGGGTAGCCATAAATTCCCTAACAAACTACAACAAAACAAATTCAAAAATAGATATGATGAGTCAAAGATAGTTCCAACATTAAAAAATAAAAATATTTAAAAAGATATGCCCCATTGAAATACACCTATAGAGGATAGGTATCCTATATCTTATAAAAAAAAATTAAGACATCATAAATTTTATTGTTAAAATTGTGACTTTAGTCCAATTTTTAACTCCACCCCCACCTTGCTAGCTTATTAATCACTAAAAACTAGTTGATATGATTACTAGAAAATAAGGGATTCCAAACTTTAACAATCTTTCAACTATTTCAATATTAATTTTGGATTATAAAGCCTAGTAAAATTAGACCCCTTTCATATATAAAAAGAGGAATTAACTATATTAGACTGTACATGGACTAGACAAAACTTTCTCCAACATCTTTGTGTAGTTTTACATAACACATTATGGATGTCTTCACATTTCGTGACAAAGGTAGGATCTTACCTAAACTTCATAACAATTTTGAGTTGTCTTCACCTTTAGAAGAGTAATTTATTGTGAATACGTTTTTAAATTTGCTAACTATGTTGCATTATGGTTAATTAGTGGTGGTTAGAAAAATACTTCACCTCACATATTAGTTTGATCCTTTCATATAATTTAGTTTATAAACATCTTCCCTTTCACCATACAAAATGTATAAAAAAAACAAATTTTAATTATATGTGAGTTTTTTATTTAATTAGATATAATTTAGTTTATAAACTTCTTCCCTTCCACCATACAAAATATTAAAAAAAAACAATTTTAATTATTATTTTTAATTACATGTGAGTTTTTTATTTAATTAAATTATCTTTTGGAAATACCCAATGTAAATCATTATCTCTTTTCTTTTGTTTATTTTATCTTCAACATCAATATATAAATATAATTTTATTTTCAAACTAGGTAAATGATATTGTTTAAATGGACCCAATACATTTAATCCCTTAAAACAAAATTTAAAGGATTCTTCTTTTTAACAATATAAAAATAAAAATATGAAAATAATTAAATAGAATTTTCCCTATACTTCGATCATGAAATAGTAAATTTACATATATATTGACTGATGCTAAATCATTTATTAAAATAAATTTTATAAAATAGATATTTTTCAATATAATATTAAAAATAATAATAATCTCACACCATTTAAATAACCAAAATGGGATTGTACTTATATATTTATTAATATTAATTTATTAAAATAAGTTTATTAATATTAATTTATTGAAATAAGTTTTATAAAGTGGATATGTTTCAATAGAATATTAAAAAATAATAATCAACCCATACCATTTAAATAATTAGAATGGGATTGTACTTAAGTGATTATATATATATAACCATTTTTAATTCATAATATATAATTAAATAAAATTAGACATATACATATATATATTTCAAGTCATTATATATGATTCAATATTAATTTAAACATATTTATGTTCATAATCACATATCAATACTATTTAGGAGACAATAAAATTTATGTATATACACTATCTTTTAACATAATGGGCACAAACTTTGGAATTAATGGGTTATGATTATGTAGAAATCAATATACTTTACAAAAATTGTTATGTTATGTTTGAGGAATCATCCAATGTTTAGCTCTCTCCCAAAACATAAATACAACAATAACTTCACCAAATCCAATCCTTATTCCTATTTTCAATGTTACCAATGATATTTTTTTTTCACACAACTTAGTCATCCCAGTTTTATATTACTACTTGTACTATTAATATAAGTGACTTTTCTATTCGGTCTTTCATTTTCATTGCATGGATCTACAGGACAACCCCACAAGCACTTATTCTTTTGAAATGAAGTTACATTGAAAGTGGAAAATTGTGTCCCTATTGGGATTCGCCCACAGAGATTGTTTGATGAAACATCCAAATGCTCAACCCATCTAATTTAGAGAGCTGTTCAGGAATCAGTCCACTCAAATTATTATTCGCCAAGTCCAACTACTCCAAAGTAGATATCCCAACAAGCGATGCAGGTATTTTTCCTTCCAATTGATTCCAAGATAAATTCAGTAACCGCAAATGACTCATACTTCCTATGCTTGCAGGGATTTCTCCTGTAAGCTTATTGCAAGACAAATCAAATATAATGTTTGTATCTAATAGATATGACAAAGTATACTCATGACTTTTCATCTCAATTTCCATTTCTTCAGATAATCTTTCATTATTTGACACATTTGCAAATCTAGAGAGTCTCTCAAGATGAATTGGAATTCTTCCACTAAATTTGATGCTAGATAAAATCCAACACCTGCAACATGTTGAGATTTGTGATGTGTTGAGGAATACAACCATGCAAATTATTATAACCAATGCTTAAAGCTCTCAAGTTATGGAAAAATGATAGGTATTGAGTAAGTTGCCTTGTCAATCCATTTTTCTTTAAATCCAGAAGCATAAGTTGGGTACAATTGGCCAAAGATGTAGGCAATGCCCCAAATAAGTTATTGGAATGAGCAAAGAACATCGTCATAAAAGTACAATTTCCAAAGCCGTTAGGAATTGACCCCTCCAAGTTGTTTTTTGACAAATCTAGTGTATGAAGTGAAACCAAACCATTAATACTATCAGGAATACTCCCCAAAAAACTAGTATTATATATGTTTAGCATATTGAGAGCCTTTAGCTGAACTATGCTATATGGGATACACCTAGTTAATTTGTTTGAATCCAAATATAACTCAAACAATAAATGAAGCTTTCCTAAGCTTTCCTATGGCTCTTGGAATTGTGCCCACAAGATTGTTGTTTGAGAGGTAAAGAGATTCAAGCTTCCTTAGATTTGTAATAGCTTTAGGAATGCTACCATTGAGTTTGTTTTTAGAAAGATCAAGGGAGGTCAAGCGATTCAAATTGGCAAGGGCTACAGGGATGCTACCGGTGAGCTTATTTTCAGAAAGATGTACGGAGGTCAACTGAGTCAAATTGACAAGTGATGTGGGGATGCTATCGTTGAGCTTGTTTTCAAAAAGATCTAGGGAGGTCAACCGAGTCAAATTGGCAAGGGCTACAGGAATGCTACCGATGAGCTTGTTTTCAGAAAGATCAAGGGAGATCAACTGAGTCAAATTGGAAAAGGATACAGGAATTCTACTGATGAGCTTGTTTCTATAAAGATGTAGGATAGTCCACCGAGTCAAATTGGCAAGGTCTACAAAGATAGTATCGGTGAACTTGTTTCCAGAAAGAACTAAGTAAGTCAACTTAGTCAAATCAACAATGTTTTGGGGTATGTTAGTGGTACCATTTCGTATATCTCTAAGTGGGTCAACAAGGTCGAATTAGCAATGGCTCTAGGTATGCTTAAGCTAGAACGAAAACAAAGAGTTTCTAGGGGAAGCTTGAATATTCCAGGAGGAACAGAACTAGAAATATTATCATCAGAAATTGATAGGTATGTAAGCTGTGTCAAATTACCCAATTCTCATGGTATACTGCCTGAGAATTTGTTCTGAAATAGATCCAGGTACTTTAGTGTCTGCAGCAAGCCCAATTCCACTGGAATAGAACCCAATATCATATTGTAGCTCAGGTCAAGTGCTTGCAACGCTTTAAACAAGCCAAAACCGGGTGGAATTCTTCCTGTGAAATAATTACCAACAAGATTCAAATCGCGTAATAATGAGAGGTTGTAGAGAGACGTGGAAAGAGTACCTTCCAAAAGTCCTCCATTACGCCATATGGCAACCACTCTTTTGGTGTGTTGTCTGCAGCTAATACCATGCCATGACAAGCAAATGTTCTCTGAGTTCTCCGCAATCCAATTGGAGAGGAATCCAAGTGGATCATGTGTGATGGCATTTCGGAACAACAAGAGAGCATCCAGATCGCTCTTCTCATGGGTGTCCATTGATGATAATCTGAAATCACCTTCTTCTTCCACCATGCGTTTAGAATCAGAATGACGTCACTACTACATAAAGGGGGGTTTTAAGACAATATTTAAGACATTTTATGACAAAATTGTCTTAACTTGAGACAAAAAGAAACTTGTGTATTGTTTTAAATATTATCTTTAAGCGAGTGTCTCAAATTATTGTCTTAAAAAATTGTCTCTATAAAGACAATATAAAACACAAGTATTATTGTCTCTATAAAGACAATATAAAACACAAGTATTATTGTCTCTATAGAGATAATTTCATTTTTGTCTCTCTAGAGACAATAGCTAAGATTAAAAACATATTGTCTCTATAAAGACTGCTGTCTTTAATTCCAACTATTGTCTCTCTAGAGACGATATAAAAAAATTATTTAAAAAAATAAACAAATTATTTTAAATGTTTTTCTCATTCTCCAAAGATCAACCATGCCATTCTGATCATGATCATGTACAAAGAAAAGAAATTGATAAAACCAAATAACTCTGCTAGCTTTATCTCTTCATTTTTCATATGTGCAAATTCAAATGGCTATGTTCTAGTTATCACATCTTCAACCAGACACTCAAACCCATATTCCATCTCTTACACACACGTCAAGTCGTAGTCATTTCCAAAGAACGTAAACCTCTATTATATGCCTTACTCTATGGAAGGATCAAACTTTCCCAATTCAAAGGATTTGTCATCAAGAAATTGGTAACGGTCCTTAATTACTTAGGATGGGTGACTGATCAAACACTTGTGTATTGAACTATAGAAATAATTACCCTGCTACCATAGGTGATTTTTCTTTATCAAACGAACTGATCAACAATTATTGCCATAGTTGTCAAGAGCTGGAACCGTTCTACAGTTTATGGGTTTATTCTCCATAGAACGATTCCTTCCAATGCTGAATGTACAATATAATCAAAGCAACAAGACATTGCCAAAGTTACGTACTTCTCTTGCAAGTATGATTATGATGCCATATCCACCTATAGAAAAGGTCATTTTCAAGTTTTTGTTGAGAATGAGGATATTGTTATCACGTCTAAACATGACGGATATGCGTAGTATGGGTTTTTATGGAGTGGAAGCCGACTGTTCTAATCCTAATACTTTAATTCACTTTCATAGTACTTGGGAATGGTAATCAAATCTCACTCACCCCTGACGATATGTAACCATGGGAAAAGTATATGTTTGAGGCACACACTAAGCGTTGGGTCATGGATTGTGAGAATGGATTCATTGAAGTCTTATTCTTATTCAGCAAGCAACAATACATGGCATAAAAAATGGAAGTATTCATGCAGAATGTGATGCCAATCAATCTGTGACAAGGGTTAGTCTATGTTTATCTTTATGACCATCAAATTGCAGTGAAATAGTAAAAAAGACACTCAATTTTCAAAAGGGAGTGCAATGTACACACAACAGTGTTGTCCTAGATTTAATCCATTGTTTGCGAGAACTCAGTGTAGCGAACTGACAATTGGTTTGAAGTTCGAGATTTATCTCCTATGAGCTTGGGATTCTATCACAACCTTTTAAGGTTTAAGCTAAAATTCAGTCATGATAGTTGGGTGATCCCTTTTCGAACAGGGGAGATTTCCCTTCAGCAAATTAGACAACGCCCTCTCTAGATCTCTACACAGTCAACACTTTGCGTCCACACATTTCATAAATCAATTGAGATTGCATGATTGCCAATGCATTTCAGCACAGATTTCCACAATGAATCTTGATTTCCAAGAAATCGGATTCTCAAAGCATTGTTAAAATGATGTCCAGATCCACTTACCTCAATGTATTCTCAAGGGTAATTACCACATTCCATTACTTTCAAAATATGATCATGCCTCTTGAAATTCGACATGCACAAGAATTTATACAAACAAGAATCAATTACAAACTCTCCATTGTTTGGCCACACCCTTTACTGGGATTTCACTGTTGAAATTCTATCTATCCAATTCAACCTTCTTGCTTGGAATTCTTAAAAGAATTCTTGCCAACCAAACCTTTGCTTCTCAGAGTTAATTCACAAAATTCATACCTTGCAGTCACTCACACACAGTTATATAAGTATACAGTTCTCCACAACCATACATGGGATATAACTTAGATAAGGCTCAACAAATATGCAGCAGAAATAAGCATCACAAAACTCTGGCCACAACTTGGATTCTTTTTATTACTTGCACAAAATAGATCATACAAAAATTTATATGAGTCCAACTCCCTCTTCTCTTTACAAAGTGTACATTTATAGCCTTCTCCTGGACTTTTGGGTTTCTAACCCTTTAACTACTCCCAGAGACTTGTAAAATTCCTCTATATCTCTAACTTATAAATACATGCATAAATAAAAAAATTACAAAATATAATTCTCAAACAAATAATAATTTAGTTTAAATTTTACTATTGAGAGGGTGGAGCATCCTTTTTTATGTAGCCTTATGCCACTCCTCGTGGTACTGAGTAATATCCTCTGGACTTTGTAATTGAATGGCTTCAAGCATGATAACATGACTGGTGAGTTCATCGGCTATTGTCACTCTGCATTCCTATCAATTTCATGTACAGATTTAATAAACCAACCATCAGACCTCAAGTATTTAATAAGACATAAAACACCAAGAACATTAACACAATGATTGGTTGAAACCTTGCCTTTTTTCATTCATAAATAAACTCTATACAAAACATATAAAACCATGATCTACTTCTACTTTGTATGTGATAAATCGACCAACAAAGTGACTCCCTCCTAATGCTTGCAAGTATAGATATATATAGAAGAATATCTATTTCTTCGAGCTCAATAAAATACAGGTTCAATTTTCAGGTTCACATTTGACTTGTAGAGAAAGCTTGTCATGCTTGCATTTGGAGATTCTCATTGGGAAATACAAATTGATGTAAATTAATTTATGACCCAGAAAAGCCCATTCCCTATGGGCTACAAACTACAGGCAGTGTAGTCTAGTTGCTGCTTTACACGATATTTTCTGGTCTTCTTTGCACTTTATCCAAGTCTGCTGAAATTATTTCTGCTAAAAGAAAAACATTCAGAGTTCCCTAATGGCGATTCTAATTAACTAAAGTCTCTATTCCTTATGAACAAAAAAATTACCTAAAATATCTATTCTTTATAGAAAAAAAAGAACAAATTCCAATATTTATTTAAGCTAACAACATTTAATCTCATTGAGATTTTTTTTTCCAAAACTTAACAATTCTTGAAAGCAACCTTGAAAATGTAAGTAATCATCCCATTCTCGATCAAAGGCAGCACACTTATATTTGCTGAAAATACAATCATGTCATTGAAAATGTAAGTAATCATCCCATTCTCAATCCAAGGCAGTGCAATTATATTTGTTGGAAAAACCTAACTATTCATTGAAGAAACTTTGTTTGCAATTTTTTGGTGAAAAGCAACTTAATGTGCAAAGGCAATGGTGACAACAGCATGAAAACCAAACAAGAATCCATCAACAACAACAAAACATATCAAGAATCCAACAACAACAACAAAACCAAACAAAACTCTAGGATGAACTCAGCTCATGAAATACCTAGTCTGGCATTTCGTATAGGCAACAAGCAAATGGCATAAAATAAATCTGCAAAGAAAAGCCTGCGAATGCTAGTTAGGATCATTACATAAATAGTTGTTGAAATATATGAAAACATGTATCTTAAAAGAAAATTACGTAAAATTATTCTAAAAGGTAGCTTGAACACTAAAAACAATTCAAACATGGTTCAAAGAGAAGTGGTTTCATAAGAATATATAGCCATTGTGTTTTGACTTGAAGTAGGAAAATATTATGCATCAACTTATATGTTCCTTGATAATTTTTGCATTAAGTTCCAGCCATATCAAGCTTGTTGTAGTACTCATTCTGCAGTTTGGTTTGTGATGATAACATTGTCAAAATTTCCCTCTAAGTATGTCTCATTGACCCCATTTGCCCAATCTGGAATCTAGGCACTAGTCCTCTCTTTCAACGATAGTCCTCTCTTTCAACGACCTCAAAACATTAAAAATAATTCACTTAATTTTTGTTTTTTAAAACTAGAATTTACTATTGTAATTTAATAGAAATAATATTTTCCTAAGTCCTATATGAATTAGATTATGGAGTTTGGAATCTCCATAAGAGAAGCCAACAATTTGGAGAAATTAGATACAAATTATTCGTTCTATTTGCTTGTTTAGATTGAGTTGTGGCTTTGATCAACATATGCATAGATATCTAGAGAAGCAAAGTTGTAGAGTCATTTTAGATTACTTGAAATAGGTTTATGGATATGCACATAATAGGATGAAGCAAAAAAGAAAAAATACATAGAGTGCATGGATGAACATTGAGGGTATAAGTCATTTGAATTTGGTGACTAGGTTATGTAATATCTTATGAAATAGTTTTATACCAAGGGAACATATAGTAACTTAAATGTGAATAATATTAAAATATCATTTGATATTAATTTTGGGGTTGAGGAGAATCCATTCCATATCATATAGGTTTCACACTTTTGAATCACATATTACTATGCACCATGGAGGGAAGAATGTGACCTTTTTCAATGATGTATCGATGCATGACACACCCAATGATGACATATCTATCTTTCCATAATTTTATTTTGTGAGGCACCTATCTTTCCATAATTTTATTTTGAGGCACCATCCTCCTTAAGTTCCTCTAACCTTAGGTCAGATGTCTACCCTTTTGGGGATATCTATCTTTTGTAAAACCCTTGGTTTCCTTCTCTTGCTTCCAAATCTTAAGACATTGGTAATCAATTATGTTCAATTTCACCATTAGGAAACTCATTTTGGGTATTTCCTAACTTAGGTGTTAAATTGGGGTGCAAACCCCCAAATGGGTCAACAACTAAATAGGATTCTTCATTATAGGCCTATGGAAACCCAAATCCATTTTGGGTTGATATTAATGGAGTCAAAAGGAAAAAAATTAAAACTTCCTTAACCCTACTCCATATCTTAGCAGAGAGGATACCATGGGCTCATAAAGGGGTTATTTAATATGTGTTAAACATCATTCATAGAAAAAGGCATTTTGTGCTTAAAATCCTTTCTTGTGTAAAGTCTTTCTTTTCACTTCTCTCTCATCTATTTTCTCTCATCTCTTTTGCTATTATGGGGTTTTCTTCTTTTCATTTCACTGGTGTTTTTCCCCTACCTCTTTTCATCTTGGGTTTGATTAGCTCAACTAGATATACTCTCAAAACATGTTCAACCTCAACAACCTCGCTTAGATGAGTGGCATTGACATTCCTTTCAGTAGCTCTACAGGTACTCATAAAAAATTCCTACCTATCCTTATAACGTATGCAATCTTCTCCCTTATTACTACATAATCCTAGTTGACCATGGAGTAGATTCACCACTTCCTTCCAACGTGACAATTTTTGTTGCTCCTAATAAATCCTATCATACAACTTTACCCTCTCCTTCTAACTAAGTAAACCTATCACCTCCCACTCTTTGTAGGAGGTGTGATGAAACTCATGACATACATGAGATACCATAAAGAATGAATCCTTAAAGAATTTTGTGAAAATCATGGACTCTCTTAGGCATCCATTTCCTCCTCAGTGGGTTCCCCAATCCCAACCTCTATCCTTTCCTCAAATATGTCCACCTTTGATGCCTTATGTTTCTCCACATACATACCGTGAGACACCTAAGTTCCTTTTTTCTTAATAAAGTTCTCCTACAGCTAACCATATGGGCATAGATGTTGACCCTTTCCTCAATTCAAACATCTAATATAAGTATCATAAACACAACACTCACAACATAGATTAATAGTATTCCCTTCACTCCTAGTCCAAGTGAATATCTCTATACAATTCCCTTCCTTTAAACAATATGATGACTCTCAAATCAACAATTCTTCGAGAAGATATATTTTATCTCAACCTTGGAAACATTAAAACCACTCCCTTTGGCATAAAAATGGGGTGGCGTGCCCCAAAATTCCCGTTAGACACCCTAATTACCTCATAGGTAGTATCAACACGACCTATGAAAAACTAGATGTCAATCCTTATTTAAGACCCTTTAACTATCATGGATGATCCACTTCTCGAGAAGCGGTGTGGATTCAGAAACTCCTTGCCGAATTGTTTGGTCAGATGCTAGAGCTGACATTGATTCAATGTAATAACCAGAGCTATGTATAGCTATCATTGAATCCATTATTTCATGATAAATCGAAGCATATCGAGATTCAGTACCATTACATCCATGACATGGTGTAGAGGGGAGCAATCCAGCTACAGTATGTTCCTACAAATGATCAAACTGCCGACATTCTCACCAAGCTTCTTCCCAGGGAAAAGTTTTTGTACTTTCGTGACTGGCATGGAGTAGTGGAGAATGTCTCCCTCATTGAGAGGGAGGATTGATGTTGCAATATAAGTGAGACATTCTCCCTAAGATAGGGAGAATGGTGTGACTTTTCCTTTGAAAGGAAGAGAGAGGGAGATGATTAATTCTCTATTGACTCCCCGGTGGAGTGGGTTGAGTTGTTGACTCCTCGATGGACTGAGTTGATTCGTTACTCATTGACTCTCTGATGGACTAGGTTGAGTTGTTGACTCCTCAATGGACTGATTTGAGTTGTTACATGTAGACTTACCGATGGACTAGGTTGAGTTGTTGACTCCTCGATGGAATGATTTGAGTTGTGACATGTTGTTACATGTTGACTCCCCGATGGATTGGGTTGAGTTGTTAACTCCGTGATGGACAGGGTTGAGTTATTGACACCTCTTGATGGATCGAGAGGTATCAAAAGAGTTTTCTTATGATGACAATATGTTCAAGAAAAGTCACGATGCTCAAATGATATCCATGTGTTCTAGCATGATGATACCTCCCTAGCTAAGAGGGAGTGTTGGTGATTGTCACTAAGTTTTTTTGACACAAAATCTGACGCGAAAAAGTCGAATTTGCTACAACCTATGGTCGACTATCCAACAATTCCAATATTTTTTTATCGTTGGTGGGATATTGGCTAAAATACGACATAGTTCAAGACATTGGATATTCGACTACCATACCTCGTCGGTTAACCAACTTCCTCCAGCTTCACAGGTAGTCAGATAAGAGACAACGTTAACTTCCAATACTTGTCAAATACCATCCTTTCGCCATTGATTATGCGTCGGTACAGTCATCGATTAAGCGACGTGTTTGCCAGAAAAAAAAAAATCGGTTCCAACATTCCGAGCCGTCGAAAGCATAGCACAAGCATAGGATATCACTCTACAATCGTCAGATAGGTCGTCGGTTAAGCGACGTGGATAACATAACAACAAAAAAATGGATTCGACGTTCCGAGCCATCGGAAGTATTGCAAAACCGTCGGATATTGCCCTACGGTCGTCATGATTAGGTCGTCGGTTAAGCGACTACCCAATACATTTAAAATATATATATATATTTTTGAAATAAAATTTTTCATACTACAGGAAATCAATATATTCTATCTCTATTGTGGAAATATGTAGAATAATTACATATATATATATATAACTGAAAACCCCATTATGCTCTTCCCATTGTATTAGCAGTGGAGTAGCCTAAGGGAATAGAGCCATTGTAATAAATCCATTGTATTAGAGTCATTGCATTAAGCGGCGGAGTTAATCATTCTTCAAGTGGACCTACAGGCTAGTGGGTGCCTATTAAGGTGGCACAAAAGACTGTACTCTAAGTCTCAAGTGGTAGTGTCTATGGAACTTACTTTATGGACTACAGGATTTCCACGTAGCAGAATAAAAGGACTGGGAAGTTATGTAACATTGTGGCATATTCGTCACAAAGAGATGGTAGTGTGCTTCCATTGTGTCAAGGTACTCTTACCTAACTTCTCTAATTTGGTATACTGAGGAGTTTGTATATTCATGTATGATATCATATTCTTTGAATAAGGCTCATTAGATAGTTAATGGGTAGTTACTTAATGTAAAAGGCTCATTTTTATTAAATAAGAACCAGTAGGTGGTTGGTAGTCATTAATTTTGAGATTGCATGTAGTTAGGGTTTTGGTAGTTATTAAGAAACTATTTATAGCGCTAGAAGGATGTATATTGTTTTGTCAAAGATTGGTATTGTATTGACCCTTTGCTCAAAGGAGCTCATCCTCTCCAAGAGGCCCATGAACATTACTCTCTCTTTTTGAATTTATTAATACAAGTGTTATATTTTGCAAGTTTAATCTCTTTCTTGCATTTTCTTTTGTTCACTTATATTTATTTGAGGTTAAGCTGGATATTGATTCCAAGAAAATTAAAGAGAAGGTTAAGGATATTGATTCCAATGCATCGTTTACTCAACCTTTGAAGTTATGGAAACTCGAAATTGGTTATGAGGAGCAACCAAAAATCACAACAAGCTCCAAGAAATTGTCAAAATTTAAACGACACATGTGTGGGTTGTAGAAAGACAGCATCGTAGCCATTCATTGAGCTCCTCTCTGTTTCGAGAATAATTTCATATTCTCTACTGAACAGGGCCAACCAAATGAAGGTGGAAGCTCTTATGGCCCCTCCCCCCCTCACATCACTCTCAATTCCCCATACCCAATGCATGCACTCGAAAAAAACAAATATGTGCAAATTCATCCATATTTTATCATGAACTTTCATCCATTATTCATTCAATAAATGCTAACATTCACTAAACCATTGTTTCTGTCGATCCACACATTCATTCAATAAAAGATAACATTCAATAAACCATTCATTAATCATTCAGTCAACACATTCATTCAATAAAAGATGAAATTCAATAAAGGTAACAGTTTACTACACCGAATCATTAAAACATTAGAAAATTCATTAAACCATTCCTTCATTAATTAGGCCAAAAATCGTGGACGATATATTGTTATAAAAAATATTTAGACACGATTTGAACCTGCGACCTATATCTAGTCCCAAGGATACCACCTTCAAGCTTGACCTTATCAATCAATTCCCATCACCATTTCCTCTCATACGACATCCCAAAACCATTTCTCTCGAGACCCACTCTTCATTTATTCTGCATGCATTTCACTATGCAACCATCTCAAATTCCCATTGCGTTTTCCATCAATTAGTTTATCAATTCAGTATGACCCACGTTCGTCGTCCAATGAGTGTTTCCACAGTCTTTAGTTTCAGCCTGGAAACGGTTGACGATTCATGGTATTACATTTCCCTTAGGCTGCAAATGACAAACTCATAGTTCACTATTAAGGTTTGTCTGACAAAGCTGACAGTCAAAGAAATCTTGATAGTGAACTATGAGTTTTCCATATTGCAGCTTAAGGGAAACGTAAATATTGAATGAATCATCACCGTTGTCAGGATGGAACTCAAGACCGTAGAAACACTCCTCGTACGACGGGAGTGGGTCATACCGAATTGATAAACTAATAGAGGGAAAACGCAACGATAATTTGAGACGATTGCATAGTGAAATGCGTACATAATGAATCAAGGTTGAATGTGGTAGCTCGCCATCTCCCATTGTGAAATGCATGCAGAATGAATCAAGCTTGAAGGTGGTCTCCCTTGCCAGCTGCACTTCAAGCTTGAAGGTGGTAGCCTTGGGACTAGACATAGGTCGCAGGTTCGAATCTCCTTAGTTCAGTTCGTACCCTGTTATTTTTTCGATGCAAACTATATGTTTTCTTTAATTTGCTGTTGACTTTAATTCCCTAGCGTAGGAGGAGCCATTATGGTCAAGTTGCATTCCTAAAAAAAAGATGAACATTGACAATAAGAAGCATGTCTCTAATTGTTGTCGGTGTATGCTAGCTTAGTTGCAAATATCATGCTTTAGAAGAAGCTAGCATTGAATGGTAAATATACCAATTTGGAAGGGTTTAATGTGAGGTTAAGGATATTGATTCCAATGAAATTAAAGAGAAGGTTAAAGATATTGATTCCAGTGTATCATTTACTCAACCTTTGATGTTGTGGAAACTAGAAATTGGTTATGAGTAGCAACCAAAAATCACAACAAGCTCCAAGAAATTGTCAAAATTTAGACAACACATGAGTGAGTTGTAGAAAGCCAGCTTCGTAGCCATTCATTAAGCTCCTCTCTGTTTCGAGAATAATTTCATATTCTTTACTGAACAGGGCCAACCACGTGAAGGTGGAAGCTCTTATGCCCCCCCCCCCCTCACATCACTCTCAATTCCCCATACCCAATGCATGTACTTGAAAAAAACAAATATGTGCAAATTCATCCATATTTCTTCATGAACTTTCATCCATTATTCATTCAATAAATGCTAACATTCACTAAACCATCATTTCAGTCGACCTACACATTCATTCAATAAAAGCTAACATTCAATACACCATTCATTAATCATTCAGTCAACACATTCATTCAATAAAAGTTGAAATTCAATGAAGGTAATAGTTTACTACACTGAATCATTAAAACATTAGAACATTCATTAAACCATTCATTCATTCATTAGACCAAAAATAGTGGACGATATATTGTTATCAAAAATATTTAGACGTTGTTTTTCCCATCCTTCTTTTTATAAGTTTTTCTTCTCTTCAGTGGTATATAATCTATGAGAGGACCATCTACATCATCTGGACTTTCTCTTCCAGTTCTTGGTTCTTTAGCAGGCGCTTTTGGTGATGTTTGCAATATCCTAGTTGATTGTTGTTCTAGACCTGGATTTTGCGGCAAGGGGTTCGAATTTGCTGCAACGATGTGAAAATGTTACATCGTTATATTTTTCTATTGTAATGACAAGTTTTTCATTTAAAAAAATTCATTACGAAGGTTTTTTTTTACCAGGTGTGACCAAATCATGTTGTTGATGTTCTTGTCCAGTCTCAACCTATACAGTTTCACCCTCTACATGCTCTGCAGTTGAAATACGGTGAACTACAATTAATGGTCACCATTTGCAATGCTATACATAAAATTGTATCATATGAATAAATTCATTACCGGGATTTGAAGCTTGATCATCGATTTGTTGTTGTCCCTCCTCGACACTAATGGGATCATTACTTTCCTGTTAAAAACAGAGTCAATATTTTATATCAAGTATTTGGAACGAAAATATTCCACAAGCGACAAATCTTCATTAAACTATATAGATTCTATATACCTGTGCACCAGATGGATTGGTACCACAAGACTGTGTTTGCCCAGATAAGCTTCTTCTACGTTCAACAATAGCTCCAAAGCCTTCCTGGGAGCCAAGCTTCATGTCTTCCGCTGTGGGTACTTCATTGAATTGATCGGCCTGCATTATTGCTTATCGTCGTTAATTAACGTTTTACGGTGCAATAAAATGAAAATTAATTTTCAATTTATTATTTGTATTCATTGTTGGTTTCTCGAAACTTACAAACCGTGCCGCCAAATTCGAATAACCACCAGGACCAAGCTTGTTCTGACCTACATTTTCTAGTCTTGCCTTTGTGGCCTTTGATGTGTCTGGTAGCCTATGCAAGTGTTGAAATACGTTAGATGTTCCATGTTCGATATAGAAATCAAGGATAATAAGGTTTATAATTACATTGTGGAAAGTATTGCATACCTCCCTGTGACTGGTGTTAGCTTGCGTTCTCTTCTCAAAGCCTTCTCCCTTCCATTTTCCACTAGAGCTCTCCACTCCATTGCTGGAATCATTGGTGGGTGCTCATACCTATGGTTTCTTTCAAGGTGTGTCCTATTTTGGTCTCGGACAACCTTCACATGTTGACAAGCCTTTTTCAAGACATTGGCATGACTGAAGGTTTTCTCCTTGAACAAGCCAACCAACCGATTAGTGAGTTCGTCTTTTAAATGTTCCGGTTGTCTATCCCACCTTGATCGGATGGTGGGCTCGAAGATATCCAAGAAAAATTCATTCATATGTTTATAGAAAACATTGTTTCCTGCACAACGATCATGCCATGATCATAATTAGTTGATAAAAAATGTTTTATCGGTATATTACAAAGAAATTATAAACACTAATTAACCTGATCAACTATGATTAATTACCTGGGATCGTCGGTGTCTTTATTGGGACGAGATCTTCGTCCACCAAAAATGTTGTCTCTAGTGTTCCCATGCTTTTGACACGGGAAGATCCTGGAAATGTAGCTTGTTCGACATCAAAATTGATAGGGGACTCGGTGTTGACACCTTCTTGTGGATGATCCATTGTGTGTTGGTCAGTAGCGGCTATTGCGCTCATAGTGGGGGTCTGTGGTGTTTCGGAACGTGTTTTCGACTATTCGGTCGACAACAATGGCGAAGGATTCGAACTACGTGGAGTCGTTTGGTCGTGATGCAAAGTCTCTCCACGAGCCTCGCTGGGGCCAACACCACCTTGACCAATATTGTGTGGTCCCTTATAATTCTGTAAATACACACCACATCTTATACGTTCAATACTATCATATAAATGAGAACATTATAAAGATTTAAACAATTTATTCTATGATTCAAGATTCCTCAACTTACTTGCAAGTTATGAGATCTATGTTCCAACAATGCAATCCTTTCTTTAATTGCGCTTGTCTACGGAACCTGGATTACTAGAGAAAGGATTTTCGCAACATATCTATTCAACAATTTCTCTGCCATCTTTAGCGGGTGTGCGGCTTCACCAATTTTTTCGCAATCATGAAGCACCTCTGCCACTTCAGGGTCTAACGGAAAATCTTGCGATGCTGATTCATACTGCGATTCACTAGTGGGATGCAATAAACATATATAAAGCACTACTGAGTTCTCTATTGATAGATTCCAAATTTTATATTAACGTATATAACACATCTATCATGATAGATTCGTAAAATTACAACACGGTTTACATTATCATAACGAAACCAGTATATCACACGAAAAATACATAACAAAATTAACATTATGCTATGTATTATATAGGTACAATTGAAATGAATTATACCTGCGACCTCGAGGATTGCGATCCACTCATTGGATCAATGGTCATAGGCGACTTGCCCCAATCTGCTAATATCTGGGAGCTGCCCCTAACAACACCCTAATAAAAAAACATAGTGAAAGTCACCTAAAGGATTCCAAAACTATTCATGACAAAACACATCAAAAAAATTATTGTTCATATTATATTTTTAATATTACAAAGAAGTATACCCGTTGTGCGGACCCTGGTGTGGCCGACCTTATGGAACCGACCTGCATCAAAAACATAGACTAGAAAATTACGTAAATGAAACCAAAATATTCATTGAAACATTAATATAATGCTAAAACATTTTGACATATTTTAATTGTACAATTCAAATCAGGTCTACCTGTTGCCCCGAGGGTGTTGTCGTCTTATCAACATTCGACGGGTGTATTTCCCGATCAACGTTCTGCATCAAATATAAATTTCATTATATAAAACAAACCAAGTTATTAATAATAGAAAAACAAATCAAATAAAAACTCTTTTCTCTTATTATATTTGTACTATTAGAAAGATGTATACCTGCTCCATCGAGGAATAAGTTCTCCTCCGACCATTTGTTGGCAGGGATTTATCCCGATCACTGGCCTGGGAAGTAAAGATGGGAAATTTAAACGAAATAAACTAACAAAAAATCGTTATGATGTTTAATTTATTACTAAAAGGTTGGGTAAAATGTTATATAGTAACCTCGTTTGTATCTACTCAGTTGACAGGGTAATTAATAAGCAACCCGTCCCCTGCAGATATTGTTTTAATAGCAACTACAAAAACACGGTTTCCTTCATGCCCCTCAAATTTGCAGTTTGGTTGCTTAATTGTAGACCCTAGTTGTGTACTATTTATAAACCCTGCAATATTCCCTGTGGCCTTTGGCCTTCCGTCCATGTACAACATTCCTCCTTTATTTTGATTTTTGTCTTTCAATTGTAAATAGTTTGTTGACAATCCATAGCTATGCATACTTTTTGTATATCGGACAAGGCGCATCCAATCGTTGTAGTTGTATATGGGTCCAACATACTCCATCAATTCTATACATGTCCCGTAACCGACAAAGATGCAATCCATGGAAAACAACCCGAAACCATGTATCAACGACGGTGCAATTCGCTATCTCCTCTCGTTCACACAAAAATCAGTGTTCGGTGGAGGAAGATCCTTCGGTACCCATTGTTTCACTAAATGTCTATACCTCAAGGGCACCTCTTCGTCGTCTTTTGTCTCATCACCATAGGAACATGCCCCCCCTTGACTATGAAAAAATTCATTGCATCTATGGAATCTTCTTTTGGTTTTTTGACATCTAGTTGATACAATTCTTCTAGACCTACTGGATGTCTCACTTTCCTCTAGCCTTCCTAAACTCCCCTTGCTCGAGGAAGACAGATCAGACAAATACCTTTTTGGTTCTACCTGCACCATTGGAAAAAAATTTAGATTCGACTGCAAGGCATAGCGCCTCTTAAAAGTTAACGTGTATCGCCTTTTATAATTTTACTTGATCCTCATTCCCTTTGTCAACATGTAGGCATTCAAGTGATGATCGGAAGACGACCAATATATCTTTCTTAAGAGTAGAAAGTCATGCAATATTTATGAGTTGTTTTTTACTATTTGATTTAACAGTACATCACACATGTAACACACATGTAGCACACATGAAACACTACACATACACGTTACAGGATCTCCTCTAATGCTACAAGTCCTGGCTACTTAATGAAAACTATTCACCACATATTTGATTACCTTAGTGTAGATGTTTCCTATAATATACTCAGAAGAGTTACTTTTAGAAATGACTGTGCCTCTTAGAGGCCAGTCAACTCTAGGAACCAAGTGACCCTATGATAGGGCTAGTACAAACCAGAGAGAGAGAAATGACTGGGCTATGGTATGGTCAATCAAAGAAATTCAGTGATAGTAAAAAGGCTCAGTACAAAGACCAACCAGTAAGGTACAATTAAAAAAAAAATGGGTATAAAGACTCACAACCCTTGGGACTAAGGGGGTGTACACTACCTCAAACGTGGACAAACTACCATACTTATAACCACAAGACCAAAAACATAAAAGGCGGTACAAATCAATATATGCAATATCTCCTTCTAACTAGCTCATATATGCAATAACTCCTTGTAACTACCTCTTGAAACTCAAATAGTACCACCAAAAGGTATGATAGCATGCAATCTTCCAAACTAAGGTCAAGAGGGTGGTACGAAGTGGGTATAAAGACACATAACAATTTGGAGAAAGTGGGTGTATCTCAAATGTGGACAAACTACCATAGTACCCACAAGACCTAAAACATAAAAGGTGGTACAAATCACATGATATCCCAATATCAGTAAAACACCCAAAAGGTAAAAGGCAAGGTACCACAAAAATATTATCGACAAAATGAAAGGACCATAAGACAATTGACCAAGGTGGGGTACAACCATTCATCTCTCTCTCAAATGTACCATTCTTCCATATAAATTGAAAGACCATCATCACAATAAATGAAAAAGTCCACACGGGTGATGTGATCACGTCGTCCTCTAGACTACTCCTACGGTCAAGCGTTAGTGTCTCCATGAAGGGGTGTTCAGTCCCTTCAGAAGACCATTTAACTCAACCATCTCGAAGACCTAGGAGAAGAGGACATCACACATCATCAAATAAGTATTGGTAACTACCATGTATGAACTCAAAAACCCTAAAGCAACCGAGCGTGCAGAAGGGGAGCTATGAAAAGACAAGTCTCGTAGGCCAACAAAACAAGCTCAAAAAACTATACTGGGACCGATGTCACAGTAAGCGAGATGAAATAAAAGTGGCCAGAATGCCAACAAGTAACACTAAAAAGAAAAAGACCCTCTAAAAAGGTGAAAATGCAAGCAAACTTCCTAACTAGGAGCTGGAGACCTCGACAAATCGTATCCTTCGCAAGGTGATGAAATCCAAGTCGAAAAATATGAAGTGAGAGACTGAATTTGAAGGATATCCCTCCACCGAAAGGGATCATGGGTAAAGAGCCCTAGTAGAAAAGTCACTAAGCTACCTCGTTCATGACACGTCGGAAAAGGTTTTCGGCACTTCTACCTTATCACCCTTGTATCACCAGTATGGTGGCCGGAGAATACAAGGAAGACAATGATCGATGTTGCCTTAGGGCTAAGTGGAGTGTGGCATTCCACATAGTCTGTCCAGTTCTCGATCTCGCGGTAGTTTAACCCCTAAAACAACAGGAGGCCCCTCCACAAACTGGTGTACGACCGTGTCAACAAATACTAGAGGATTTTGGTTCCCTAGAGGACAAAAACTATGTCTCAGATGATAATGACAAGGGGGAATTATTTGGATGCCTATCCCCGGTGTCCTAACTAACTACCAAATTCTTTTGATTTCCTCAAGTGAGGTTATGGTGTGTTTAGTTAGGGGGTGTAAATTTTAGTGGTTGTATTACTTAATCGAGTGAGGGAAGTGAAACTCGTGGTGTGATGACTAACTCAAACCATGCAAATGCATATGAATAAAATAAGCCTTTCCTTTCAATGAATGCTAGCTAAGGTAAGGAGAGAGTTCTTTCAAACTATAACTACTTTTTCAAATTAAATGAATGCAACAAGTGTTCAAGTTCATTCATGGGACCTCAAGGAGAGCTTCAGATATACTCAAGTCATGCAAATGAATTCATCACATAAAACAAAGTGATAATAAATATAAGGAATTGTACATATCCATGTTCATAATTCTCTAGGAACACTTATAACATTCTTCAATCATTCTTCACAAAAACACAGGGATAGTAGAAACAATAAACTACATATAAATCTTCATGAGCTTAATAAAAAAACAGTAACCACAACTGGGGAAGCTATACCACAACTTGTTTTTTTATGACTATAAATACAAGAGTATCCTAATCATGAGCAATACATCATTTAATTTTACATCATCAGCAATACTAATCATTTCCCCTTTAACTTGCATTGAGTACCTTGACATGAATTCCCCCAAGCTACTATATTCTAAGTGTTAAAGCTGCTACAGTACTACCCTAGTCGAAGACTAGAATTGCCACAATCCAAGTCATGATGGTTTGATTGAAGTCTGAAGTATGATGATGCATGCTTACCTTTTATGAATTTACTAACCCTGATGAATGATACAATGAAAGCCAATTTTAAGAAGATGAAGACTTTAAAAAAAACCATAATAGCTTGAAATACTTCCTAAACCAGAACAACAAAAATGGGTAAGCAAAATCGAAGTTCCGTTTTCCGTCGAGGTGGCTTACAAATTGATTTAAATTTGACCGCAATGGCACCAATCGCAATTTTAGGCCTATATAATCCCGTTCCTTTTATATAAATACGTTTCCAATCCATTAAATGTTTCGTTACTTTGTACCTTCGGGCCATTTTCTGGAAATTATCATCTTCAAGCAGCCTTGACGGAAAACGGAACTTCAATTTTGCTTATATAATGATGCTAATGGTGTTATAGGATCTATCTCACATGGTTCTACTTCATAATGGGACGGGGCCAATTAATCTTACTTTCAAAACTCATATGGTGGCAATGATTGATACATTCTCATTCCTCACATTCTACACTGCCCAAACTTTTCTAATTGTATGAAAATTGAAGCTTTCAATTTTATCCAAACCATGTAAGGAGAACTTGACCTAATTGCAATTTTTATAATCTACATGGAAGGATATGTCAATTTATAAACAGGGCAATTTTTAATCGTAGTATAGTTATCAACCTAATCCTTCGCATATCAGGGAAATCTAATTTACAGAGACAGGGAAATTTAAAGAGGATGATGATTTGGTTGACATCCATACCAGATTGATCTTTAATTTGTTGTTGAGTTATTTAACACATAGACCGTATGACATGAATCTGGGTGAGACCCAATTCTGCAACAAATTTCAAAAGATAGAAGAGCAAATTGAACTCACCCATATTGTTTTTCCTAGCCCCCAAGTAGGATTTATCTATGAAGAAATGGCTATCGGAGATATATAGAGAAAACCTGATCTTGCACTACTCTATGGAGCCTTGACAGGCCCCATGAAAAAAACTCCAAGTCATATCTGGATTCATTGCTACTTCACTAATAACACAGGGAACCTTCAAAACTACAATGTGGGTGGCCTTAAGTCTTGCTTTTTGCATTCATGGTTTGGTTGCTTAACTTAACATCCCTCCAATTCACAACAAATTTTTGTGGCATTCATTTAATTTGGTGCAGGCTAAGGCATTCATTTCAAAATCGGAGATGGAGGCTGCTTCCATGCCGAGACTTGAGGAAAGTTCAAAGTATGGTGATTTTACTTTACAAAAATTACTACTTCGGGACTGTTTTGGGACTGAGGTTTGCTCAGGAGAGGCTACAGCTTGTTGTATGAGTTGAAAATTGGGTTAAGTTATGGTTTGGAGCAGAAAATTAAAATATTTATACTTTAATGCATAAATAAATTCCTAAATCAATGCTTGAAACAAAATAGTATAGTTGTGACAAGGTAATATAAATTTAAACATAATTTGCATCTCTTTCAACTTTAACACTCCCAAAGGTCCCTATGTTAAAGTTGAAGTAGACAAGGACAATAAATAACAACAACATTAATAAAGTAATGAACAAGTTAAACATAACTAACAACTAGCATCAGTAATGTTGGTTTAGACCTTCCTTATAATCAGATATATTTTTCAATAAACCCTTTCTACAATAGCTGACAGCCACCAGGGATCAACAACGTATGCCCTAGCAAGGCCCATAGGCTCAGAGTAGAGGTCAAAGACAGTTTGGATAGTCTTGTTCCTATGGATACTGATTCTGAAGATAAGCATAATGACGGGGTTGGAACTAGCGGATTGTCTCTTGAAAATATGAGTAATGAACGCTTTCTAAAATTAAGCATTTCACATGCAATGGTGTTTGTGCATCTGGCAATGGAAAATCCTGAAACTTGTAGAATATTTGTTGAGAAAAAGGGCATTGAATCCCTTATGAGGTTCTTGACTCTTCCAAGTATTCCACTATCTTCAAAAAGGATGTCTGTAGCTGTGCACATGGTTGCAGTTTGCAAAGCATTCACACAACAACACTCAGTTTCCCTTGCAAGGGTATTTTGTGCTCATATGAAGGAACATCTCAAGACTACATTAAATGTTTTGGATCATGTTGCAGAGACTAATTTATTAGCTGCAAAAGATGGACTGAATAGGAAAGTATTTTGGTGCTTGTTTGTGGTACAATTTTTTGTCTTTCTAGCTGCTGATACTAAAGAGAATTGATGGTTGGTAGAATTAATGATAGAGTTTGGAAATGATAGCAAGGATGTGCTTCTTGATATTGGGATGATACATCAAGAAATACTATGGCAAGTTGCACTTACTGAGGATTCAAAGGCGCTGCTAAAGAAAGATGATGGCAATGTTTCCAGCAGTGTCACAACTGATTTGGATGCACATGCAAATGAAATTGATGATCACTTGCCAACTTCTGTTGGACACTATGTGGATCTTATTTTGAATCAACATAGGCAATCATCTGTTTGGAATGTTGCGCATTTTAAATATAATAATTTGACCCAATTGCTGCTTCATTCATAGGGGGCCTTTAAAAAGCATGATATAGGTCTATGGGCAGCTTATTAAAAGTAGTTATTTCCAGTCTAGCCGTAGCTTCCTATGGAGGTTTAGATTCAGTCAATACAAATAGGTGTTCCCTCTCCTACCTGCCCCCCTATGAAAAGAGGAATGAGTGCAAGTTTCTGCCCGGCCTATTATTATTTGATGTTAGCTCGGATTGGTGCTTTAAGGCAATAATGGAAACCTTAACTCGAGCCTGTATGAATACAAGTACTCACTCACAGTGAGAGCTTGGTAACTCTGCTTTATCGGGGTCATTAGTAATAGCCCCCTCCCCCCCCATTCATGATAAAATAAGGGAGTCCATTGCAAGAACCTCAACGTTTTGATCTAATACATCTATTTCATGATATTGGTCACAATGCTTGGCTTCAACGAAGGTTGTGTTGATGTATATGTAACTTCGGAATGTATTTCACATATATGTATATTGTATTCCTATAGAGATGTCATTATTCCTCTATATGGAAGTGTCGTCATTTATATTGTAAGTGTCGTAACTTATACTTGATGGGTTATTAGACCACCTTGTTAGGGTCGGCCCTGTATAAGTCATGTGGGTCAAAGGGTTATTAGACCACCCTATTGGCGGTCGGCCATGTGGTTCAAAGGGTTATTAGACCACCCTAGTGGGGTCGGCCCAGTCAGCATTATGTTAAGTGGTTAAGTTGAGGCCGACCTAGTTGAGTAAAGGTCAAGTCAAGTTAGTGTATAAATAGAGAGTGTGTCTCTCTCATTTTACACATTCTATTCTCTCACTCACACTTGGGAGAGTGGTGCACTTGTGGAGGAGAAGTCTCTACTACTAGGAGAAGGATATCTCTTGTATTCTGGTTGTATCATTGCTCTATCAATCTCTGAGGAAGTTATTGGGGTTTTTCACCTTTATGGTTTTCCCCAAGTAAACTCTGTGTCTCTTGTGTGCTTGCATTATTGTGTCCATGATTGATATGTTGTAGATTTGTTGTACATGTTGTTCTCTCAGTTAAGATCCTAGATCAGATTGAAGTAAATTCTGAAAATTTAACATGGTATCAGAGCTAGCCTGAAAGAAGGCATGATATGGCATGTATGACACTTGTTGCACTTACGATGCTAGGGCTTGATATAGAAAAAACCAGTCATCGTAGCACTTTCGCTATAAATCCGTTTTGGAAAATTTTTCGGATCTGAAAATTTTACAGGTCGAAGATAATATCCCCATGTACCTTGTGTCCAAAGGAAAACCTCTAATTCGTTGTACTTTGTGATTTATGATCTGTACAATATAGGGTTTCTTCCTCTTCCAGATCTGAGTCAAAATCAGGTGACCTTGGGAAAAAGGTCATAACTTGGGCTAGGAAGCTCCAAATTAAATTTCGTAAAAAGTGAAAGGTAGTACATAGAATGTAATATTTCAGTAAAAATTATCAGAGGCTGAAATTGAAATAGTGACACGTGGCACGCCGTACAAGTTTGATCTCCTGTATTATCCCATAAACAGGTCACGTTGCGACACTTGGCATAACTTTCTCTCAGAGAATCCAATTGAGGTCAGACCTGTCGAGATGGGAAGATGACAGGTCGGGATATCTCAAGAAAATTTTTCAGACCCTGTGGATCGAAAAGTTCGGAGTTACACCAGAAACAATCAGGTACATATTTCTGTCAAAACAAAATTAATTTCGAGCACCCTCATTCATGGCTTCCGGAATTTAGGGTTTCGGATAAAGTTGAAATTTTTGTAATCAGAGACAACGGATGAATGCTACTCATCAAAATCGAAATTTAGAGACCAAGATCAGAATTTTTGGTTGAGCAGAAGCCCGGGCTTGATCAGACCCTAGTTCGGGACTTTGATCAGAAAAGTGGAAAATTAGGGCTTCTGCAAAAATGGGAATTTTTGAAATCTGTGACCACGGCTGGAAGCTCCTCAGAAAAATAGAAGCTTAGAGATTTGGATCAAACCTTTGATTGGGAAGAAGAGTGGGCTTCATCAAACTCTAGTTCGGGGTCACGTCTAGTGAATCCGAAAGTTTCAAAGGAAAAATTGAGGAGTGAAACTTTGTAGTTTTCAAATTCTGAATATACCAGCTTGATCAGCTCATCAAGGCGCATATTTCTATCCTTTCGGAAGTTTGAAATTCAAAGTTTGAATTTTTGGGGTTTCTCTAACAAGCCTTAATCCAGCTCCAGGTCCAATTCTTGCAAATCAAGTGGATTGGGTTAATCCTAGAAGAAGATCGATTGGTCACCTGCATAAGTGAAGAAGTTCCTGTCTTAGAGGGAGATGAGGCTAAGGCCTTCCATAAGAGGATTACAAGCAATCTTGACAGGTATGGCTTACAGGTATGTTTCGAATTCTGTTCATGGTTAAGTTTATGATATGTTTGTCTTCATATCATTACAGTACAATCTTGATTAATTACTAGACTTGTCGTATCACCTTAATAGAAGATATTCATTGATAAAGTTTTTTGACACTTATGATTATACTAATGCATTGTGATGTTGTATGAGGTTTATGTTGTTCGCTAACATAAAAGGTACACCAAGAAAGTCAAATCATGTTCTTCTTCAAGAACATACGATCATGGTGACATGAAGACAAAGAGCATCCATTGTCATGGATCACATAGAAGATCTACTTTCGAGGTATGTATAACTTGTTTCTACAATGGTTAACTTATGAGACATGCGGGTTACTAGCACAAGTCACTGAAGAGAACCAGAAGACATTATGCGGGTATGTTAGACATAACTAGCTAGCATGCTAATCCAGGTATGTTTTTCCTATATCAAGCTAGAATCCTACCTTGTGTTAGGATCTTATATTGTTGTGTTGTTGATAATGATTATTCATGAAGTCATAGGTTTGAATAGTCATGGCTGTATGCATATTATGCTTCTTACCATAATTGATGATATGACTAACCAGAAGAATCATGAAGGTATAGGTTTGAGTAATCACGGGTTTATGCATTAATGATTTAACTAATCAGAAGAGTCCTATGATCAAATAAGAATATGCATGAGTAAAAGAAGACTTCCTTGAAACCTTGAATACTAATGTTTATTATCTGTGAATGATCATGACTATACATGTTTAAGATTATTGTGTTTTGATAGTATTAAGATTATACTAATAAATGTGTGATTATGTATGAGACCTCAAGGATAACACAATGATGATACTAATAAGCATGCATAGTGATTAAGGATGGATGTAAGTTCAAGGACAGGTAATCCAGGAAGCAAAGATCAAGAGGGAGCACACTCCAGTTGTTCCTGCAAGAAAGCAAATGAGCACACTTCAGTAGTTTCTGCAAGGATGCAGATATTCAGAGGGAGTTGACCACTTCTCACAATCCACATCAGAATGGAGTTGCAAAGATTCAGAGGGAGTCCACCCAACAACCAAACAAAGATAAGTATTTGAATTGTCATTTCTTACATAATGTTATTCAATGATGTATATGCTTATGTTCCTAGAATTAGGTTGTGTATTATGCATATTAGAATAGTTGCATTGATGAACAGTATACTACTAATATAGATGGGTAATTGGACTATGGCACTGTACAACATTCCATTGCTACTTATCTAGAATTAAACCTCTTTGCTGACATGTTAGGAGTTGTGCACACTCTTAACAATGTTCTAGTAGAGATTGGAAGGCATCTAGAAAGTTACAGAATATGGATAAATGTTGTATTGAAGCATTGGCTAAGATAATTGCATGACTGTATGACATATTTCTTTATGTGTAAGAATTTGTTCTAAAAACTATGAGATGTTTTCTAATCATGCAATTTAACTTGTTGTGTAGGAAAGATCGTATACCATCGCCTACAAAAGAAGGACTACAACATTTGTTCAGCAACAAAGTTATCTATTGAAAATATTGAAGATATTGAAGTTCCCATGATCTGGGAAGAATGCCATGATCGAGGAGTACCAATCGATCATGAAGATATTTGGGATGCAGTCCCAGGACCTGAAGGAGAGTCTGTAGTGACTTCCAAGAGGATCTACAAGATCAAGCATGCTGCAGGTTGTAGCATAGAGACTTTTGCTCCTGTAGCCAGATACACTTCCATTAGATCCGTACTTGCTCTGGCTGCAGTGATGAAAGGGAAGATACACCAGATGGATTTCAAGACAGCCTTCTTGAATGGTGTAGTTGAAGAAGAAGTGTATGTGGAGAAGCTACTTGGTTCTGAGACACATGACAGGGAGTCATAGATGTGCAAAACTTGGTATGGTAGGATAGACAGCTTTCTATCCAGTTTGGGCTTTACCAAGATTAAAGCGGATTCCAACCTTTACTACAAGGTTGAGGAAGGAAATCCAGTGATACTACTTTTGTATATTGATGACTTGTTTCTTACACGTGAATATAGATTGATTTCCGACACACAGCGGAAGCTTGCTGCCGAGTTCAAGATGAAGAACTTGGGGATGATGCACTGTTTGTTTTGGCATGGAGGTGTGGCAGAGTGCAGATGGAATCTTCCTTGGACAAGGGAAGTATGCAGTAGAGATCCTGAAGAGGTTCGGGATGATGGACTGCAAGGCTATGGCCACACCTATGGCATCGAACCTGAAGCTTCTATGTGATGCTTCATCTGAGCTGGTTGATGTCACTGTGTTTTGTCAGATGATTGGGTCCTTGATGTACCTGACGAGCATGAGACCAGATATTTGCTTTGCGGTGAACACATTGAGCCAGTTCCTGACGGATCCAGGGAGTGTTCACCTGGTTGCTGTAAAGCATATTTTGAGGTACCTAAAGGGTACAGTTGATTACGGGATCAAGTATGAAGCGAATCAAAAGTTTAACCTGCAAGGTTATGTTGATTCAGATTGAGCAGGCAGTGCTACAGATAGGAAGAGCACATGTGGGTGTTGCTTCAGTATGGGATCAAGTGTGATCTCTTGGTTTAGCAGGAAGCAACCCTGCGTAGCACTGAGTACAGCTGAGGCAGAGTATGTTGCAGCCTGTTTAGCTAGTTGTGAGGAAGTATGGCTATGGAAGCTACTGTCTGAGTTATTTGATCTCCCGTTGGATGCTACTGATATCTTTTGTGATAACCAGAGTTGTGTGAAGCTGTCCGAGAACCCATTGTTTCATGATAGGTCGAAACACATAGAGATCAAATATCACTATATCAGGGATATGGTGCATAGAGGAGCTGTGAAACTCCTGTATGTTGTGACGGACGAGCAGATTGCAGATGTGCTGACGAAACCACTAGCCAGAGTGAAGTTCGAGTACTTCAGAGAGAGGCTTGGTGTTCCTCGGATTGATGACACTTCGAGGAAGAAGTGATGGACACATTTGCAGAATCCATTCCAAGCATGTTGGAAGGAGTATCCTTCACATGGCTGTGGATGTAAGCGCTGGATGATGAGCATCAGGACAATGCTCCAGTTACTGCTCTGTATATGCATCATGTTGGATGTTGGATATGATCAGTTGGATCATTTATATGTATATGTATGTACGCCATCATGTTGGATGTTGGATATGATCAGTTGGATCATTTATATGTATATGTATGTACGCATCATGTTGGATGCTGGAGATGATCGGTTGGATCATTTGTATGTATTTTGTATATGCATCATGTTGGATGCTTGGACCATGTATCTGTATATGTATCAGGTGGATACACTGTATGATCAGGTAGATCATGTATGTTGATATGTATCATGTATGATCAGGTGGATCATGTATTTGTATTTGTATCAGGTGGATATATTGTATGATCAGGTGGATCATGTATGATGATATGTATCAGCTAGATACTTGGTGTGCATCAGGTAGATGCATTGTATGATCAGGATGATCCTGGATGACGAACTTCAAGATGTTTCTCCAGATGATATGCAGCAGGATGTTGCAGTGATGATGATCAGGATGATTATGTGTACATCAGGATGATGTATGGTGAGTATCAGGTTGATACTCTATGGTTGTGGATCAGGTTGTACAGATGAGCATATAATTTGGCCCTCAGAGATTTGTAGATAGTCTTGCAAGGTTTTGCCTATGGCATGTAATTTGGCCCTGGGATATATGGCAAATGCTCTTTCGAGGTTTTTCTCTGGGAGGACATATAATTTGTCCTTGGGAGATCTGCAGATAGTCTTGCAAGGTTTTGCCTATGGCATATAATTTGGCCCTAGGATATTTGGCAAATGCTCTTTCGAGGTTTTGTCCTATGGCATATAATTTGTCCCTGGGAGATCCGATAGGTTGGGATGTGTGCCCGTAATAAGTCCTGGGATGCTCTTGCGAGGTTTTTCCATGACCACATATAATCTGTCCCTGGGAGATCCTATAGGTAGAGTTGTGTGCTCGTAACAGCCTGGGATGCTCTTGCAAGGTTTTGTGGTGACCACATTTAATCTATCCCTTGGAGATCCTATAGGTAGAGTTGTGTGCTCGTAACAACCTGGGATGCTCTTGCAAGGTTTTGTGGTGAGGTCACATATAATATGGCCCTGGGAGATCCTATAGGTAGATTTGTGTGATCGTAATATCCCGGGATGCTCTTGCAAGGGCTTGTGATGCACGTAATAAGTCTTGAGGATTCCATAGTATGGCCAGTGATGACGAAGACCTGCAGGTGGTGGGCCTACATCCAGTATGAAAAAGGACTGACTCTGTAGAACTTCCTATGACGAGTAGATTCAAAGATTGATTGAAATAGCAACAACAGTGACGATGATGATGACTCGATGACGATTATCCAGTGGCGATGATCCAGAGAAGATGACTTGTGCTAGAATACCTGTGTCGAGAAATACCTTCCTAGTTAAGAGGGAGTGTTGATGTATATGTAACTTCGTAATGTATTTTACATATATGTATATTGTATTCCTATAGAGATGTCATTATTCCTCTATATGGGAGTGTCGTCATTTATATTGTAAGTGTCGTAACTTATACTTGATGGGTTATTAGACCACCTTGTTAGGGTCGGCCCTGTATAAGTCATGTGGGTCAGAGGGATATTAGACCACCCTATTGCAGGTCGGCCGTGTGGGTCAAAGGGTTATTAGACCACCCTAGTGGGGGTCGGCCCAGTCAGCATTATGTTAAGTGGTTAAGTTGAGGCCGACCTAGTTGAGTAAAAGTCAAGTCAAGTTAGTGTATAAATAGAGAGTGTGTCTCTCTCATTTTACACATTCTATTCTCTCACTCACACTTGGGAGAGTGGCGCACTTGTGGAGGGGAAGGCTCTACTGCTAGGAGAAGACTATCTCTTGTATTATGGTTGTATCATTGCTCTATCTATCTCTGAGGAAGTTATTGGGGTTTTTCACCTTTATGGTTTTCCCCAAGTAAACTCTGTGTCTCTTGTGTGCTTGCATTATTGTGTCCATGATTGATATGCTGTAGATTTGTTGTACATGTTGTTCTCTCAATTAAGATCCTAGATCAGATTGAAGTAAATTCTGAAAATTTAATAGGTTGAACATTGATTCTTCTACTTGAGGACAACAAGCCTATGTTCATCAACCACAGTATTCTCATTATGATGAAGGCCCTTCCAGAATCAAAACACAAGGCAATAAGCAAAAATCACTACATTCTTTTTGCTATGAGATATTAAGGCCGTCATTTTCAGTTCACTACAAAGAGGTGAGGGTTCACCCATCAAACTAAAAAAAACAGTAGATGCAATAAGATAAAAATACCCCAATGTAGATTGAAAGGTTCTACCCCAATGTAGATTGAATTAGCAATGAAACCCTCTTAGAAGATCGAATTAGCAATGAAACCACAGTGATTTGCTACCAAATTTTTAAATTTGTCAAATCAAAACAATTTAGGGCTTGGTACTCACGGACGTGGGAGGCATTTCTGGATCCTCTTATAGTTTATTTTCTTGGACTCCAAACCGCCTCTCCCAATGCTTGCTCATTGGGTCACTCCCACTGCTTGGTCGTTGGGTCACTCCCTCTCCCCTGCCACAATCACAAACCGCCTCTCCCACAATCAAACAGTCCAATCTGAATCGATAGCAAGTCCAAATCGTAGAGGCGCAGGTCCAAATCGAGAGTCACTCCAAATCGAGGTCACTCCAAATCACAGGTCACTCCAAATCGAGGTCACTCGAGGTCACTCCAAATCACAAATCACGGGTTTGTGAAATTCATATGGCCGTCGACTTTTCTTTGTTCAATATATATGTTATGTAATGTTTGTTTTTTGTTTTTTTTTAATTCGTTTTTAATTAAATATATATAACATTATATATAACAATTAGAATTTAATTGTTATATATAATGTTATATATATTTAATTAAAAACAAATTAAAAAACCATTGTTACATATTTATGTTGTAATTTTATTTATTCATGTTTTAATTCTATTTATTATATATTCATTTTTTTAATTTTAATTAGTTTTTTTTGTTATATATAATGTTTTTTTAATGTTTGTTACATAATCATTGCCATCATCATGATCTTGGTATATGTTGACCATTCTTAACTACCTCTTATAGCCAATTGGCTACTAGGGAAGATAAGGAAAATATGCACCCTTCCTCCTCATACTTTCAAGAAGGGGCTTAAAAAATATGGTTCATGCCAGACTGTGAAAAGTGGAAGGGTCATTGCAAAGGATAAAAGGAATCACCAAAAACTCATGCTGACCTTAATGATTGTGGAAAGATATTTAGGAATATTTTCTTCATTCATGTGAATTTGGTGATAACTAGAGCGAAGGTCACGATCAATGAAGAATTTATCTCCATGTATCATATAAGAGATAATTAATGACTAGAATGAGAAATTTATCTTTCACTATCAAGGAGTTAAGAGATAAAAAATTGGGACACATGTTCCAAGTGACTTGTTTTTTAAGGACCATGACAACCAAAGAAGAGTACGGGTTGGTACTAGGATGAATGATACCAATAGCTAAGAACAACGATACAATATTTTTAATTTCATATATTATTTTGTTCAAAAGTATGAAAATATGATCACACATTGGATGGGAGGATACGATGAAACAATGAGATGTTATGATCATGCTCTCTCATTTGTAATTCCAATAAATCCTTGGTGATATGACATAATCTTATTATCCATTCACACCGAGAACAATATCATGCCCACCCATTTCAATGGAAAACATGTTAGTTTTCCGGGAGTAATCACCCATTTGAACATTAATGAGGAGAAATAAATACTAGTCAAATAATTAAGGGAGATATAGGGTTCTTCACAGGGTTAGGAAGAAAAACTTCCTCAATGATGGGAGGGGATTCCTTTTGAGCTCTTTGTTGAGCCCAGAATTAGCCCTTTGTGACCATCATTTATCATCTTCCCTTCCCTTGTCTTACACCAATTACCTTGGCAATTCGACTTATTTTCCTTATCTCATTCCCCAAATTACCAAGGTATGGCCGTTTATTGTTTTATTGTATTAATACTTATGATTGTGATGATTAAAGCTGTGCATCTCTTAATTTGTGCTAACATGATGCGATTTATGAAGGTAGTGAGACAAATAGACCGCAGGAAGATCGGAGCTGAACAAGTCATGAAGGAAGGGACGTTCATTGCTTGTAGAAGGTTCCTTGGGGCTCGAATCGTCAATCAAGGCACAGTCGTGACAGGGCAGCTGTAACAGAAATTGCTATCTTAAGTATGTCGCTGCTCGAGTCCAGCTGTGAACTGGAAGGACCGCCACTCTTGGGGCAATTAATAACTCTCTCATATTTGGATATTTCAGTTCTTCCACGCATTGTAACAGCTAGATTATTTAGGGCGCCTGAAGATCAAAGATCTTCATGGCTGCCCAATTATAGGATTGAATGTTGCAAGTTGTATGTATAAATATGGGGAATTGCCTCGACCGAGGGGTTGGACAGCAAACAATTAATTTATCTTGTATTAGCAGCCAAGCCAAAACTGTGTACTCATTCTTCTGTTAATATAAGGAGTTACTTCTGAGTTAAAGAGAGTGTTGTTCAACCAGCGTCTCTGTGTGAAGACTGGGCCCGTCTTCCACAGAGATTGCTGAGTTAAATTAGGATTTCATCTTTCTTGTTGTGTGATGTTTTGTTCTTTATTTTGTACGCAGCAACAATATTTATTGTGTGGATTTCTCAGTAAAAGATTATATTTCTGTGAGATTGGTGAATGGTATAGAATAACAGTCGACTGAGTCAGGGTTGCTTTACACATTTCAATTTTTGTTCACACTACCGTGTTCATCCTATAGTTGAGACGTGATCCCAGAAGCTCTTACAAATTAGCTTTCCTGTTATGTGATGATTGATCTTTATTTCACAATTCAGTTTCTTAGAGCAGTTGCTTCAGTTCCTTTCATTTGAAATTCTAGAGTAATGTTCAGTTCATGTTTTATGATTTCCAGTTTGATTAGATTAGACAAGTGATTATTTTAGAATGCGAATGAGATTTCCTTTTTGCAATCGTTGATTAGATCTGATATCATTTCTTCCTGATGCATAATAGAAAAGAATTATAGTATAGCAGTTAGAAGGCACTTGGGATTGCATAGATTCTTGGGATGAATATGGGTGATAGAAGGTAAAAGTATTCACTTCTAATGGTTTTGTGTTTAAGCATATATTGTGCACTTATCCTTTGAAATAAAAAGACTTTCTCGGGTTGACAATAAATTTCATATACTCTGTGTGTTTGATATTTAATTATCTGCAAATAGAGTGCTTGACATTTTGGCGCCGTTGCCGGGGAAGGATGAAAATTAAACACTAGTCATTAGTTGCATCTGATAATTGCTTTTAGTCAGTCTTTTGGTTGTTTCTGAAATGATCTCCTTCGCATGAATACGAGGAGGGTAAAACGCGATCACCTCCCAACCCCCAAAACCCCACAAATTACTAACAGTGCATGTGGTTCGGGTTGTGGTCGAGGTCCACCGCTGGGTAGAAGAACATTTATCAACGACCTTGTTGACAAAACTGATTCAGCTGTCAGATCTCGTCAACGGGAGACTCCGATCAAAAGAGGCCCTGCTGATCCTGGAGCGCTAGCATCAGGATCTACAGTGGAAGATACAGGAGCAGCTGTGATTCCTGCATATACTCTTGCTAAAGAAGGAACGGCTGATTCAGCTGTTGCAATTGAAGAATACGTAGCTGTTGCAATTGAAGAATACGCAGCTGTTACAACTGAAGAATACGCAGCTGTTACAACTGAAGAATACGCAGTGGTTACAACTGAGGTAAGGAACAAAGGAACAAACGAAGGAGAAGATACAGAAGAAAAGATGAATAAAATACATGAGAATGAAGAGGAAGAAGCAGTGGTACAATACCATCATGAAGATGATTCCTCGCCAGAAACTATGGCTACATTGCAATTCCCAATACAGCAGCTAGAGGGGACAGCTCCTATGAAAAACATCTCACCGTCGGTGTTACCTCGCTTCCATGGCAGGGCGGCAGAGGATCCAGACGAATTCCTTTTTGAATTCGATATCCTCTGTCGCAGCTATGATTATGTCACAGATGCTCAAAAGTTGAAGCTTTTTCCTGCCACCCTGAAGGACAATGCATTACGATGGTTCATGAGCCTTGGGGGAGGAACTGTTGCTAATTGGAATAAGATGAAGCAAGTGTTCCTGGAAAAATATCAAGAATATTGTAACACCAGGGACAAAAGGGAGGAGTTATTCAAGATGGTACAGAAGGAGGATGAAAGTTTGGAGGATTTTGTGGAGAGGTTGCTGTACAATGTGCAGAGAGCTGGGCAGACGAGCATGGGACTAGATGTGCTTAAGATAATCTTGCTCTGAGGGATCAGGGATGATTGTTTAGACATGCTAAATTTATTAGGAAAGGGATATATCTCTAAAGAATCTTTTGAGACAATTGTGGAATTATGTAAGAGATACTCCAGGGGATCTTCTAGGCATAACAAGCAGCATAAACGAGATAAGCTGGAACGTGATGTCTTCGACAGAACTCAGAAGTCATCCAATGGGGGAGCTACACGTGCAGAGATAGGCAATCTTCTTGAAAACTTTAAAACAGAAATGATGAGCTCTATCTCTTCAGAGATTGACGTCTTGAAGGCCAAGCAAAGACAGGCAGTGGAGGATCTCACACTAGGTGTGTTTTGTCCCCGATGTAGAAAGACTCATCCATTGAAAGAATGCCCTCTTGACAAAATACAAGTGTGTCAGCTGTGCGAGCTGAACCATGATATGAAAGAATGTCCGACATTGCCCCAAGTGAAGGCTGTTCTGTAGGCATCAACTCCAGAGGTAGATTCAGCCTACTTCATTGCACAGAAGAAACCCTGGCAGCCCCGGAATCAAGGTATGTCTCCCGATTCATTTCCATTTTTGAATAATTTGAATAATTGGAATACTAATATGCAAAATGTGAATACACAATTCCCTTCAAATTATGCTCAGTGGAATTCCCCTCAACCTGCGATGCAAGGTTATAATTCATGGAGTCCTTGGACACAGCCACCTCATCAACCTACTTCATGGTCTCCTGGATGGAGGAACTTCCATCCTGGGAACCAGTTTCCTCAACCACCTCCACCTCAACAGTTACCGTATCCTCCATATCCTCAATTTCATCAATATCCTCAATACCCACCTCAGCAGTCGCAGCTGCAGCTGCAAAATAATCCTGTTCCTAACTTACCAATACGGCCTCAGCTGCCTGCCCAACCCAACCCTAACCCAAATAATAAAGCAGTCCAGCAATTGGAAGCTCTCAATATGCCGGCCTACTCTCTTTCCCCTGTACCTTGTAATGATATTCGCTTACGGTCTGGGAAGATAGTAGAACGTGTAATTTCAGAAAATATTCCACCATCTGTGCATGACAAAGAAGAGAGTTCCCAGCATCTATTTGATCCGGTTCCTAACACTGAAGGTGCTGAGCATCCCTCAGATGGGACGGCTGAAACATTAAACGATAAAGTGGATAACACGCAGCCTACCCAGCTGGTAAGGCAACCACCATACCCTGAGAGATTGATGCTGCCACAAATAGGGGGGCAACCTCAGTTCAATCTCTTAGGAGAATTGAAGAACCTTTATGTTAAGATTCCTCTTTTACAAGCCCTTCAAGATGTACCTATTTATGCTAGAACTGTTCGGGACCTGTGCACTAAAAGACCGGGAAGGAAACCCAGAGATCCTCCTACTGTTCATGTCATAGGGAATTTATCTGCTTTAATGACTGGAAAAACCCCTATAACCAAGTATGAGGATCCTGGCAATCCTACTGTCACTGTACACATAGGACAAACGCAGATACCCAACGTACTAGTAGATTTAGGAGCTGCGATCAATGTTATAACAATGGAGACTGTAAAGAAGCTCGGATTTACCAATATTAGACCGACCCCTACCATCTTAGAATTGGCAGACAGATCCACCATCAGACCCGAAGGGATTTTGGACGACCTTGTTATTTCAGTAGAATCATGGGAATATCCTGCCGACTTTCTGGTATTACAACCAAAATCACAGCTGGGGGGACATCCATTGATCTTGGGGAGGCCTTGGTTGGCTACAGCTGATGCTTGCATCAGCTGTCGATCAGGATCTATGACTATATCTGATGGTATGGAAACCAAAAACCTCACCCTGTACCCTCCAGCACGGCCGAGTCTAGAAACTGAAACTTCCCTTTGGATAGAACAGGAAGAGGAGGAAGATGTTCAGCCATTATTAACAATAGGGAAGGCACTAACCTTCAAAAATGAAACAGAAGACGATGCCATTAATAATTTAATTAGCGAACCTGCTTCAGTAGATAAGGAAGTTTATCAACTCCTGAACAGTACCCTTGGGAAGGAAGAACAAGAACAGCTTACAGAGGAAGCACTAGTCAATGACACAAACATAATCCCAGTTTTGAAAAACTTGAGAAGCATTCCTATTGAGGTAGAGCCTGGAAAAGCTTTGAACATCAACCCTGGTCTCTCCTTAGAAGAACAGATGCGCCTAACCAATCTCTTGAAGGAACGTAAGGGGGCGTTCGCCTGGGAGTATACAGACATGAAGGGTATTCCTTCCAGTCTGTGCACTCATCATATTTATATCAAAAACGACTCTCGGCCTGTATGTCAACCCCAACGACGCATGAACCCCAATTTGAGGGATATAGTGAAGGAGGAGATCCAGAAACTCTTGGAAGCAGGATTTATCTATCCTATCTCAGATAGTGAGTGGGTTTCCCCACTTGTAATTGTGCCCAAGAAAAATGGTAAATGGAGAGTCTGTGTCGATTATAGGGAGCTGAACAAAGCTACACAAAAGGATCATTTTCCTCTGCCCTTTATTGACCAAGTACTTGATACCCTATCAGGGAAGAAGTTCTTCTCCTTCCTGGATGGGTTCAGTGGGTACAATCAAATTCAGATTGCTCCAGAGAATCAGGATAAGACCACCTTCACTTGCCCCTGGGGAACGTTCGCCTACAGGGTGCTTCCCTTTGGCTTGTGCAATGCACCTGCAACGTTCCAAAGAGCTGTGATTGGCATATTTTCTGAATTGGTTAATGATAGCATGGAAGTTTTTATGGATGATTTTACTCCCTATGGCAAGGATTTTGAGGAAGCACTGGAAAATTTAAAGAAAGTTTTAATTCTCTATGAACAGGCTCGCCTCTCACTAAGCACTGAAAAATGCCACATGATGATGAGTGAGGGGGTGGTATTAGGACATTTCATCTCTACTGATGGTATTCAAGTGGATCCTTCAAAAATTAAGGTGATAAAAAATATACCAACTCCTTCAACTCTGAAAGAGGTGCGCAGTTTTCTGGGACATGCTGGATATTACAGGAGATTCATAGAAAACTTCTCCAAACTTGCTTCTCCTTTGTTTTCATTGTTAATGAAGGACGCACAGTTTGTGTGGAGTGCAGCATGCCAGACAGCATTTGATAAGCTTAAAGAGAAACTGTCCACAGCCCCTATTTTGAGGGGACCTAATTGGACCATACCTTTCCACATTTCTTCAGATGCTTCTGATACCGCCATTGGAGCAGTACTAGGACAGCAGGATGGTCAAGTACCTTATGCTATTTATTATGTTAGTAAAAACTTAGCCCCTGCTGAACTAAATTATACTGTTACTGAAAAAGAATTCCTTGCTATTGTTTATTCTATTAATAAGTTTCGGAATTACATTACTGGGTATCCTACATTTGTGCATACTGACCACTCTGCCATTAAGTATTTAATGAACAAACCTGTCACTAATGCCAGAGTAACCAGGTGGCTTTTATTATTACAGGAATTTGATATTACTATTATAGATAAACCTGGAAAAGAAAATGTTGTTGCTGATTTTTTATCACGATTTACTAACAGTGATGACAGTTCACCTGTTGAGGATGCTTTCCCGGATGAACATTTATTCGCACTCTCAGCTCATTCACCCTGGTATGCAGACGTTGCTAATTATTTGGTTGTAGGGAAGCTTCCGCCACATATGTCTAAACGAGAGAAAAGAAAAATTATTCAGCAAAGTGCCAGGTATTGTTGGCTCAAAGGCCATCTCTTTTACACAGGACCTGATCTTGAAATTAGAAGATGTGTAAGGGAAGATGAGATCTTTCATATACTGAAGGCCTGTCACGATGAACCTTGCGGAGGACACTTTGCAGACAAAAGAACAGGGCATAAGGCGTTGCAGATGGGCTATTATTGGCCGACACTGTTCAGAGATGCTAAAAGATATGTTCAGTCCTGTGACAGCTGCCAAAGGATGGGCCAACCTAATAAGACAGATCAGATGGATTTACAGCCCCAAGTGGTACTAGAACCGTTTGATAGATGGGCATTGGACTTTGTTGGTCATATCAACCCTCCTTCCAAACAGAAGGTTTACATTTTGGTGTGTACAGATTACATGACCAAGTGGGTAGAAGCTGTAGCTTTAGCTAAGGCAAATGACCAGGCGGTGATTGATTTCCTGTACAGTGAAGTTTTTACCCGTTTTGGGGTACCAAAGGAAGTAGTTACCGATGGGGGACCACAATTTATTTCACACCAATTTGAATCCTTGCTCCGGAAGTATCATGTGCAGCACAAGATAGCTTCACCTTATCATCCCCAAGCCAATGGTCAGGTGGAAAGCACTAATAAAGTTATCGAAGCAATCCTTACTAAAACAGTTAAAAGCCATCGAAGGGATTGGGCTGACAGGCTTCCAGAAGCACTGTGGGCATATCGCACGACTTGGCGTAACACCACGGGCTTTTCTCCCTATGATTTGGTATATGGAAAGAGTGCCATCTTTCCAATTGAATTTGAGATCAAGACCCTGAAAACAGCCATTGAAATGAACCTGGATGTAACAGAAGCCCAGAAAAGAAGATTGAATCAATTAAATGAATTGGATGAGAAACGGTTAGCTGCAGTAGACCAGACTGTGCTGCTTCAGCAACAGAGATCTAATTGGCATGACCGATTCATCAAAAAGAAAATCTTCCGTGAAGGAGACTGGGCACTATTATACGACTCCAGATTCAAGAAGGATTTTAAAGGGAAATTACGCACAAGATGGCTGGGTCCATATTTGATTGACAAGGTATTTGACAACGGCACTGTTCGCCTGGTCACCATTGATGAAAACCATATACCATTACTTGCTAATGGCCACAGACTGCGACTGTATCGGAAGCCCATTTCCAAAGATGCATTCATTTCATAGATTGCTGCTGATCCAGACTATCAATTGGCACCAGAGCAGGAACATTTCTCTACCTTTGCCAAATCTTAAACTGAAAATTGTATTTGCTATACATAAATAATTTCTTGCTGTAGCGTATAGTTGTCGTTTTCTTTCTTTTTTGCATTTGATCTCTTTGCTTGCTATCGTCTTTTAAAAATTTTTAGGGAAGCGCTAGGAGAACGATCAGTTTGGGCCCGTAATGAAAATCTCCCTGTGCCGTCCTTGCTCTAAAAAAAAAAAAAAAAAAAAAAAAAATTCCGACAGCTGCAACATATTTTCCGGCAGCTGCAACATATTTTTCGGCAGCTGTATATCCTTTTCCGGCAACCACATTCTCCTTTTTCCCGGTAGCCGTAATGCCCTTTTTTCCGTCAGCCGTCAATCTTTTCCGACAGCTGCCACTCCGGCAGCTGCAACTTCGGCAGCTGCAACATCGGCGGCTGCAACATCGGTGGCTGCAACATCGGCGGCTGCAACTCCAGTTTCCGCGGCTGCCACCTCATATTCCCCATGGTTGCCACCTCATTCACCAGCTATTGCCACCTCATTTCCCACGGCTGCCATCTCATTTTCCGTAGCTTCCACTCCATTTCCCAGCCGCTGCCACTTCATTTACCAGCCACGGCCATTTCATTTCCCGGTAGCCGTAATGTCCTTCTTCCGTCAGCCGTCGAATCTTTTCCGACAGCTGCAACTTCGGCAGCTGCAACTTCGGCGGCTGCAACATCGGAAGTTGTAACATCTTTTTCTCGCAGCCAACACCTCATTTCCCAGCGGCTGCCACCTCATTGACCAAGTCACTGCCACATCATTTCCTGGCAGCTGCCATTTCTTTCCAGCGCCGCAACATATTTTCCATAGTCGTAAAATTTTTCTCGCCAGCTGCATGTTTTTTTTCTCGCAGCCGTAAAACTTTTCCGTGACAGCCGAAATTTTCCCTGATATCGTAAATTCTTTTTTTCCGGCTGCCGTGAATTTGTTTCCAGCGGCTGCAACTTCTTTCCCGCCAGCTGCAACAGCTTTTTCATCGGCCGTGTTATCATTTCTTTGGCAACTTGCAGTGGTAACTCCCGTGTTAACAGAAGAATTGTTGCAACCTGCTAATCATGATGTTGATTCATCCCAGTCCTGCCAGCGAACTCATCATTTCAACCCCGAGGATGCGATGGCTTGTGTTTCACCGGCGAAGAAAATTAGTGCCTTATCCGAGTCATCATGATCCTACGTCTGACTGTGCACGCGTTCGGCTCCGTGACGTCACCAACTGCATGCTCCACCAGTTTCCGCAGCCTTTCGACGCACAGTTTTATGAGGTATGGCTTTCATTTATCACGTGATTAAGTATTGATATCATTTAAACGATATTGGCCGTACCTTCACTCGTACCACCATTTATACCTGATTAAACCTTTCCCTCGTACGACGTAATCCTAATAACTGCCACCTTCCCCAATTCAGCATGGAAATTTTAAACGCTTCTCTGTGCTTAACTTTTCGAATTAGCTCATTCGCTCAACGTCTCCGCTCAACGATTCGTGCATTCTCTGTGCTGCAACTTCCATTCTGGGATCCTGTACTCTGTCGAATAGCAGTTTCATCTTGCAGCCAGGACCATGGGAATTCCAGTTCACCATGAACCTTTCAATACCCGGGAACTCAGACGGAATCTGCAAGTTCTGGCCATTTTTCAAGCTGATGTCTGGGTCGAGTTCTTTGAGCGATTGGACGGATTCGATCGGGACGCAGCCCTGCAATTTGCCTTGAATCTTAATAAAACACACTCCACGGTGTGGGGGCTGTGTATAGATGTTTCTGAGGTCATTATATCCGAGGTTACAGCTATCCCGATGGTGGGAAAACCTTGGTTTAACCGTCGAGTCCCTGCAATGGTTGCACGAGAAGAATTTTTACTTCCAGGGGAGCAAGTTGAAGCATCCAGGAGAGGGATTGCACTGAAGTCACTACCGCAGCCATGGGACCAGGTTGCTGTCTTCCTCAAGAAATACATTACCTGCGAAGGTAGATACCAAACTGTGTATAACTCTGAACTTCCTTTGCTTTCTCATCTCCGCCATGGCATTTTGTTGAATATTCCATTTTATTTATTGCACGAATTGCGTCATATGGAAACATTTGTTCAGTCTACAAAGCACCCACTGTCCTCTCTCACCCACCATGGCCTCATTAAGTTAATTATTGTAAGAACCCTTGCCCAACATAATATAACATGGGAACAATTTATAACCCGACCACAGCAACCTGTTCCCTTGAGGGTCATCCCATTGCAGCAATTACCGGTTCCGCCACAACAGGAGGACCGGAGTTCCTCCAGTGAAGTTGGGGGGAGGGATGAAACAGAAGAAGAACAACTGGGGGCACAGGCAGGACCATCTGGGGTGGGTAAAACCACAGAGGAAGAACAACCAGGGGCACAGGCAGATCCATTCGAGGTGTATGAATCCCCAGCACAAGCAGAACCAGTGGGGGATGACACTGCATTTGAAGGAGAGCGAGGGGAAGCACAAACAGAGCCTTCAGGCGACAATGTAAATGAAACCCTCGTGGAAAACCTAGATAACAGGGCAGCTCCGACAGCAGAAGGTGAAATTGGAGCAGCATCAAATGCTGCGACAATGGAACCTGAAGATGACGGAGCTAGAGCAATGGAAGAAGATATTGAGCTGGTCACAATCGAGTCTTCACCTGAGTGGGTAGGAGGAGGAGCTGTGATTGAAGAAGAACAGCATGGGGGGCAGGGAAATATTTCTTTAACTTCAGTTTTGCCCCCCTATATTCCAGCCCCACAAGAAGAAACACCACAAAAAGAAAAGTCACAAAAGAAAACGTCACAGAAAAGGAAGAGGGCCACCAATGAGTTTGATTTAGTAGCACCAATCAGAAGGAAACGAACTCGATCAGTCACAGCAGTAGAGGCAGCTAGAAAAAAATAGGCAACCTTAGAGACACAGGTTGATCCCCCAATCCTTACACCAAAACCGAGGGATGCTCCACAAAGGCCAGTGGAGGAAGAACCTGGAGTTGAGGGACTCTTGTATGAGAATGCAATGCTGAAAGAGGACCTCCAAGCACTTAGAAGGGAGCTGGAAACTTGGAAGGAAACTTGCAGAAAGCAGAGTGGAAGAAAAATGTACACATTAATAGAGGTCGCAGACCAAGTGGAGGAATCAGCTTCTGCTGGAGCTGGAGAAAAGGATGAGCGAATACTCTGCCCCACCTGTGGGGAAATATTTGAGGAAGCAGGCCATAAAATTTTACTTAGTACTTATTCAGCACAACAGCCTGTAGCCACAGTAGGGAAAGCAGGGGAAAAAGAAGGTGCTGTTACACAAGAACCAGCACCTTTAAACATCCTTGCTGCAGCTGCCACTTCCCATGATGCAGAAATTATAGAACAGATGGGAGAAGAACTTGGAGTGGAGGATGCCCTGGAGATTTATAAGGAATGTATGGCAACCCCAAAATGCTCCCACAACATAGAAATTATAGAACAGATGGGAGAAGAACTGGGAATGAAGGATGCTCTGGAGCTTATAAAAGAATATAGTGAGACCCCAGAATGTTCCCACGATACAGAGATCATGGAGCCGAAGGATACTCTGGAGGTTAGTGAAGAATTTTATGCTGTAACCCCAGAACGTTCCCAGGACACAATAATTTTAGAAGAAGAGACGGAAAGGCAGGACAGTGATAAATTGGAACAGGATGCTGCAACACAAGAACCAGCAACCCTGAATATAATTGTCCAACCGACCGAGCAGACAGGAGAAGAAGCTGGGACAGAGGATACTCTGGAATTTAATGATGAACTCTGGGTTGTAACCCCAGAGGGCTCCCATGATACAGAACTCATAGAAGAGGAGTTGCAGCAAAAGAAGGATGAAGAGGTAAGCCAGGATGTTGCTACACAAGAACCAACATCCTTGGAAGCTGCAACAAGAACTCCTGAATTGCAGTTGGAAGATAACCTGGGAGTGGATATCATTCCTGATACACAGTGGAGTGAAGATGAATAGGTACAGACACCATGCTCAGGTGACACTGAAATCTTGGAGGAGGAGCTGCAAATTGAAAAGGATACGCAGTCTCAGCAGCAGAAGGACAAAGAAGACACTGTTACACAAGAACCAGTGTCTCCAAAAGCAATAAAGGTAGCTGCTGAAGAAGGGTTAAAGGATGTTGCTGTTACACAAGAACCAGCAACTCTCCTGTTAAGATTAGATGCGCTGGAAGACACTGTCCCACAAGAACCAGTGCTTCCACCTCCTAGAGATGTCATTGAGTTGGATTCAGATTGAGTATTTCCTTTCAACTCCCCCAGGCATAGCATAAGAGAACTGCAGAAAGATTCCCACCACACCAAGTGCATTCCCAGATATCAGCAAGTAGCAGTGGAAGGGAAACAGTGAAGTTGGAAGATGCCGGGTTGCTCACAGAAGCCTTTCAAAAAGATAGATGAGATGCCCGATTTACTTATATTCCTTCCTCTCTCCTGGACAGAGCTCAGTTCAAGATTCAGATGCAGGTTGTTGCATGAGGACATGCAACAAGGTAGTTGGGGGGAGATGTTGATCCCAGAATTAGCCCTTTGTGACCATCATTTATCATCTTCCCTTCCCTTGTCTTACACCAATTACCTTGGCAATTCGACTTATTTTCCTTATCTCATTCCCCAAATTACCAAGGTATGGCCGTTTATTGTTTTATTGTATTAATACTTATGATTGTGATGATTAAAGCTGTGCATCTCTTAATTTGTGCTAACATGATGCGATTTATGAAGGTAGTGAGACAAATAGACTGCAGGAAGATCAGAGCTGAACAAGTCATGAAGGAAGGGACGTTCATTGCTTGTAGAAGGTTCCTTGGGGCTCGAATCGTCAATCAAGGCACAGTCGTGACAGGGCAGCTGTAACAGAAATTGCTATCTTAAGTATGTCGCTGCTCGAGTCCAGCTGTGAACTGGAAGGACCGCCACTCTTGGGGCAATTAATAACTCTCTCATATGTGGATATTTCAGTTCTGCCACGCATTGTAACAGCTAGATTATTTAGGGCGCCTGAAGATCAGAGATCTTCATGGCTTCCCAATTATAGGATTGAATGTTGCAAGTTGTATGTATAAATATGGGGAATTGCCTCGACCGAGGGGTTGGACAGCAAACAATTAATTTATCTTGTATTAGCAGCCAAGCCAAAACTGTGTACTCATTCTTCTGTTAATATAAGGAGTTACTTCTGAGTTAAAGAGAGTGTTGTTCAACCAGCGTCTCTGTGTGAAGACTGGGCCCGTCTTCCACAGAGATTGCTGAGTTAAATTAGGATTTCATCTTTCTTGTTGTGTGATGTTTTGTTCTTTATTTTGTACGCAGCAGCAATATTTATTGTGTGGATTTCTCAGTAAAAGATTATATTTCTGTGAGATTGGTGAATGGTATAGAATAGCAGTCGACTGAGTCAGGGTTGCTTTACACATTTCAATTTCTGTTCACACTACCGTGTTCATCCTATAGTTGAGACGTGATCCCAGAAGCTCTTACAAATTAGCTTTCCTGTTATGTGATGATTGATCTTTATTTCACAATTCAGTTTCTTAGAGCAGTTGCTTCAGTTCCTTTCATTTGAAATTCTAGAGTAATGTTCAGTTCATGTTTTATGATTTCCAGTTTGATTAGATTAGACAAGTGATTATTTTAGAATGCGAATGAGATTTCCTTTTTGCAATCGTTGATTAGATCTGATATCATTTCTTCCTGATGCATAATAGAAAAGAATTATAGTATAGCAGTTAGAAGGCACTTGGGATTGCATAGATTCTTGGGATGAATATGGGTGATAGAAGGTAAAAGTATTCACTTCTAATGGTTTTGTGTTTAAGCATATATTGTGCACTTATCCTTTGAAATAAAAAGACTTTCTCGGGTTGACAATAAATTTCATATACTCTGTGTGTTTGATATTTAATTATCTGCAAATAGAGTGCTTGACACTCTTCCATCAAGTTCATCATCATAAATGTTCTCAAATATGTCCACAAATAATTGGTGTTCCTTACATCTATGCTCAAGAGAATATTTTTTATTACAATTGTAGCATAGAACCTTAAGTTGACATTCCTCCACTTTGTCCTTTGCTAACTTATGGACCTTGAAAGGTGGAAGAGGTTGTTGAAGAGCCACCATAGTCGGGGAAAGGAAATGAAATAAAGTTGGGGATTTTGGACTAAGAATAGGATATAACACATGCATGACAATAAATATTATTGCCCTCCAACCAAGTAGTAGGGTGGTTCACCTCTAAGTGGGATTTAATTTCCTCTTTAAGACCACTAACAAGGAATTGCTTAAAAAATAATCAATTAATTTTTATGAAAAAACAAATGAACTTTAATGACTCCTATAATGAATTTCATTACGTAATAAAATATTATATTAAGGGAAAGTTAGTGCTTCATTTGATCGATCGAACCAACCAATCGGATTTGACCCACCAAACTTGTTTAGAATTACTTCAGAAAAATGAGGCGTCATACTATTGGAAGGGTCGAAAAATGAGAAGTGATTCTTGGTTTCCATTTTGCTAACTAATTGGGTGAGAGAATCAACCATTTTTTGTATGTCCTCTATAGTTTACATGTTATGAGTGTTTATCATGGGACCATTAGGTCCATCAAACAAGTTAGTGATGATTTATCCCAACACAATCAACGACCTAAGAGGATTTCCTTGTGAGGGTCCATAAGCAATGGTACTAGCGAGTCCACGAAAAAATAAGTTATTTCAGAGTGAAACCATGATGATCCAATTAATCCTTGTTGAGTATCATTACATGGTTTTTAATGCTCCATTAATGGTTGGTGTCAGTCATTTTTTAGTCTAGAAACCCTCCCACACCGTAAATGCATGCATCTAGTCTAACTATGCCAAATTTCAGTCCAAGCCAACACATATTTAAAAAATTTCAACGTTGGTCCCATGTATCACATTATTTAATTTATAGGTATGGTTTCTGATGCTGCAATGGTGAGTGTCATTCATTCGAGTCTTGAAACCCTCCCACACCGTCAATGCATGCATCTAATATCAGACTTCTGACTTCAAAAGAATCTAACGAGATCGCTAAATCATCGACGACAAACACCGTTGGTTTTTCTAGGTAATAGCTGCGTCGGATATCATATAATGATGATGATCATGATGAAGATCATGATGATGATGACGATGATGAAGATGACGATGATGATGAAGACGATCGATGATGATGATGATGATGATGATGATGATGAAGACGATCGATGATGACGATGATGATGATGACGATCGATGATGACAATGATGACGATGAAGACGATGGATGATGACGATGATGATGAAGATATTGCTGATGATGATGAGGAAGATGATGATGATGATGGTGGTGAGGATGATGACGATGATGTTGATCATAATGATGATGATGATGATGGTGGTCGTGATGACGACGATAAACATGATGCTGCTGCTGATGATGCTGATGAGAATGATGAAGATCATGATGATGATGACGATGATGAAGATGACGATGATGATGAAGACGATCGATGATGATGATGATGATGATGATGATGATGATGATGATGACGGCGATTGATGATGATGATGATGATGACGATGAAGACGATCGATGATGACGATGATGATGACGGTGATGATGAAGATATTGCTGCTGATGATGAGGAAGATGATGATGATGATGATGGTGAGGATGATGATGATGATGCTGATCACAATGATGATGATGATGATGGTGGCTGTGACTATGACGATAAACATGATGATGTTGATGATGATGATGATGAGAATGATGAATATCATGATGATGATGACAATGATGAAGATGACGATGATGATGAAGACGATCGATGATGATGATGATGATGATGACGATGATGATGAAGACGATCGATGATGACGATGATGATGACGACGATGATGATGATGAAGATCTATGATGATGATGATGATGATGATTAAGATGATCAATGATGACGATGATGATGAAGATATTGCTGATGATGATGAGGAAGATGATGATGATGATGATTGTGAGGATGATGACGATGATGCTGATCACAATGATGATGATGATGATGATGGTAGCTGTAACGACGACGATAAACATGATGCTGTTGATTATGAGAATGATGAAGATGGTGATCAAGAAGAAAAATATGATGATGATGAAGATGATCATGATGACGACGACAATGACGATGATGATGATGATGTTTGAGTCTTGATAATTGTGCATCTCCTTACCAAGCTTCTCTCTGTTTCAAGAATAATTTAATATTATCTACTAAACAGGGCCAACCACATGAAGGTGGAAGCTCTTATGGCCCCTCCCCCCCTTCACATCACTCTCAATTCCCCATAATCCAACAAAAATATCTATGTACACTAGAAACTTTAAATGTGTTTTTTGACATACTCTAAAACAAGCAATGTTTCTAATTATATCATATAGGAAAATGGAAGCTCACTACGAAACAATTAATTTATTATTACTGCATACCTTGTAAACTTCAATGGTCTTCATCATCTTCTTATATGGGTCATAGTCTATACTATCATCCGATGATCCAGATTCAACATTGTAAGGATTGGCCATATCATCCTCGTCGTCGATGTCATTTACGATCAACATGTCATCGTCGATATCATCTTCATGGACATTGTCTGATAGTACATCATCTGATTCAATAAGTTCTTCGACATCTTCTTCTGGACCATGATCATCTAACTCATGTTGATCATGATCATCTTCGGTGGCGTATTCTTCTTCGAGAACATCTTCATTACCTTAATCAACGTTATACTTTACCGGCCTTCCCCTTGGATCGTGTCTCATAGCAAATGACCAACCCGCTCTACCTGGAACCTCAGAGTAAAATACCTGTTCACATTGGGTTGGAAGAACATAGGGCTCCGTTCCTGGCTCAAACAACCTTGTATTTACCATGGTAAAACCATTATCATGTTCAATAATTGTTCTATCAGGATCACGTTGATTCATTCGACACCTATACCATTTGAAAACGAACAGAAATACCTTGAAGGAGTTAAAGTCACACTGAAGAATTTCTTCCAGATACCCATAGTATCGATTTTCAAATAGTTCTGGATGTCTGTCACTTCTAGAAGAAACATTGGTCACCTCAAAGACTGCAAATATCCCACAATCAGATGTTTTCTTTGTTTCATCAAACTTTTTGATGCGATATCTACATCCATTGCACCACATAGCCTTATGGTGTTTTACCTAGTACAACAAGCCATACAGGAAAAGATTACATAATGATCACACCATATTTATGATGAAGTAGTGCATGTTTATTATAATGCCATAAAAGGAAAATAACCAGCGTGACGTACAACGACAATATTTAAAAAAATAAATAAATAGTGTCGTTGATTAATATGCTTACCTGCTTATCTTTTAAACCTCTTGCTAAATCGATTTCCCTTTGTGTTACATTGGTGTCTCCATTGTGATGTGCATCTTTAACCAATGAAGCCACACCTTCCCATGATATTCCATGACCAGATTGTTCACATTTTTCGATCCATACCTTCATCCAGTCAAGATTGTTTGCGATGTATAAATGAATCGCATCCCACTCTTGACCAACTGTTTGATGACAATAAAATTAAAATTCAATGAAAATGTATATTAGTCACTTAAAAAAGTGTATAATTACAATATAAAATGATGCAAAATACTAAATAAAAAAATAGAATATATATGTATGATATATAAACATAAAAATCACCAGTGAAATGTGTTATATTACCTTTCACCTTCCTCGATCTACCTTTCCCCTTCGGGCACTCCCCTTCGAAATTGTTTTTGGAGTTTGGATCACAAATGCGACATAAATTGAGCTTTGACGCCAATATAGGAAGATATTCACTAATGTACAACATGTTTTGGTATACCATATATCCCTCCATCATAGAACCCTTAGCATATTCTCATTGTCTGATCAAACCCTTCATAAATTTCAAGTGCCTCTCAACCATCCACATGGACCTTGAGTGTGCAGGTCCACACAGTTCAATCTCCTCAACTTGGTGTAGGAGGTAGTGTTCCTGTGCATTGAAAAAAGTTGAAGGTAGATGCTTCTACATTTCACACATGAGATGAGGAATTTCTCTCCTCCAATACTTTATGTCTTCTTTATGGAATTCTTTAGATGACAACCATCTACAAGTGACATGACAACCGGCCAATCAAGAGATTAAAGAAAAAAGTCATTATATTACGTAACATGAAGTAGAGAATGAAAAACAAATTAAGAATAAGTTCTATGTTGAATTAAACAAACAGTAAGCACATGGAAAAATCACCACTTACCTCATGTATTTCCCGAGACTATATATTATTTGCTTGACATTGTCCGTCGAACAAAAAAAACATCCGCAAACCATTGCTGGTATGGAAAACATGTCAGAATGGTTTGATATTTATAAATTGTAAAATTCAAAAAGTCAAACCTACGTCGGATATCCGACGGCATTAATCTAGTGACCATTGGGAAAAAATCTGTCGGATATCCGACCTCTTCGGGTTCAAAATGAAGTTGGTTATCCAACATCCAAAGCATTGGATATCCGAATAGGCATCAGATATTAGCAGAGCCATCGGAAATCCTGCCAACCTCGTCGGATATTCAAAAGTACGTCGGATATCCGATGGACACCTCTCGAAATTTATAAAAAAAACAAAAAAAAGTAATTTTCAAAGAAAAATCCGATGACATAGTCCATTTCGTCGGAGGTCGTCGGATTTGCTCGTCGGATTTTGGGTTCAAATCTACTAGTGTGTAGTTGCGTGAGGTATCCTCACACAAGTCAACCCAAAAGAAAATAATAAAAAAAAGAAATTTTATTAGTCTAGAATACAAGTCGACCTAGGGAAGATACACAAGTCAACCCGAATAGAATAAAAGATCAGCCACAAGTCAAGTATAAATAAAGTGACGCCTCATTCATTTTCACCAAAAGCAAATTCACTCAAGAAAAGGAGAAGCTCGCTCATGCAAGGAGAAGACAATTTAAGGGGTTTTTTTTCTTTTGGGATTATTCTTCTATGTGATCTTTCTTACATCATATCACTCGTATATATCTAGTTGTACTTGTATCTTGAACCAATATCTCTAATTAGAAAAGGTTGTTGGGTTTTCTCCCTCGTGATTTCCTAGGATAAATCTCCATGTCTATTGTGTTTCTATGCATAGTTATTCTTTCAGTATCCTTATTTGTTTCTGTTGCAAATAAAGTTTATTTATAGTTCCATCTTATTACTCTAACAACCATTAATTCTCTCCTCTTGCTTCTTTTTCCTTTTCTATGGCCACCCTAGCATCATTTCCTAATCTTTATCTTCATTTGCTCTTGTCTTCTTTTCTTTTCTTTGGATTTGGTGTCATTATCCCTTTTCCCACTTGAGGAAAGACACTAATTTTTGTGATGTAGGTACTTATCCTATTCCAATATATTACTCATTTTTCAATGGATCCTACCTATAGCTAAATACATGTATGCATATCTTACTCATTCTTTGGTATCTTATTCAAATTATCATAGTTTAATTTCTATTATTGTTATTAGACATACTCATGGTTTATTTCATGTTATAATTGTTATTTGACTAACATGGTAGTATGAGTTACTTATCTTTAATGTAGTAATTCAACTATTATATTTCTTACATAATAGTTAGACTTATTAATTATTGCCAAATCCAATATTCATTTGCATCTCATAGATTTTTATCATGATGAAATTTTCTACTTGACATGCATCTCATGCTTCTTGATCCTTGTTTATTTCTTTCTCTTACATATGGTTGATATTCCCTCCATGTGTTTTCACATCTTCACAAATTACATTGATTATTGGGGCATGGTGTCTCCATGCAAATGCATGAAATTAAATGAAGTTGAATAGTGGACACCACTTCCTCACCAAGTCTATACAATAGCTAAATGCCACACACTCTAGCACACATCCAACCTCTATGCATCATTGCTTTTCTATTATTGCAACTCCTTTTTTGGTATTATTTTAGTTGATTTATTTTCTCCTAAGCCCTTACTTACATTTCACTACTATTCCCATAATATGGATAGTAACTCATACATGGTGGGTGATATTTTCCATATTAAATTTTGACTCACATAAACCTATCCACTAGGAGGTAAGTGTGTGACCCTCTTTTTTTTCATGTCCATGTGTGACACACCCAATGATGATATAATATCTATCCAAAGTGTTCCTTTATTATGGACCACCTTCCTTGAATTACCTTTTCCTTAGCAGAAGTGTGTGACCTCTTAGGGATATCTAGCACTTCGATTAGACCCTTCACTACCTTCTCATATTTGGGCTCTAACACTTGGTCACTATTTTTGGTTCACTTTGACGATTTGGGATCTTGCACAAGATATTTCCTAACAGCAGGGGCTAAGTTAGTGGTGAAAACTACCATATTGGGTCTACAATCACAAAGGGTACTTCATTATGGGATTAGGACAACAAAAATCCATTTTGGCTTTCTCTTAATAGAATCAAAATGAGTCAAACATCCTTAACCCTACCCGGTATCTTGGTGGGGAGTGTACCACAATATCCTAAATAGGATATTGCATCTATGCTCCATTGCAAATGTAAAAAATAGCCATTCCAGGCATAAAAAGCCATGGCATGGTCTTACAAAACCTAGGACATTGTCTACATAACCGGTGATACTAAGGAAAACCATATAGTACAACTTTTATATATGATTTAAACCCTTCAACAATTAACCTGGCATATACCTATGCCTTGAGGTTGTTCCCATTCCTATGTGTGTTCGTAGAGTTATAGAAGTGATCTCACTTCATAAAATATGTTCAAAATATGTGTGTTCATAGACATATCAGAAATTAATAAATTGTAATTATTAATAGACCCGTATTCAATGGGGGATCAAGAGTTTTTACGAGAAATGTTCAAACATAGACAAGTGCATAACCAATTTTTCCAATTAGCGACAACTTCCAATTCTTTTTTTTCCTTGAGGCGGGAAATGGAGAGTTGGACCTCTCTCTTGGACTACTTTACTTAGTGATTGTAATTATTAACCTCTTCCAACTCAACCAAGGAACTATGCTTCTCAAGCAACAATTTCTAGTGTGCTACACTATCTTAAAACAACGTTTTCATAGATTGATTGATTGAGGAAAGTGATCATTGAATCTACTCTCATTGTGATGGGATATACCACAAAATTCTAAATATTTTTCCTCCAATTTACACTAGAAATAATGATGGTCCAACATGAAGTTTACCCACTAGTTGAAGAAGAGGAAATGAGTGGAAGAGGATGATCCAACTAGCTATAGGAAACCACAATGTTTTAAACATTGAGCAAACCAATTCACATGAAAACATAGATTTGGGAGGGACTCATAGCAAGAGAGACTATAAGTAATAGGATATTCCAATGTGTTGCATTGTTGACTATAGACACAAGGTGAAATTAGCATAGGAAATAAGGAATAACATATATGTAACCATCTTTTTATTTATACTTTTTGTAATTGTATAACATGTTATCTGTCTTTTATATATATATATATATATATATATATCATTATTATTATTTTTAATTAAAGTATAGGAAATTATATTACATAATAAAATTACAAATTAAATATATTTAATACTGAAGACCGATTACATAGTATAACTACAAATTAAGTATATAAATATAAATCCAGATTATAAATTATTTTCTCATCTTATCTTATATTAGTAAAGTATTAATAACTTAGAATTATTATAATTAATTCCACCAACTTTATAATAATTTATTAAAAGTTTATAATTTTATTTTTCTCATTATAAATCGTAACAAAAATATGACTCACCATAGTTTGAACTCATGTACACATCTAATTTAAGTTGAATGGTACAAGAACAAACAAACCAACAATCATATGTATATATCCACTTAATGAAGTTACTATGTATTCATAATTTAACTACCAAATTATCATTAATAATGATATAGTAGTTTGTCAATAAAGATATACACTCAATGATGTGATCATAATACAATAAAAAAAACACACCCATCAAATAAAAAATAGAGTGGATTGAAGAAATCAAATAGAAAATAAAGTGGATTGAAGAATCTATGTATATATTTTAATAAAGTATAGAATGCACAATCATTAAAATAGAAGAATTCCATAATAATATGTGCCAATAATAGGCCGATCTAATAAGATCATGTAAATGATGTCTTAATGTTGTTTGTAAAAATATATTTTCTAATGATGCTTCACTTTTTGCAAGCAAACTATGTAGTGAATGCAATGTAAGTTATAAATATTTGATTAAAATAAGGATGAATAGATTGAAATAAGAACTAATAGAACCATTATTTTATTTTATTTTAGTAAATGTATAAGAAATTCTTATAATGAACATTTCTCTCATAATTATATATATATATATATATATATATATATATATAATATGTTTTATATTAATCATTATTAAATTTTTTAATTAAAATATAGGTCGACTATATAACATAATCCAGTCTAAAATCATGGATTAAAAATTGCAAGACAAGCTATACTCTACCTGTCTTTATATGTTGGTTTGTTTGGTGGGAAAGGAATAAGGCTACCTTTGAAAGCATAATGCCTAGTTTGGATTATGCCTACAATTCTGTATTAAGTCACTATTTAAAATTTCAGAGTGTTATGGTCCATCCTATTCAGCGAAATATTTGATGTTTTCATCTTATTATAGATGATCCTGTTCTATTATTTGATGGGGCAGCAAATTTGGGAAACTGTGGTGGGGGTGGGGTTATCTTTCTTAATGCGGAGCACTACTATACTCTTTGGCTGAAATGTGGTAAAGGAACTAATATGAAGGCGGAGTTAGTTGCATTATGGTGTGTTTCTCGTGTGGCTAAGCTCTTTGGTCTGGCGAAGGCTAAGATTTTCGGTGATTCTCGTGTTACTATCAAATGGGCGAGGGGAGAATTTGATCTCAAGGTATTGAATTTGGTAAGCTGGTGCAGCAGGATTAAGTTTGAACTTAGATCTTTCCTTTCACTATCTCTTGATCACATATACAGAGAATTTAATACTCTTATGGACCAGATGTCAAAATCAGCGCTGATGGGCGAGGATGGTTATCTATTGTGGGAGGAATTTTGTGAGAACCAGAGGATTGACTTAGGCAATTTGTATTTTCTGAACTAATTTCTTCTAGAACCTGTTTTTTGGCTTTAAGGATGTTGTAATGATTCCGATTTTTGTTTTTTTAAGGATTACTTGATCTTTATGATCATTAGATGTTATTGGAAAGACACTATTTATATGTTGATATCATGTACTATTTGATTCAGTATTGAATAACAATAGTATGTTTTTTTTTGCGAGAAAAAAAAACTACGAAGTAAATATCTTCTTATTCTATATTAGTAACTTAGTTGATTTAACCAACTTCATAATAGTATTATAATTTTATTAGCTTAATTTTCTTATTATAAATTGTAAATATTAATTTTGGAACGTCCGTTTGGCAAGTATGTCATTTTATTTTTCTTGTCTGAATTGCAAACAAAAATAAAAACAAGAATTCCTCACATCTAAATTTGAGTTGAGTGACACAATAACAAGCCAATAATCATATACATATATCCACCAAGTGTTCACAAGCTACAACCTATTCATAGTTTAAATATCAAATTGTCATTATTAATGATCTAATCATTGGCCAATAAAGATACACTCAACGACGTGATCATATATATTATAGTTACTTGTTGTAATATAAGTATAACACACAAAACATATTTTTATCAAATTTCATATTTTCCAAATAGAAATGAGAGTGGACCGAAGAATCTCTCTCTATATATTTTAATAAAGAATGGAATGCACAAAGATTAGCATGCCCGTTTTATAATATTGAGAGCTTCCATATATATATTTTTAATAAAGAATGGAATGCACAAAGATTAGCATGCTTGTTTTATAATATTGAGAACTTCCATACAGCAAGAAACCGGTGTCCGTCCTTGGCTTCGCACTGGGCCGTATCAATCTTCAGAGAAAGGAAGTGAGTGTGGGTCATCTCCTGCAAAGGAAGCCTGCCTATATATGGACTACGTCCAAATTAGAAATATGATTTTGCTTTTTATGGTGGCCAGCTATGATGATGAGTTAGTGCCATCCACTTTGGTTGATTGGTGGCCCTAACGCCACTCATGATCAACGTTTCACGTCTTATGGAACATGCTTGAATGCCAATTTTATTTGAATAAGAAACAGATTGAAACCCTACTATGAAACAATATGATTGTCAGAACGGGATCGCCCAAGCGGAAGACGTAAAAGAATTGTTTTCTCCTACCAACCTTCTCAATTTGGGAACAACCACAACCAATTTCAATTTGTCGGACAAAGAATCAACCTAAGGATTCACTATTTCTTCCCCCACAAAATTAAATAATATGAAGCTGTACAGTTGAATATTTTTTCAACCGAAAAAAAAACGTACTATTGTTATTCCTCGAATCAAATAGTACAAAGATATTCACCTTTTGTAACCAAGGTGCAATCTGGATATACATGATAGTGGACTATCGATCTCGTCAAAATTTACATCATAGTCCATACAAAATTTTACAACCAGGAATGACTGTATCCTTACAAATTAGAACCAACAAAAAAACTTGTCATAGACAGTCTAGAAAAAGAAAATATCACCACAATCCAGTAATCTGGATTCCATCCATTCCTCCCATAATAATAAACCTTCAGAACCTCTTAATGCCTTCTTAGATAATTCATCAGCCTTACCATTGTGCTCACGAAAGATATGTGTAAATGTGATCTGTTCCTGCATATCTATCTCCATACGAACTCGCTTGCACCAATGAGTAAGAGCAACAACATTTAATTCAAATTCCTTTGTAGCCCACTTGATTGTAACCCTCGAATCACCATAAACCATAGTATTCACCAATCCAAAAATATTGGCACATTTCAGTACACACCAGAGGGCTAAAAGTTCTGCTTTCATATTACTACCCCTCCCACAGTTGAGACAAAATGTATAATAATGTCCTTCATTCAGATATATGACACCTCCTGCCCCACACAATCCATCCTGAGAAGCTCCATCAAAGAAAAGTGTAGGCTTATTAACAATGAAGGAGAATGATTCAACTCTTCTCTCCACAGCTGGAGCTGACATTTCAGAAAATAGCTGAATTACATTTGTGACAATAATTCCACATGATACAACATCCGGCACTATATCCTGAAAAGTACATAAATTCCGAAAATACCAAAGAGCCCACGATATTAAAATAGGGACTTGAATAGTCTCTTTGGACTCACGAAACCAGCTCAACAAGGCCTCACCAAAATTAACCTTCACCCATACCCTAGTGATAGCCAGCTTTGAACAACAGTAATCCCAAACTTTTTCACCAAATGAACAAAAAACAAATAGATGATTGATGGATTCCGAATTTTCCTTGCATAATATGCACCAGTTTGGTCCTTTCCATCCACACTTAGAAAGATTATCCCAAGTCTTCAGTGTACCCTGAAGAGCATGCCATAAGAAAACCTTGTGTTTCAATGCAATATTCTACTTCCAAATCTTTCTATACCACCAATGTTGTGGATAGATAAATTTCTCCTGCATAACCTTGACATATGCATTTTTGGCAGTGACAATTCCAGTCTTATTATTACCAATCCACACCAACCTATCATCCCGATCTGATAAATTAATACCAGCAACAGCAAGTGATCTAACATATAAGTCCCAAGATTTGGCGTCATCACCAATCAGACCCAAATCCGAGGAATGTAACCAATAAGTCTGACCATAAGGATTTCTAATACGATCTAATGTGTTTAGACCATATATTTTCAAATAATCCAGGATCCTATTTGAAAGATAAACAGGATCAATAATGCCCAGGATATCATCTCTACCAATCCTGATGGACTTCCCATTACCAACATGCCATCTCAAATCACGAATAATCCATCCAAAAACTTTCAACAGACCACGCCATAAAGGAGAACAACCAGAACACATTGGCATATTCGATATGATCCAATCCACTAAATTCATATTAATATACTTAACAAAGGAAATCCTGGACCAAGGATTAAAGTTAAAGAGGCACCTCCAAAGACTCTTTTCCCTAAGCACCATGCTGAAGGATTTTAAATCCTTGATACCCCAACCGCCGAACACCTCAGGTCTAGATACCGATTCCCATCCTGACATTACCAAGGATGCTCTGTCAATATCACCGGACCACAGAAAATTGAAGATCAATTTTCTGATCACATTTAAAATATATGAAGGGATCTCGAGAAGGGATAACCAATAAACAGGCAAGCCAAGCAGAACAGCCTTAACCAGAATAAGTCTACCTCCCACGGATAGCAATCTATATGCCCAATGTGATATCCGAGCCTCAAATTTCCGCACCAGCCACCACCAATCTTTGATCTGATAGTTATTTGGTCTCAAGAAGAAACCCAAATACTTGAGTCCATCATCTAAAGGATGGCATTTATAAGGCAATATTGAAGTAATACCGAACCTTACTTTTGAATCCACATTATGATAATAGAAACTAGACTTTGATGGACTAACCTTCATCCCCGAAATTCTGCAGAAGCAATTCAAGATATTCCGAATGACCCCCCACTCTGCAGCATTAGCCAAACCAGCCAAAAGCACATCATCCACAAAAATAAGATGTGAAATAATACAATCAATTCCCAGACCAATACCTTTAAGCAAACCTTCCTGTTTAGCAAAATTTAACATTCGACTGAGTGCATCAACTATCAACAGGAACAACAAAGGGGATAATGGACACCCTTGCCATATACCTCTAGAACACTTGAAAAATGATGAAGGCGATCCATTAATCAAGATAGCAATGCTAGCTGAAGAAACACATGACATGATCTAATTAATAACAAGAGGAGGCATTCCAATTTGGATCAATATAAGTCTCAAGAAAGTCCAATTAACCCGGTCATATGCCTTTTCCAAGTCTAATTTAAGTAACATAGCACTGATTCTTCGACTCTTAATGGAATGGAGAAGTTCCTGAGATGCCCCAATGGCATCATGAATCTGTCTGTTATGCAAAAAACCAAACTGTTCTGCAGTAATATGGACTGAGAGAGCCGCTTTAATTCTTTGTGCAATAATTTTTGATACCAATTTATAAGCCAAATTACACAGTGCAATAGGCCTATAATCACCAAAAGTTTCAGGCTTACCTTTTTTTGGTATCAGAGTAACAAAGGATGAATTCAATGCACCTGAAGAAAACCCCTGCAACCTAGTATACTCAACCATTTTCAATAAATCAGGTCCCATAAACTCAAAGAAATGAGTATATATCTCCACTGGCCACCCATCAGGGCCAGGACTTTTCTCACAAGCAAACAGTTTCAAGGTCTGTTCCACCTCCTCAAGTGTAACCTCCCTGCCGAGAGCAGCTGCCTCATCATCATCGAAGAAACGGGGGAAAAGACCAACAATTTTGATTTGTTCCCTAAGATCACAATTGCCTTCTTCTCGATAAATATTCCCAAAATGTTTATAAGCTTCCAATTTAAGAACCTCATCTCATGAGCAAGTATTACCATCAGCATCAACCAATTCCCAAATAGCATTTAAATTTCGACGAGCCGAAGCATATTTATGGAAAAATTTGGTGTTTTGATCACCATGTTTAATCCACAATGCCCGACGTTTTAAACGCCATTCCATCTCCTCCCTAAGAAGGATATCTTCTCGTTTCTTCTCCAGCTGCTTTACCATTTCAAAATCCTCCTGTCTCAACAAACCCTTAAAACTTTTCTTATAAATCCCATTGATCTCGTCTTCAAGAATAACCAAATCCCTCTTATCATCTTTCTTCCTCTGTTTAAACCAATCAGTCACCACCCTTTTAATACATCTCATTTTGTTGCAAAAGATATCTAATGGATTTTCACCCTCCACATCAACAGAAAACCAGTGATCTTTTATCAATTTACAGAAATCTTCTTCCAACAGCCATGAATGGTTGAATTTGAAAGGAACATTAGATTTGATCCCATAATCATCAAACTGGAGATAGATTGGCCAATGGTTAGAAACCTTATGCTCATGAATCCAAGTCCTATATCTATGAAACTTCTCCAGCAAAGAAGCTTTAACCAAGAAACGATCAAGTCTCTTGTGAACACCATCATCTCCCCCTCTTCCATTACTCCAAGATGGACTCAATTTCGACGGCACAATATCAATCAGTTCATGTTTCAACAGGAGGTTGTTGAAAAAATCCGCCAAGGGATCAAGTCTGGCCTTTCTTCCCCAAATCTCTGAGGGAGATAAAGTAAAATTTAGATCTCCAGCGAAAATAAGCCGCTTATCATTCAAAAGACCAGAGTCAGACAGAGATTCCCAGAAGCTCTATCTGTTCAAGTAGGGAGCATAGCAATTAAAAATTGAGATACCAAGATTCAATCCAAGACAATGACCTTTTAACAGAATCCCCCACCTAGTCCTGTAAGCAGTAAATGAATATAACTGTGGATTCCAGGCGACAACCAAACCCCCAGAAAGACCTGAGGCATCCACAGCCGAAATCTCCCAATAAGGTAAAATACTACCCAATTTGGAAACAACATCAGCACCCGAGCACATAGATTCTTGAATCAAACAAATACCAGATCTAGTAGCTAGTAAAAGGTTGGATAGGGCCCTAGCCCTCAAAACCCCACCCAACCCGCGCACATTCAGGGAGACGATAGACATTAAGAACTGTCCATCATGGGCTTCTGTGCTCTAAGACCCATCCCCAAATCACCTACAGAAACACCATCACCAACATCAACACCAACAAACTGCAGAGACCTAGGATCAGACCCTTTTTTCTTTTTTTTCCTTTTCTAATCGTCACATTCTGAAACCTTGGAGGAATAGACAATACAGAGGAGTCCTTTGCAGGGAATTTTGAGAAAATGTCCAGAGGTTCCAGGACACACTCCCCCCCAACACTACTGTCCCCCAAACACTCAGAAACAACAACGTCCACCAGTTTTTCCGAACAATCTTCAACCGATACTAGTCCAGGATGTTCTGGAGAGGAAACAGAAGCAAACTGGGTATCCCCACAAGAGATACCGTCCGATGATGTACCAGGACAAACATTAGGAGGGAAAATCTCTTCCTCACCAACAGAAACTGGGCAGCCATCACCCCCATCCGACCCAAGAACAGTCTCTGATTTAGATAAGCCATGCCGTAACTGAACGACCGCCATAGATATCCGTCTATCTAAATCCAATTCTTTTCCTGATATAAATTCTAAATCCTCATTTGTAATATCAGTATAAGCAGCATCCAGGATAGGATTTAACTTACCAGAAACCGGGGTCTTCGGAGAGTCCAATTTCTAAGTAGCCGAAACATTATGTGAGGGATTCGCAATGTCCAAACGGTCCTCAATCTTCGGACAAGACGATCGAAAAGGGCATTTCGCCCTAGTGTGACCAACCTCCCGATAGAGGAAACAACGAAAAGGGATCCTATAGCAATCCAAAATTTGAGTCCAGCTGCGCTCCCCCCATTCTATCTCAATAGCCGCCGGCAAACCTAACCTCAAATCAACTTCCACGAGCACCTTCGCATATCGTCTGTCAATGCCGAAGATAGAATTCTTATCAACCTTGATACATTTTCCCACAGTGTTTGCTATCCCAGCCACAGTTTCCTCCGTCCAGATTTCGATAGGGAGTCCGGGGACAATCATCCACAGATGGCGGATACCTTGATGCTCGCGAATGGGATCAAAATCTATATGCCAGTGCTTTAAATTCAACGACCCATCCTTAAACAACCAAGTGCCCTCAAGTATCCGCATCATCGCCTCAGCAGAGGGAAAAATGAACAATATCCACTTATTAACCAATAAGTTAATCCTCGACGTATTCCCCACAAGTGGCGTCCAGTTACTTTTAACCCACTCGACAATCTCCACCCTAGAACCAGATGCATACTCCAGGCGGCCAACCAACGCTCGATCCGCAAGAATTTCTACCTTGTCCAAATTAGCAGCCACAGGGATAACAAATCTCTCCACACCTTCCCGTGCCTTGAGAGTTTTAGTCCTCCTCCTGCATTTTGCCTTCTCCCCCACCAGATTAGGGTTCCTGTCAAACCGTCGAGCCGAGGGAGATAGGGCCTCAGACCGAAAACCTAACTCATCACCGAAGAAATGGCGAGGATGAGGAGAAACCCCACCCACAAGAGACTTCATTGCTCTGACCACTCGCTCAGCCAGTAACACCCACACCTGTCCGAACCTGCCAAAAAAGAAAGTGACACCTCCCACCAATGCATCTGACACCTAGCTCCCGAACACTACCTAGAGACCTGTAGCCAGGTACGCCCCACTCAAACCCGTCCATGTCCATAATGGATCCCCAAACAATCAAATCCGGACAATTTTGCAGTCCCTACCTGCAAAACCCTAGAAAATACCTTCACCGCACGAGTGGTACCAGTACATATATATATATCCAAGATCTATCATTAAAAAATCTAAGGAAATGCATGAGTGGTACCAGTACATAATAGAGGGGACATATTTCGTTATTAACCCAATGATAACATTGTTACAAGCCACTTCTGCAACTTAAATTCATTGTTCGAATGACGTAGACTTGACTGGAATCAATGACAACATCCTGAAATCTAACAGTAATAGTAATAGAATCACTTAGCTATTGAAGTCAAAGCTGAAAATGGACCCACCACTACATGGAAAATCAGTGAGCTAAATAACACATCAGAAATCATGGAGCCATTCACAGAATCCCAAAATCCAGGAGCCACAACAGATAGGATGAAACCGAAATTCCAAAAGGCTAGAAGCGCGACGTAGGTTATTAATGGGAAAAAAATGTTTAAGGTTTTTATTTATAGAAAACTTAGAGGGTGAAAAAACTCCTAGATATCGCCATTACAGTAAATACCAGAGAATGGGGCTCTAGAAACTACTAATGCTAGATATTGGAGGTGAATAAAGCTCTAGAAACTGCCATTGCTGGAAATGGGGTCGGCATTTGCTATCCTTAAATTTGCTTTGTATTATTTAATATGCTATAAATTCTGTTTCCACTTATGTTTTATGGATTCTATTGTTTCCTCCTTTCAATTTCTAAGTTTAAGTCTCAGTTGTGTAAGTTCATGACTCTGTGAATCCTCCTGTAGCTAGGATTTTTCCCTTGGGTTAGCTTTGGATATCGTTTAAGTTCATTAAAGTTCTCGTCTCAAGGGTTTTATAGGAAGTAATCTACACACTATGTAACTTTATAATCGGTTATGGCTTTAGCACATATTGTATTTGATATTGTGATATAAAATGCTACCGTAGGCCTAGTGTTTACTTCAGGGTTTGAGATATGACCCGGATGCCATAGACATCTCATATGATGACGAATTGAAGCCTGCATCTCACAAAAGATTGGTTCATGAAAGTGCCCAACAAGAAAGAGAGAGACTTGTGCAACTCTGGCTTCAAAGTAAGATGTGCAAATAGTTGCAAATACCGCGGAGTGGCACGAAGAAGATGGGGTAAATGGGATGGAGAGATCACGGATCCCTCGAGAGCTGTAAGGCTATGGCTTGGAGCTCACACTACCATATAAAAAAAATTGAAACCCCTCAAATTTTGCGAGAACAAAAGCTCCCTGAAATTTGAAACCCAAGAAAGGGCTAGGGCACAATCTCTATGACCCAAAACAAAAAACAATTTACAATCGCTCCATGGAACTGGTTGATATGGAAAAATACCCAAAATGGATTCTGTGGCACTAGGGCACTGGATGGTAAAAACTCAACAATCCAAAAACAACGCTAAAAACAAAGAGAAATTTAACAGCGGAGAAGTTTATTCAGCTATTTGCAATATAAAGAGAAACTTAGCTGAGAATTTTATTCAGCTATTTGCAATATATAGAAAAACTTAGCAGCCGCAAAGTTTATTTACCTATTTGCATTATTGTTCAGATGTAGGTGAATGCCGCTTCCCATGGGTTTAGCAGTGCCAATGATTAAATCTGCATCCTGCCAACCAAAAATCATTAAGAATTATTTGATATAATGTGTACCTAATATACCCTCTGAATAATTATAAAAAAACCTGAAAGTTAAACAAAAACACTACGCCAGAATGGGGGCCTAGCCTATATAACCTGCAAGTAGATTATTCCTCAGCCGCTGTTGCAATTCACCTGGTAAAGCCACTACGCCAAAATGGGGGCCTAGCCTATATAACCCGCAAGTAGATTCTTCAGCAGCCGTGCCTGTTGCGATTCCCCTGGTAAAGTGGAAGCAAAGGCTGGTCAGTTGCTTCTGCATATTATTTGAGCTTCATTCTCTTATTTATAAATAAGAGCTGAAACCACATAACTTGAGTCGGGGTTGTTAACTAATCCTTTGAGTTTAGAATAGTTATTAGTAACCATAATAAATCGGTTTGGTAACCGTAGGAAACTGTTTTGCCGAGTATTTAAATTGTATCATTGCTCTGTTTTTTAATATATGAAATCTTGGAGTTTTCGTTTTCTGTTCGATACTACAGATTCGTTTTCTGCTGTGTTCTTCAGTGGTATCAGAGCGAGGTTTCTCTGTACAGGCTCCGCTCTGTGCAGAAAACTGTATGCAGGAAACTCCACGCTGCTGTGTTACCGTATGCAGGAAACTTCACGCTGCGGTGTTGAAAGTTTTTGTTGAAAGGTTTGCTGCTGTGTTGAAAGGTTTCTCACAACCACGACTCGGACTTTGCTGCAAGCCCAAAGACAATGTGATCATTCTCACAGCCACGACTTTGCTGCCAGCCAAAGAGAGAGTGATTCGGGAGCAGTGACAGAAATATTGACAGTAGCCTGACAGTGAAACTGAACTGGCAATTCGGGTAAGAACAATTTTTTTTAGAAGAAAAAAAAAAACTAAGATGCATTCTCTAATATCAATTGTGGGAGTAGTGCTTTCTGGAAAAGAAAACTACCCAGAATGGTTTCGAAAAATAAAGAATACCCTTATTTTTAATGATATGTGGGATGGAATTTGTGAAAAAGAGAATTTAGAAGATAAGAAAGATGAAGAAGAAATAGATGAAGTGGATAAAAGTGCACCAGTACCACCAGTACCATCTACTAATACCAAAGAGTTAGCATTTATCATTGCCTCTGTAAGTGAAGAAGTAAGTAGACATTTAGTTTCTAGCAAAAGTGCTATTTAACTTAGAATTAAAAGATAATGATCCAATGAAACTTGCTTCTGAAATTAGAGCTATTTTCCATGATATTGATGCAACTGGTGTAAAAGTTGACATTCAACTTACTCATTTGTTAAAGCTCTATATCCTACCTATACTCATTATTTAGAATCACTTTAGGCTAGTGGCCAAATGAAAGCTATGACATTTGAAACACTTGTTGAGAAAATTGTTGAAAGAGAGAAAGCCTTTGGGAAGGAGTCTCTTTCTAGTTCTTTTGTTGAGACTCTGTGTCTCGCCTAGAAAGAGTAGAAGCCTAGAGGGGAGTCTGCTAGACTTAACCATAGTAGCAAAGGTCGTGGTAGGAGAAGATTTAGAGGCAGGGGGGGTCATCATCAAGATAATAGACAACAAAAATATGTTCAGAATGATAGACAATCCGTTAAATGCTATAGATGTGGAAAACTTGGTCATACTGCCAATTATTGTCGCACTCCTTGGGAGAAGATTAATGAGAAGAAAGAGCAACAGCATCCAGACAAAGGAAAACCACCTGAATCTGCTCACTATATAGTTGCACATTGTAATCTTAGATTAATGAATTTTTTAGCACTTCTTTTTCTTCATGGGAAAATACTTGGATTTTAGATACTGGAGCCACATGTCATATGACCTTCAGAAGAGATTGTTTTGAGACATTTAGTGATCATATTGATGGTATAATTTATTTTGCTGATAAGTCACAGTTGAATCCCTTTGGTATTGGTTCTATTCGGCTTAAGTTACCCGGACTTGCTGATTATATTTTGCATGATGTTCTTTATATTCCTCAATTAAAAATAAATTTGATGTCCCTCATACAAGTTAGGCAGCAAGGGCATTCTATACATATGTTTGATGGTATAATTGAGATACGAAGAACATCTGATGATGTGACTGTTATGACTGGTGTTGAAGAAGACAAACTATTAAAACTAAAAGGGACATCATCTTTTTTATCCAACTCAACTCTTTTGTCTCAGTATAGTGATACTTTGTCCTATAGCTTATTGTGGCATGCTCGTTTTGGTCATATCAATTATGATAGTATCAGAATTATGAAACAACAAGGTATACAGGGGCTTCCTACTGTTCCAAGAAAATTGTCTCCATGTAATGCTTGTATTTTAGGCAAGCATTGTAAACAGCCTTTTCATAGGTCTACTTCCAGAGCTTCCAGGAAGTTAGGGCTTATACATTCAGATTTATGTGGGCCCATGCTTGTTCCATCTGCCAATGGTAACAAATATCTGCTAACATTTATTGATGACTACACCAGGATGTGTTGGGTTTACTTGTTGAAAGAGAAATTGCAAGTTTTTGCAACTTTTAAGAATTTTTATTTATGGATTTCAAATTAAACTCAACTTAATATTGGCACTCTTTGCTCAGATAATGGTGGCGAATACACCTCTAATGAATTTGAAAAGTACTTACAAGATAATGGTATTAAACATCAAACCACCGTTCCTTATTCCCCACAACAAAACGGTGTGGTAGAACGCATGAACGGAACTTTGCTTAATATGGTAAGGTCTATGATGTTTTTTCAAAATGTCAAGTTGATGTTTTGGGGAGAAGCAGTACTTTGTGCAGTCTATATTCGTAATCGGTGTCCTTCTACTGCCATCAATAATAAGTCTCCTTATGAAATGTGGTATAGTCGACTTCCTGCTATTCAACATTTTAGAGTTTTTGGTTCTCCTTGTTTTGCCTTGATTCCTACACAACAACGTAACAAATTGGATGCCAAGAGCCGCAAATGTATTGTTTTGGGATATTCTAATACTTCCCGAACTTACAGGTTGTATGATGAGGAGAACAAGAAATTTATTGTTTCAAGAGATGTAGTTTTTCTTGAATTTGACAAAGATGCTTCTACTGTTGATCGACAACTAAGTCATTTGGATAAATTCTCTTCCAAGAAATTTTATTATGAATGGGATAATGATCTTCCACATCCTGAAGGGGGGATTCAGATTCTTGATCAATCTGTGGATTTCCCTTCAATTAATTTTCCTTCTGAGAATGAAGACAAATCAGTTGATAATAATGATTCTGTAGAAGGAAAAATAATTGACAATAATGCAGAATCAGAAATTGAAGAAACTATTTAGCCATCAAAAATTGAAGAAGCTATTCAGCCATCACCGCAGCAATCAGTTCGTAGATCAACACGAACAAAGACAATTCCAAAAAGGTTTGATGAATTTAATTTAAATTTTTATGTTGTTGTTAATGAGCCTGCTTCTTTTGAAGAAGCTGCTAGTTGTAATGAATGGAAAGATGCAATGCGGAAAGAATATGATGCTCTTATTAAAAATGACACTTGGAGGTTGGTGGACCCTCTTATTGGCATTAAACCAATAGGCTCTAGGTGGGTTTATAAAACTAAATATAAGGCTGATGGCTCACTTGACAAATACAAGGCAAGACTTGTAGCAAAGGGGTATGCTCAAAAAGAAGGTATTGATTACACAGAAACATTTGCTCCTACTGCAAAATGGGGCACTATTAGAAATTTGTTTTCTCTTGCAGCTCAAAATGAATGGAAAATACATCATATGGATGTTAAAACTGCCTTTTTAAATGGAGATCTAAAAGAAAATGTCTATATGTTTCAACCTGAAGGTTTTTCTGTTAAAGGAAAAGAACAAAGGGTATGTAAATTGGTGAAATCTTTATATGGTTTGAAACAAGCACCCCGAGCATGGGATGAGAAGTTAACTGAACATCTTCTCAAATTGAATTATAAGCATTTCAATCTAGATGATGAAACTTTATTTGTTAAGAAAGTTGGACGATCAATTGTATATCTAGTTGTCTATGTTGATGATTTGCTTATCACAGGGAATAGTGATGACTATATAGTCTTTATTAAAAAGGAGCTACAAAAGGTTTTTGACATGACGGATTTGGGATTACTTCATTATTATTTAGGAATTGAAGTAGATCAAAAACCAAAATATATCTTTATTTATCAGAAGAAGTATATTGGAGATCTGTTGAGTAAATTCGGGATGTTGGATTGTAATTCTGTTTCTACTCCAATGGAGCATAATCAGAAGCTTAGTTCACATGAAGGCAATGCATTTGAAGATCCAACAAAGTACATGAAACTTGTTGGAAGCCTTATTTATCTTACTACTACTCGTCCTGACATAGATTTTGCTGTAGGAATACTTTCCAGGTTTATGCATCAACCTTGTGAAGGTCATTGGATCGCAGCAAAATGAGTGCTAAAATATTTAAAAGGTACTCAGTCGTTTGGCATCAAATACTCTAAAGTTTCAGACTTTCATCTTACTGGTTATTCAGATTCATATTTTGATGGAGATAAAGAACATAGAGTGTCTACTTCAGGTTATTTGATGAATCTTGGATCAGCAGCTATCACTTGGAGATCACGGAAGCAATCAGTTCCTGCTAATTCTACAACTGAAGCCGAATACGTTGCAGCAGCTCAAGCCACAAAAGAAATTATTTGTCTTCGAAAAATCCTTGAAGATTTGCAGGAGAAACATAAGACTTCAATGCCTCTCTTTGTTGACAATACTTCTACAATTCAATTGGCCAAGAATCCTAAATTCCATGATCGCACCAAACATATCAACAACAAATATCATTTGATTCGACATCATGTTGAGGCTAAAACTATTCTCTTAACTCATTGTCCTACTTTAGAGCAAATCCATGATATATTTACTAAAGCATTGGGACGTGAAAAGTTTGAAAAGTTCAGAAAGTTACTAGGCATGTCAAATGACCCTTCAGATTAAGGGAGGAATGTTAACTAATCCTTCGAGTTTAGAATAGTTATTAATAACTATAATAATTTGGTTTGGTAACCGTAGGAAATTGTTTTTCCCAGTATTTAAATTATATCATTGCTCTGTTTTTTAATATATGAAATCTTGGAGTTTTTGTTTTCTGTTCAATACTACAGATTCGTTTTCTGCTGTGTTCTTCAGGGGCAACTCGAACTCTTCAATCAAGAAAATGGTTAGGGCTTGCCTTGAAGACCTATAAATTAAGTGTTGGATGGGCTTGGTCCTAGTTTAACTAGAACTCCCAAGAAGGAATATGAAAGTAGAACCTTCTTTTCCATTATGCCTCACAAGGGACTTGAAACCTTGCGATTTCAATTTCTGCCATATATATCTGGTCTTTTCCTGTAGGTTTTACCTCAACAAACAAGTTGTCCTCGCGCAACATAACCTGGAAAAAAAATTACACAACCTACTAATGCAGCCGATAATGTCGCATCCATTAGTAGATAGGTGATTAATACACATTGCAGCCATATGGTTTTGAAGGGTCATGAAAAATTTTTAGTTTGCCGCCCAGCTGCTGCCCGATGGAGATTAATAAAGCAAAAACCCTTTTTACCTTTTGTCTTGATTAAGACATTTGAAAAAAAATTAAAAAGTAATTTAAGACAAAAGGAGATTTCGTCTTAAATTTTCGTCTCAACTACCCCTTTAATGTAGTATTGCGCATGGGAGCGAAGTAAATCCACGGGGCATGTACTCGTATAAACCATCTCCTTGATGATGAGAATGGGAATAGGGCTTCCACATAGACGTAGATGTCATTGCTGCAGGCAGAGAAGCAGCCATGCAACACAGACTGAGTAATAATATCACAAGAACATCCATTTCTCCCTCTCCCACTATAAAATCCTCCAGAGACTGTGAGTTGTGTGTTCTTGGCTATGCGTTGTGGTTCATATATATAATAATACAGAACACGATGACGTTAGAATTTATTCAAACTTTATTCTTTGTTTGTTTCCTCAAAATTCCAAAATTCCTACTTCTTCGCCCCAGTAAAGTCAAGTCTTTACCACCCGATTTGCCAAGTCGATTTCTGGGCCCTTTTTCTCCTTTTCCCCGTTCAAGTCTATTTCGTGGCCCTATGCCAAGTCTATTTCTTCACTGCAGTAAAGTCTGAAAACTGTGATTTTCTTGTTTTCGAAGAATTTTTCCCCCGGCTTCTTCGTTCCTCTTCTCTAGTCAGTCAAGTCAATGCCTCTGTAATTTCCTTTCGATTTCCCAAATCGATCTCTCTGTAACTCCCTTTCTATTTCTATTTGATAATCTAATATATATGTCTTTATTCATGGAATTGAAGCAAGACTTTTCACGGGAGATGCTATCTTATCGAAGCAATTGTCGCCTGGACTCGCCCGTCTCTCTGTGCCATTGAAGTCAATCGATACGCTCAGTTCTATGTAATTTCTTTCCGGTCAATACGGGCATGCGGCTTCTTTGTGTGGCCTGCCGCCAGTCAAATCAATACAATGGAATTCGACAAAACGGTGAATGTTGCTACCGTTTTCTCTTTCAAATTTCTAACCTCCCACGTCTACATATCTTCCAATCATATTGTTTTAAAAAAAACTTATGGGCATACGGAGGGAGCAGTATGAGGGCTAACTAAATCGTCTTTTTCGGAATCTAGCAGAGTAAGAATAACTGAAATGGCAATTTGGAGTGTTTAAATGGTAATTTCGGTTAGCTTGAATCTGGCTTAGTTGAAATGGAAATTTAAAGTACTCAAATCATAATTTCGGTTACCCGGAATCTAGCAGAGTAAGAATAACTTAAAGACCAATTTGGAGTACTCAAATAGTAATTTGGGTTAACCGGAAAAACGAGATGTTTTAGTTGTCAATTGTATTTGAAGCAACTACTCCAGTGACATATTTAACAACTAACAACTTTTATGATAATATATCGATAACTAATAAATAATAATAAAAAATATTAAAATCATTAAAAATATTTTAAATAAATGATATTATTTATATAAATATAGTATATAATTATCATAGCAATGGTATTTTCCTTAATATCAATAGTCATTAAAAATATTTTAAATATTAAAACTTAATGATATTATTTAAATATTTTAAATATTAAAACTTAATGATATTATTTATATAAATATAATGTATAATTATCATAGTAATGGTATTTTGCTTAATATCAGTAAAACATTTAAATGTTATTTTTATAATTGCATATGGTAATAACTAAGGTATCCAGGTTAATATAGTTTTTCTAACTCAAAAATCATAAAAAATAAATAATAACTATATATTCATCATCGATATTTTTTATATTATTTTTTTACAAATTACTCTATCATAAAATGATTTTAAATTAAATTAATATTAATCTTGATTTTAGTAATAATCAATAAAGTTTTTATGGATCATATAAATATTAATAAAAAAATTATAATACTACACTTTTTTCTTATTAACGATCTCATAATTTATAGTTCACTACAAGATTTCAAAGGAAGATACGATGAGCAGCTATTGCAACAATACACCAACATAGCATGATCCATTAGTTTCAAAACATAAATAATTAATGAATTCATTAATTTGAGCTTAGACCTTAGACCTGACCATCCATTATATTTTGCTTTTTGCATTGAGCTAAAATTTATGGTTTTATATGGATAGAGGGTTTGCCAGTTATTTATCACTTCTAATAATAATTTAAGAAACTACTTAGACCAAGAGTCTTTCACTCATTATAATGTTGAGTGCTAGTCAAACTAAAAAACTACTTCTAAAGCCTTGGAAAGCGCTCTCATTATGTTATTGGAGATCACTATCTGCATAAATTTTATGCATGAGAATGGAATAAATTACTTCCGATCTAGAAAATAAGAAATTAAAATATACTCATCTTTGATCCCACTACATTCTTGTTCCCTCAAGGTATCCTAATCATCCTTTACCATTTACAATTTTACAAAATCGTTTCACTATCTCATTTAGGCCACTTGCCATATGATATCCTTATTAGTCTCTTTGTCCATGTAATCCCATCCTCCAACATCTACCATTGTACTATGTTGGCCTTCCTCCATTATGAGCCAATTTTAAATTCGTAGAGAGTGGCTTCCATAATTCTCATGTCGAGCTAGAACAATCCCATCTTCCATTTCTTGTATGTTGGCCTTAACCCATCTTTCTTTGACAATAGAAAATCTAACCAATTCCATACCTTCTCCCTTAGGATATCTTCCCTAATTATAATCATTATCTCTCTTGAGAAACCTCCTTACCATCCCTATTCTACCATCTATTATAAATCTATAAAGTTTATTTGATTTTTTCTTGGATTCAAATTGACTTTATGCCTAAGGCATAAGAAATCTAAGACAGTCTTTCTTCTTGACATTCAACAAGAACATGCTCTTATGTCCCATTCTAAAATTTATCTAGGCTTGTAGAGTTCTTGGTGAGAACTAATTGTTTGAGTGGAATATTTCATGGTTGATCAACTTACTGGAGAATAATTTGGAATCCCTCATTTAAATGAGCACATGGCCCTCTAGATTCTATAATGCATAAGTGTTATTCCTTCAATTTTAGAGGTCACACAAATGATTCCTAGAGAATACAATGATAACAATGTTCTCTCTATGTTGGGGTTTTGGGGTTTGGAACAACGAAACTAAGGTTACATCGATGTGATAGGAAGTGCATAAACATGCAATGTATAGATTCCTCCACAACTCGCTTTATTCTTGAGATGTTAATCCAGAAACATTGTTAAATTCCATTGACTTATATACCTATGAAGTCATACAAAGTTGGGGCTACCCACAGATTCCTTGACAGTATTGAAAAGTCATGATAGTATGCTTTTGCCAGTTGTTAATTTTGTATTATGTTCATGTAGAGATGGAAGTGTGCAAGTATTAATCAACCCATATAATAAAGAAATACATTGTTTCTTGCCCATTACCATTTGGTCTCACAAAAGAGAGGTATGGATTTTCTCCATTGCATCAAAAGGGATGTGTATGATTCATGGGGTAACCTAGAATCAACAATGAAATAGAATTCAAAGAAATAATCTTTCTTTAACATTTTTTATGCGATAGAAAATGGAGTTTTTTAAAGAAAATATCAACTTGATATCTTTGAGTTGGTAGTTGGTTTGTTTTGAACATGAGTTCAATTTATTTGGCTTAATTTTTAACTTTATAAACTACATTTCGATAGTTGATGCAACTCTTTATCAAGAAGTGTCATAGATTTTGACATGGTATACATTTGGATTTATGGGTGATTTTTTTAATTGGCATGTTACTTCTATGTTGTAATTTTTTTATACGTTGCACCAAAATATCATAGAGATAGGATATTGAACCTGCCATCTCTATAATGATCAACAAAAACATTTGAGTTAGACGCTAACTTGTTAACTAAAAATACTTGGATCAAATCCCATACTTTCAATTGAGGTAAATATAAATTTCATACATAGTGAGGGTGGTAGGCTAAGAATTGAATTCCAAATTGTAATTTAATATTAATGTGTATTTTATAAGTAAAGAAGAAAATTAAATTAAGATATTAAAATATACATTAGTGTTATTTTTCAAACACAACCTCTTAAATCTAGTACGAGCATCCAAGGTAAAGGCCATATGAATCCTTAGTATCAAACAATTCTACCTATTTTACACCTTCACACAAAGTACATAAACATAAGAGTAAGAATATCTTATATAATAGCTTAGTAATCATTAAAAGTGTCTTGGTAACTTATCAGAACATCTCTATACATATTTTTATAAGAGAAAACCAAACAACGAATACCTTCTAATACAAATGCACGTGGAAATTTCTAAATTGTAAACATAACACCATAAGTTGAGAGAATAAACTAATATGAGTCTCCAAAAAGGAATGAAAATTTCTAAATTGTAAACAATATAACACCATAAGTTGAGAGAATAAATTAATATGAGTCTGCAAAAAGGATCCTCTATGACGGATGAAGCCTGGAGGCATATATACAAATTCTTATTCAATAAGTGCCATGGGATGGCGCAGTCCCTGCCGTTGAAGGAAATTAAGAAAAAATGTAAGAAGGAAATACAGAGGAAATTGGAGACATCATGTAAAAGTGTTGTTCTCAGCCCATGCAAGTTGGGGATGTGATGGTCAGAAGCATACATTGCTAATTGCAGTTACTGTTATTGTTTAGGAGGAGGTGCTCCAGTTGCTACTCCAGGTATGAACATTATAACGTCGAATTTTTATATATTAACATCTCATTCTTGTATATTTAACAGTATATGTCAAGTAGTAAAATTTCCAGTTGATTCGAACGAGGAGAAAGAGAATTAAAGTGGTTTTGATTGGTGGTTTCAGTTGCCAACCCTACTGCAGCTTTTGCAGTGACCACCACTTCATCTCCAAGTCCAGCAGCTACAAGTATTGCACCTACTAGTTCTGTTGATTCATCAACACTGGCTCTTGCTCCAGCCGCTACTGGCGGAGTGCTTTCTCCTGCTAAGGCGCCTACTACTTCAACAGCTCTTCCTCCAACTACGGCTACTACTAGAGGGGTAGTCGCTCCGTCGGGTAGCCATGTGAAGCCAACTGGCTCTACCGGCGCAGGATTGATGATGAGATTCAGCATGCGCAGTATTTTGATTGTGGGAGAAATCAATGTTATTCTGAGCATTGTGTAGAGGCCAAAACCGTAGGATATTCGATAGGAAGATTCTTTGAGGTTATATATGCTTCCCGATATGATTCACTTGTTGCCAAATTCAACCCAATTGCTATGACTGCTTTAACACTAACAGTGACATCTTACGGGAATAATGAGCTATTGGGAAATCCTTATAGTATTGAATATGACACTGCGCATAAAATTTGAAGCAGTTGTCTCCACAAGAATGCCGTATTCAAATTCATGCAACATAGGGTGTAACAAATGTTTGGCTAAGATATAATGAATGTACAAACCCACTTCAAAATAGGTATAGGAATTCATTAATATTGGCGAGCTAAGGTAACTACACATACCAAATTTATTGCGTTAGTGATGATAGTTGGCACAATTTTATCACCGTAGCAGCCACGTGTTCATAAGAAATCATGCAACTCAATGAACAGGTAAGTTACTAAAATGGAAGGATGTGGATAGTAGCGAATTATAAATTTGTTGTCATAAACTTAATTTTATTCTTAATACAATGATTAAGTTATCGTGGGGATATTTCATAATATTAAATCAGTTTGATACTTTTCACTTTATAGGTAAACATTATTAAAAATAATCAGCCAACTCCAAATGGTAGCGACCACCAGCTCATCCAAGCTTTCAAATTCACTCATGGCATGCCAGAATACCCATCACAAATCGCAAGGAGCACACGTGGTCATCATGTAAACATGCAAACTCTTCCCTTTTCCTGCAACCTTTCAAACTTGGGGAATAAAGCGAAGACTTCTACCTACAGGATCGATCTTGGCCAAATAGACAAGGAGGTTGAAGGTGAGGGCGCAAGCCTATTATTTCCAATGGGAGTTACTAATGGTTGTCAAATGACATGAAGCCTTTGCAGTTTTAAAAAACATGTTTAAATTTGCTTTGTTAACTTGTACACTATGTTTTGGTATTCTTGCTAAGAAAATATTACAATGACTTTGATTTGCAGAGCACAGGTGGTAGGATGGCCACCAATCTGATCTTTTAGGAAGAATACTTTAGCTGCAAATTCAAAGTCTGTAGATGATAGCGAGGGAAAATCTGGTTCAAATGCCTTATACGTTAAAGTCAGCATGGATGGAGCTCCATATTTGAGGAAGGTGTACTTGAAAATGTATGATAGGACGTACCAGGAGCTCTCCACTGCATTAGAAAAAATGTTCAGTGGTTTTACCATTGGTGAATTCTCATGTATGTTCTGGTTTATTCTCTGGATTGTACTAATGTCTTGGAAGTTGGAATTCAAGATGATGTGGCTCTGGTTGATGGGTTCAGGTCAATATGGCTCTCATGGCATACCCGAGAGGGATGGCTTGAGTGAGAGCAAGCTGATGGAACTGCTGCATGGGTTAGACTATGTACTTACTTATGAGGAAAAGGTTGGTGACTGGATGCTCGTTGGAGATGTTCCCTAGGAGTAAGTTTAAGAGAACTTTTATTTTCATCTTTTTCATTCTTCCTTAATTGCTCTTTGATAGTTGTTTCTTTATACTTTTGCTAGAACTGCTTATTACATTAGTGGAAGTAAAATGTTGACCCTATGACTATTGTCCTTGCTGTAGGATGTTTGTTGATTCTTGCAAGAGACTCCGAATAATAAAGGGGTCAAAGGCAATAATTGGCCTTGGTATGTGCACGAATTAAATTGAAAAAAATTGAACGTCCTGATTATTTTTTCCATCTTTTGATTTGATTAGTGGTGCCTTTGGGGTGTAGCTGAAAGCAAATTCACAGATATTCAAATAACACTATGTTTTTCATCTAATAACCGCAACTACTATGCCACCCCAGATATTAGATAGTTCCCTAATCCAACTCTCGGCTAGTTCCCGCGTCCATACTAGTCCAAGAGGGTTTTTTTAGCATTGTTCGATTCCCCAAGGAATTATTCATTTGAAACTCTCATTGCAACAGTCACGACGCATAACATTACATTTGACGTTGGTTTTGGAAATGAGAGAGAGATCTGTTGGTCTGAAAAGAGTACAGAAGCTTTTGAGCTCTATGAGCTTCCGGGGACAAACAGAAATAACACTAAATTCTAGTACCGTAAATTTATGTCCAGCTCGAAGAGGTATTGTTGTTTCTAAATCAAAGAATGCTTGAGATTCCCTGCATAATATGATCACAATATGGCATTTCTGATGTAGATAGTTTCCTTTTGCAATTTTACAATTAGGTATAAAAAAATTCTCTACACCTAGGGACATTCTATCAGTTGGAAATTTCAGTGTGCAAACTAGTTGCATGGACTATTATAATTTAGGTCACCCTTGGGGCTATCTTAAAAATGGTCATGAGATTGTTTTGGATATTGTTATTTGCATATGGTTTTTGGCAAAAAGGGCTCATATACCTATAATTTCCCAGTATGCGGCTCAAGCAGTAGGAGAACAGGACTGCAAAGTGAATTATACAAGCTTCTATGAGCTTGTACTATTATGGTAATGTTCAGTTTTTTGTATTTTTGCTGTCATGAATACTAAATTGTGCAGGCATTGCTAGGCTTTGTAGTGTCTGGAGAAGTTTTAGTGAAGGTTTGCTTTGTTTCCATGAGGTTAGTCTCTTTAACTTGACAGTTTTAAGTTCAACTTTAGGTTCCATATTTTCAAGCTTTTCAGGAAGAAATAGCAAACTAAGCTTGTTGTTCTTCATTTTCTTCTTATGTTCTTCATTTTCTACATCCTAATTAGTTAGTGTTTATAATAGAAAAGGGAAAGAGGCATTGCAAGATGCACTATCTTCGATTTGGTCAATCTAGCTAAGTGTCCTGAGAAAATTTTGTTTTGATGTAGAATATCCCTTCAAACCTGGTGTGCCTAAGCGGGAGGAAGTCATTCATATTTGCAATGCACAAAAACTTTCATATTTATTGTATTCCTCTTTATACTGCAAGTGTTGGGGTTTTCATATTTACATTGCACAAAAGACTTTCATATTCACTGTATGGCCATGCAATATTAAATTGTTTGACTAATAGATTTTTATGGGAGAAAAACTACAGCAGAGCGTGTTAAGTTTGATTTTGAAATAATTAGATTCTATCATGACATATCAAGTTTGATTTTGAAATGAGCAGATTCCATTGCGACACTAATCATTATTCGACCTAATGCTCTGCGAAAAAAACATAATATAGTAGGGTAGATGTTCATTTAGGGGAACTGAGAAGACATTGCAAGCTGCAAATAAGAAACTTGAAAAGAATGGCTAAGGAATCAAGCTGGTTAATTCGATTTCTTTGAAAGTTGAAAAGAATTACTCATAAATTCGATTTCTTTAGAAGTTGAAAAGAATTACTAGTAAATTTGATTTCTTTGAAAGTTGAAAAGAATTACTGCATGCTTATTAATACAGGTCAATTATATATGAGCTATATGTGCAGATCATTATTGTAAATGCAAGTGAAAAGTAGAAACCGAATTTGGTACCTGAATATTGTGTGGCAAATCTACGATGTCAGCTGCTCACTACAAACTACCCGAATGCTCCATCAAATTGTCCCAAAGCTCTTGAAGGCTTGATGAAGATGAAGACTCGAGGAGGAAGAAGAAGCCTAGGAGGAATCCTATAACAGAAGCACTAAAGAACAAAGTGCATGCCACCGCCACCCCTTGATAGAATTAATGGTAAAGTAAATGTGGCTATTTCTGTATAAGTGATACCATTAATGGTATCATTAATGACATTTGGAAGAGGAAGAGGAAGACGAAGCATAGGAGGAAGCCCTATAATAGAAGCACTAAAGAACAAAGTGCATGCCACCACTTTAACAAAATGACATGCCATCGCCACCCATTGATAGAATTAATGGTAGAGTAAATGTGGCTATTTCTCGATAAGTGTACCATTAATGGTATCCTATTTCATTGTATAGAGTGTGTTGAAACTTTTCCTAAGAAAGTAGGAGGCCAGCAATAACGGATGAAAGTTTCATCCAATAAAATTCGCGTTAAATAATATTCAATGAATTAATTAATAGATAAAGTAAAGAGATATGTCAAAAAGTTTGGGATATATGCACAAATATGCAAAGTCAAAGACAAATTAATATAAAGTCAAAGCCAATCGAAAACAATAGATACCCCTGGACTTCGGCAAGGACTAATAATAGGACAACAATTACATGAATTTTTTCATAGATTCTTTCCATTTCTTAAAATCTTACTCAATCCTTCAATATCCATCACACTTTAATTAGGATTTAATGGGTTCAAAGTAGGTTGAATAAAATGCTTTGTAGATTTTATCACAGTTACAATATGAAGAAGCACATTTCTCTCTATTTCACATTTCTCATAGGGGTAACATATCTTAGTCCACAAGGAAGAATGCTATATAACTCATTTGTAAACTCATAGTACATGAATATCCTCCCCAGAGAGAGAGAGAGAGAGAAAGGGAGGTGCATTTGAATTTGATATTATCATGGGTAGTGCATTTGTGAACATTTATGCTAAATGTGGGGAAACATCTCCTAGAAATTGTTCAAAAGAATCCTAAATGAGATGTTCGATCATTGAATGTAACCATTGTTGTTTACTTCAAGATTATTATTTTTATATAAGTTCGAATTCTATTAAAATATAAACAAGAAGTACATGTAGAGTATAAGCGGGTGATGAACCATCCACCAATAGTTAGTCTTTAAACAAAAACTAAGAAACCATTCTATCTATCTATCAACAGACTAAAAGACAATTTGAAATGAAGACTAGAGATACTGAAAATGCAAAATGACTCCCACAGGTCGGGATTTATATCCTAAATTAATAGATAACAGAGACTAAAAGAACCAATTGACCATAAAAGTAGAGCATAAAACATATAAGGATCAAGAAACCTGAGAACATAACTGGATCAGAGCTTGATTATTCATCCTTTGGAATGTATATGAGGGGAGATGTGTGTTGCTTCATTTTCTAATCATCTTCTTTCCATCAGAAGACTTGCCTAGCTAAGAAGGATTGGGATGGCAACGAACAATGAGGTGAGGATCTTCCTGAGGCGCCATTGATTGTATAAAGACCTTTCCAATGATCTCACATGCCAGGACATTAAGCTTAGCAAAATCCACTTTGGATTTATCCATATGATGTATCCACCCTTCAACATGATCCATTTAGGAAAGCAGGTTGATGACCTAATTGTTTTCCAATAGATTTCCCTCGAGGCAGTCCGTGAGATCCTGGTCGAGCATAGTCTTGGTGTACCAAAGGAGGATCAGGTTTTTTATTATACCTCATTTCCCAGGTGTGATTCGAACAAGAGTCTTCCACTAAACACCCCATATCCTCAAAACGCTTGTCCAGGATAGGGAGGTCCAAACTCCCATGAATGTGTTCCTCCGGACCTTGAATGTGGCATCTCGCAAGGGAGGAAACAATTCCTAAGTAGTATACATGAAAATTCTCGTAATCACGTAAAAAATTGGGGCATATGAGAACGACAAAATCCAATCAAAGTTTTACGCTCATTCTTCTTAGTGCATACCATGGTGAAAGCAATGTAGGGAGCTTCCTGATCAAGAGTAGAGTCTCTAAGGGGAGGATGAATGTCAAGCCAAGGATGAATACTGAGCTGAATAGGAATCCAATGAATGCTGAGGTGATTTTCGATGAGCTTAGATCAAAAAGGGAGCCCTCTTCTACAATCCATAATTAGAAACCAGGTGACCTTCCAGTTGAGATGGGTGTGAGGGGCGAGATCAAAACACACAACCATTATGGTGGACGTAATGGAAAATGAGTGCACCGACATGCCAAACCAAGAGAAATGAAGATGCAAAGGGGAAAAGCATTTCCCTTTTCAACCACTATAGCTAGATCGTTGCAACCATATGTACTGCATGGTACATATGATCAGGGTTGGTGACAAGTGGTTTCCCTTTCAAGCCAATGAGAGGTACAAAAATCGTCATGCAAGACTGAGAGATGACTTCGGGCACCCTCCATGTGGATCCATGTCCTTTTGATTGATTTGAAGACAGAATTCCAATAGACTTGAAGGTTGGGCATCCGACCAACTAGTGTTGAGATCATTCATGGTCAATGTGACATTGAGGTTGGAAATCTTATCAACAAGTTTATTGGCATCTTAACGAATATGGTAAGGAATGATGGTAGCTAAGCAGTTCAAAGAATTTGAAATCCATTCAAGCTTGGTCCCCAACCTCTAGCTTGGAGCAACCTTTTTAACGGAAGATGCATTGAGAAATATGGACAAGATTTGAATCATGAGTTGCAAGTTGACTTCAACAATTAGTTTTGAGAATCCCTCCTGATTGGAAATATGGATGTCACAAGCCATGGAATAGAGTTCCACCACATTATTCTTGTATAATCCAAGGCATCCAACAAAAATGCAAACAATGTATCCTTCACTATCCTGAAAAATGCCTCCAAAGCTAGCAAGACCAAGGTTGCCTTTGTTATCCCCGTTGAAGTTGAGTTTAATGACTCTAGGGTCGAGGGGAGACAAGGTGTTGGGGTTGACAGAAGGGGGCGGAGAAGGATTGAGAGGGGCCTATGAAGCATGAGGTTCAAGTCCCCAAGCTCTAAGTATTTTAGTATCTTCAGGAGTTCCTTGTACGTCTTCATCACCCCAAGTTTGATTAAGATGGTCTCACGAATATTGGATTGGATGTTTTCCCAAATTTGAGCAATTGGGAGAGAGGAGTCTTGAAAGATCCTCCTATTTATTTATTTCCAGGTTTCCCAAAGTAAAAATATAGGTAGAAGTTTCCAGGTTCTGTTCACCATATTCTTCTCAAAGATATGGGTTCTCTAAGTAGCTATCATTTCTTTGATGCTTCCATGATTGCGGTGCGTTTTTTGGAAGATAAGAGTACTTCATTCCTAAAGAGAATCACTAAAGGGACAGGTATTGAAAAGGTGTTCAAGGTATTCAAATTGATTGTTGCATTGGACACATTTATAAGGTCCCTTGAAACCCAATCTCGTAATTCAATCCCAAGTTAAGGTTTTTCCCCATGCTACAAGCCACAAAAACGTCAATACTTTTGGCCAAAGGTCTTGGGACCATATCTGCTTCCAAAATATTTCTCTTGGCTCAGTGTTGTGATTATATAGAAGAGAGTAGGATTCAATGAGGTTGAAAGTGCCTTTGCTTTTATGTCACCATCTAAGAATATCGGGGTTCATTGTGGATGGAGAGGAATCAGGAGTGAAGTTCATCCCATAAATCATCCCATAAGAAGTCGGGATGGGGTTGCATCCATTGATCTTTGTCCAGCAAGTTTCACCAATTTTTTCCTTCTTCTAGGGAAGACGAAAAGTGGGAAACCAGAGTGTGTTGAGGATTTTGAATGATTGTTTTGATAAATTCACTTTGTTCATAGCCACTAATATATATATGTGTGTGTGCGTACATATATGTGTGTGTGTGTGTATAAAATAATTGGTGTATATATCATAATGCACATAGTAAAGTATCATAATGATGATGATGATAGTAGCAACAACAATAATAATAACAGTAATGTTTTTTTTAAAGAAAACGATGTTGTTGGTATCATTAGGAGCACCATTGTTTTTATTGTAGTTATTAACACTAGAGTGTTTATTCATGTATAAATAATCAATGTATAATGATCATTTAAACACATTAGTTGATAATATGTACGAACCACACCCATTCATTCAAATGAATACAATGCACTGATATGTTTCATTGTTGAATTTATCCACAATGTAGATATGCAAATGTAGCTTCTTGTTTTTTGATAAAATTTCAATTAATCATCATAAAATCAAATATTTTTATAATAATGTTGTTTTTTATATTTTAATTATTGCATTTGGATATCATCATCACATTGATATATTATACCATTTAAACAAATATATTTTCATATGACACATTTGTTCATTGTAATAATGTAAATCATCCAAATATTTAATTGACAATGTAACATTTTATGGCACTTTTTTCAAAAGTATGCTAACTACCGACATATTTACAACTTGATATGGGAACTATTGGATGGTGAAGGGCATCCAATTAGAGGTTTCCGGTGGGTTTCGGTTTCCGAGACTTTGCTTCTTTGGGGGTCAGACACTTTAAATCATTATTCACCAAGCTTAAGCATCCAAACTTCGAAGTTATATTGGAAATGTTGCATCATTATCCCCTAATTGAAGAAGAGTCTAATGAAGAGATTTTATGGTCGGTGATTAAGGATGAGCTCAAGGAAGTCATTTCTACTTTTCAGAAGGACAAAATTAATGGGTCGGACGGTTAGAAGGCATATTTTTTCTTGGATTTATTCACCTTAGTTGGTTATGATCTACTTGCAGTGGTGGAGGAAGTCATGAATATTGGGAAGATGCCTAAGGGACTCAAAGCCACCTTTCTGGCCCTTATACCAAAGGTGGATAGGGAACAGTCCTATGACAATTTCCGTCCACTCTCTCTTTGTAATTGTGTTTACAATATCATGTTTAAGGTGATTGCGATCTAACTGAATCCATTCCTATCAAATGCGATCTTGACAAAACAATTTAGCTTCCTTAAAGGTCGCCTAATTCAGGAAGCTATTGGCCCTACATAGGAAGGTATTCATTTCATTAAGAAGGTAAACATTACGGTGGGAGTAATTAATCTAGACCTCTCAAAAGTGTATGACTGAGTTTATTTTTTCTATCTCAGACTAGTGTTGTTAATGTGTTGTGTAAAATATTATTCCTTTGCTATGCTTATTAATGGTTTTGGTTTTGAATTTTATAATCAATCTAGAGGATTGAGATAATGGTGTCCTCTTACACCCTACCTCTTCCTTTTGGTTGTGGAAGAGCTTAGCAGGGCACTCCATGTGATGACAAGAAGATGCCTAATCCAAGGTATCTCCTTTGGAGGAAGGGACAAGCTTATTATGCTTGGTTTAAGGTGAGGAGGGGAAACATTTCAAAGATATCATCGATCTATTTTTCTAGACTTTAGGAATGGAACTAATTATTGGTAAATCAACAATGTGATTTTTGGAGTCTATGCAGGAAAGATGGAGAGGATGGGATCAATATTTCCCTTTTGTGGTGCACAATCTAGATGTGGAATTTAACTATTTAGGATACAAAATAAATTTGAATGGTTATGGAAGCGTGGGTTAGGGATTGATTATGTAAATATTAAAAATCGAGTGAACTTTTGGTATAACCACTGGCGATCTCATGTTGGCTGGTTGGTCTTAGTCAAATCAATCTTAGAGGAAATTCCAACCTATTGGCCAACATCCCTAAAGGAACTCTACACAAAATTCAACGGTTTTTTTTTTAAATTTTTTGTTGAAAGGTAACAAGGAGTACCAAGGTTTGCATTTGGTTTTTTGGTTTAACATTACAAGACCTAATGATAAGGGAGGTTGGGGAATCAAAAATATATTTACTTTTAATCAAGTTATAGTTGCAAATTATTGTGGAATTTCATCCCTAGGGATAGTTTTTGGGTCAGGATATTACAAGAAAAATATATTGCCCCGGATTACATTATTGATTGGATAAAAAATCCAATCAAGTCAGTGCATGCGATGTCAGATCGTTGGAAATCCTTGACAAAGGCCCTTCCAATTATTGGTATACTTTTGGCTTGGCATGTTGGAAATGGGATGTTTGTATGAATAAGAGTTGATTTGATTATGGGTTGTGGAAAAGGAATAAAAATTCATGGGGAGATAAAGGAGTTCCTACATGAGTGTGAAGTTTGTACTATTAACCGATTTGAAAACTTGACACTTCTAATATTTGGTCCCAAGATTGGTTGTGAGAAGTGGAGTTAAGTCTATCCACTGCATGGGATACATTACGGGAGGAATTTATTAATGACCTTCGACAATCCCATGTCATAAATTTTTAGGAGAAGGATTACATTTTTTGGATTTATAACAATGTCAGGAGCTCTAACTCAACCCATCTTGGATACATGCCAATGGCTGCTGAAGACCAAAAAAAACCATCCTAGTGATGGAGACCCTTATGGAAGGTTTTGACACCAACAAAATGTAGATTGCTCATGTGGTTAATTCTGAGAAATAGTGTGCTTACATGGGACATGCTTCAAAGAAGAGGTAAACATGGGCCTAAAATATATATGTTACGTTGAATTGATGGAGAGACAAACTTTCACCTTTTATAAAGTACACTTATATGATTCAACTATGGAGGGAGGTGGAAAACATATTATGAATTTAGGAATTGTGGATGAAGCATGATTTGGAGGATTGCTTTGTTGATTTCTTTTTTCATAGGGAGCTTAAGTAGTTCAGGCCACTTCCATGTCTAATTGGGTGGGGGTGGGGGTAGCGAGGAACAAAGATCTTTTCGAGGGAAATTTGGATCCAACATTCAAAAACTTGGGCCCACAAATCCTAGAACTCTTTAATTCTTATGCAACGACTCTATTTTCGATGCAGGTGCATTATCTAGGTCGATTAGTAAGCAATCGAGGAATTCACTAGTGTTTGTTTGAGAGAAATTTCTAAGGAGGGGCTCATCTTTGTGGAATAGGATTTTGGTTGTTCATCTCTACAAATTACTTTTTTGAAGAAAAAGGGGCATTGGATCATGGTTCTAATAATTGGGAAGAGTTGTCAGCTATATTTCATGTTCTTAAGATTGCAAAGGGAATTGGAATAGGGCCTTTTCAAGTCTTCAAAGACTCCTAGTTATGCATAAGATGGATGAAGGGGGATCAACAAATACAAGATTCAGGACTACTTCAATTGTTGATTCATATCAAATCCATCCGGGAACTTTTCAAGTTATTTCCTTTAAACATATCTATGGGTAGAAAAATACGTAAGCTATTAGTCTTTCCAAACAGGGTCTTTCTCTGTCTATGGGAGAAACTCTGGTAGATGAATTCAAAGAGGGAAGACTGATATCCCACAATACATATGTCATTTAATGGGTTCTCTCTATGGTATAGACTTTTTGTATACATATTGAATTGTTGGGTGGTTTTCCTATTTTTCATTCGAGAGAAGTCACTCAGGATTTTCTAAATCCCTGTAGGAACCTTTTTGTTTTCTCTTTGAAATTTTCATGAATAGTGTTGTAGCACCTGCAAAATGTATTTTCTTTTTCCAATGGAATAGAAAATAGGGTTTGTTTTCTTAGAAAAAACATTTTGTGTCACCAAACAATGTTATAGAATAAGAAAATCATTTGATTATATATGAATAAGGGACCCTTTGTCATACAAAATGGGACAACATAAAGGTTTGAAATAATCAAAATGTCAATAATAGTTAAATTTATTGGTAACTTGTTAAATAAAAAGTATGATTTTCATAAACAAACATTTCAAAATATAAAACTTTTAACATTCAACTCTATTGGTCATTATTCACCACTCAAACTACTACAATTGCTCAAGTTGCTTGCATCCCTCATTTCTTTACCACTTGCAAGGGATTCCAGTCAAATACTGATTTATGTTGACTGCCCCTCATTGTAAATATCAAGATTGGGATTTATTATTGAGGTTGCACCCATCCTTTGGAAGCTTAATGTCCAAGATGAACCAATTTTATCCAAGGTTAGAAGTTAGAGGACATGGAACTTGCAAAGATGATTGATGTATCATCCTTGCAAGTTTCATGCCCTCTAATTTCTAACCTTGGATAAAATGAGATCGATTTGGACACTAAGCTTCCAAAGGGTGGGTGCAACCTTAGCTATGAATCTCAATCTTGATGTTTACTTGGGGAAATAAACAAAAGTTCCTATTTGATCTTAGGACGTACGTCAGAATTACGATGTTATAGTGACGTGATCATTAAGTGGAAATTGATGTCCTCCCAACCTTTATGCAACATTTTTTACAATGGTGTCGATAGTAGTTCCTCGTAACTGAAACATTAGACTGATGTAGTAGCAACACGGGGCTCGGCGAATTGACGAATTGAGTTGTCGGTCGGGCATCTCCTTCAGGACAATACCCCGACATATTGGATACTATATTGATGACCTATATTGTAAATAAGGAGTCAGAATTGAGACGTCTTCAATTGCATGAATGTCAATAGAAGGTCACTAGATTGTCGGATGTTCATTAGTCAATCATCTCCTTTACGACGTTCCCCCGACATAATGGCTATTATATCGATGACCTAAATTGTTGATAAGGATTCAAAATTGAGACGTCCTCAATTTTATGTACATCAATAGAATGTCGCTAAGTTGTCGTAGAACCGATGTCAAAGATACCATCCTGAATTGTATTGTGTTTTCCAGTAACATCTGTACGATTATATAATAACGACATTGTAGGAGGGCATCTCAGTTTCGACAAGAAAATTCCGACATTCCTCATCCATTTTTTCCGACACTGCAATGTTGGATAATGCGTTGGTAAGATGCTAGAATTTGTACTCAAATGTAGTAGTGGTAGACCCTTTATGCCATATATTTAGCATGCTTGAATATTAATTTTGTAAGCATGTGATTGTAATATCCCTAGTTTCGACTTGGAATGTGTTTAATCAAAATTATGTAAATGATGTAAATATGCTAATATGGATTCCTAGTGTGGAGCTCAAGGCCAATGCCCGACTAGTGAAGGGATAGGCATGTATATGATATATATATTTTTATTTGAACCGCATGGTTGGCTTATCATGCCAATTCGAAATATATGTAATATTATGATTGAAAAATAATAAAATGGTCCAAGATGGTTGTGTAAGGAGAACTAGAGGGAATATTATTCCATCAGAGGAGAAGAGGAAAGGGGGCCTAGTACGGAAGATTAAATCCTTTGCTTCCAAGTTTCAATCTTAGAAGTCATCCAAATTCTTCCATGTGCATTAAATGGGCCAATTAATTCTTTTTGACTATTAAATTCAATCATTGAATGCATGCATGAGCTTGGTGGGAAAAGTCACCTCGTGTAGTTATTGAAGCATGGGGGTTGTGACAGTTATGTCAACTGCCATAAGTCCTTTTCTTCTATGGTCAGAAGCTATGTCAGTGATCTCATATCCCTTGGATTCAACACTTTTTTTTATCATTCTTTCATGCAGTTTTCCCCTCTACATAGAGCTTCCTAATGATGTTCATTACCATGACCATTACCAAACTATGTATAACCTAGAAATTTGAATTTAGAGACAGTGCTATAGAATAGAAGGAAAATTATATGGTTGTAGGTGAGCACAAAGGTTGGGAAAGCTACGAACCTTTACCCATTGAGTTCTTCTACTTTTGGTTGTTTGAGAATCCATGGATTAATGTTGCAGGAGGTTCTCCAATAGCATACAGTATGTTGGAATCTTACTGCACACACTAGTAAGCACGGTAAAGGATGAATTTCCTAAGGGAACTATAGATCAGTGAAGGTAAATGCCTTCCTTTTGTTTTGTGGGGAAGTAGGAAGGAGTTCCATGGCTGTGATGGCTTAGTGAGATCCCTGTAGAGCTCTAAATGAGATTTTGGCTAAGCATAGAGAGGAAAATGGGTTGTGGACTAAGAGAGAGAAGCATGTAGGTGTTTTGTTCACCCTAGTGGCCTCATACTATAGCTTGGGGACGACCTCTTAGAAGAAATAGTATATGTTGGATAGAGTGCCTACGGTTGGTTGGGAAATCACTCTTACAAAGCCAGTTACTTGGATCTTCTTTGTTTAAAGATAAGTATTCTTTTGTATTTGAATCTGCAATGTTTTAGATGATACATGTAATGATTAAGCTTGCACATGCATGTTAGATGTGTGTAGATATTTTATTTCCCCTATGTATTTTTATTATGCATCTACACAAATACTTTTATTGTTTTGAATTCATGATCATGGTTATGGGTGAAATTTAGAAGCCATAAATAGTTAATGTCCCCTCCCATTGGTCGGATTGGGTGAAGGGGACATTACAGAGTGGTATCAAATATTATGGTTGCAAAGATTGGGGTTAGGGGTAGGAGGAGAGAGAGAGAGAGAGAGAGAGAGAGAGAGAGAAGTTAGTGGTCGATGGGAGGATGATATGGGTTGGATAGAGAGAAGGAGAGAGAGTGAGGGGGTTATAGAGGATGGGGTTTACAAAAAATGGGAGAGAGAGGTTGGGTTAGAGAGATACAAAAAGAAAGAGAGCGGGGAAAAATTAAAAGGTAGGGAAAAATAACGTGTGAGTGTTATTTTTTGTATACAAATATGTCTGCATTATTAATGTCTGTACATTTCAAATTTGAATTTTTTTTTGGCACGAATGACTTTTTCCACCTACATGGTGGATGGGTTGTCTGCTTTGGATTGTCAAACCTGTGGCATGGGATTGCAACTAACAAAATACATCCTTTTTTTCGTTTCTATGTTTTTCAACCTCAAATCCACATATGCTAGAATGGTTTGTTGCTAATAAAATTGCACAAACTTATAGAGATTTATGTGTGAATTCCAAATATAATATATCTTTTTACGAAAACAAATTTGTTTTATATTTTTATTTGGTCATATGTCAAATTTGTAAAAAACATACCTTTCTTATTTTCTTTGTAACTTTTGATTGGTTCACCTATTTTGAAAATGAAAAAGAAAGGTAAAATTGAAATTAAAAGTTTTGGAAAAATAGTGTTGCACAAAAGCCACATGTTAATTACAACTCTTGCACAAAAGCCACATGTTAATTACAACTCTGTGCTCTAAAAATTTGTGTTCCATTACAACTAACATGTCATAATTGGGTAGCATTACCTTGCACTAACCCTTAAGTGAAATATATAAAATATATATGCTTAAATATTTAAGTAAAAATATATTATCTTATTTTTTTAAGGTGGTTAAATCTGTTATAAGTTAATAGTTATTTATCATCATTATTTAAAGAAAATCAAGTTATCTTAAATAATTTAGACTTAATATGTAAAGAAGTGGAATTCCATTCTTACTCTACTCTCAAAAATAACTTTCTAATAACATCTAATCTTAATCCCATACATAAAACCAATACTACAAAGACTTAAAGTTTAACCTCTTAAAAAATATATTACATTAATTTTATATTATTGAAATACAATATTTTTTTATTTTTTAAATCATGAGCAATGACATGTACTTTATAATTAATACATATAGTATCCCATCCATGAAATAAATTATATATAGATAGATAGATATATAAATCTCAATATTGATTAAATTATGTGTTAAACAAAATCCAAAGTAAGAAGAAATTTTTGATCTTATAATAACTATGCCTATTCTTTTGACATACCTTATGACCTTTGTTGATGTCTACATCTGAATGTGTTGGGTATACTTGTTAAAGACAAAATATAAAGCATTTCAAACATTCAATAAATTTCATGCATGGATAGAAAATCAAGCACAATCTTATATTGGCACACTTCATACTAATAATGGAAAATAATATACCTCTAATGATTTCGAGACATATCTTTGTCAACATGAGATTACACATCAAACTTCAGTCCCTCATAATCCTCAACAAGATGGTGTGGTAGAAAGAATGAACAGAGCCACAATGAATATGGTACGATCAATGATGTTTTTCAACAATGTAAAATTGATGTTTTGGGGTGATACAATAGTGTGTGCAGCCTATTTGAGAAATAGAAGTCCATCTCATGCTCTTTAAGACAAGACACCACATGAAATATGGTATGGCCATCTTCCTTTGGTGAGGAATCTCGGGGTTTTTGGTTCCACCTTCTATGCCTTGATACCAAAGGAGCAAAGCAACACGCTTGGTGCTCCAAGTAGAAAATGCATTTTATTGGAGTATTCAGACACCTCAAAGGAATACCATTTTTATGATGAGGTAAACAAGAAGTTTGTCATTTCCAAGGATCTCATTTTTCTCGAAACTAATAAAAATGACCAGTCTGTTGAAAGACAACTTGATCATCTGGAGAAATTTTCCCATCTAAATACATATTATGAAGTTGATAATGAAATTCCAAATCTTGAAGGGGGTATCCCTATCTTTGATCAGGATCAATATGTGGAATTTCCTTTTGAATCACCAACACCCCCTCATGAAGAAACTCATGAAGAAAAGGTTTCATCCACTTCATCTGATGTGATTGAGAGGATTGGATGATTGAACCTTCAAGGAAATGAAGTACCACAAGTTGATCAACCTGGACCATCACAGAAAGTTTCTAAATGGGTCATAAAGACACTTGAAAGTGTCCATCCGGATGAAGTTGGAAATACAAGAACATGAAACTCAACCAGACAAGAAGATGGAGGAGAAGCAGATAACTCAAGTGATGACACGGATTTCTCACTTGATAGTGAATTGAATTTATCTTCTAACTTTGAACCAACTTCCCTTAAATAGGTCGCTACTTGTGATGAGTGGAAGACGTGATGCAGAATGAGTATGATGCACTCATGAAGAATCGAACCTGGAAGCTGGTTGACCCTCTAGTTGGAACCAAACCAATTGGATGCAAGTGGGTATACAAGAACAAATACAGATCAAATGGCTCGCTTCACAAGTACAAAGCAAGGCTCATGGCAAAAGACTATGCACAGAAAGAAGGAATTGACTATGAAGAGATGTTCTCCCCCACATAAAAAGGGGATACAATCCACACATTATTGTCTTTGGCTACGCAAAATGGGTGGATAGTCCACCAGATGGATGTAAAAACAACTTTATGGAATGGATACTTAAAAATAAAATGTCTTCATGTCTCATCCAGAAGGATTTGTTGTGAAGGGACAAGAACAAAAGGTATGCAAAATTGTCAAGTCCTTGTATGGCCTAAAGAAAGCACCTTGAGCATGGTATGAAAAGCTAATCGAGCATCTTCTAAAGTTGAATTTCAAAGACTATAATCTTGATGATGCAACATTCTTTGTAAAGAAAGTTGGAATATTTGTTGTGTTTCTTCTAGTGTATGTGGTTGACCTTTTGATGACATGGAACAATGAACGTTATATTGCATCCATAAAGCAATATCTAAAGAAGGGATTTGAAATGATAGCTCTGGGACACATTCATTACTACTTAGGAATTGAAGTCACTCAATATCCTAAGTACATATTCATCTGCTATAAGAAGTATGTTGGAGAATTGTTGAACAAAGTTTGCATGACAGAATGCAACCCTCTCTCAACTCCAATGGAACAAAATATGAAGCTCACATTAGTTGAAGGAAATGAATTTGAGGATGCAACCAAGTACCGTCATCTTGTAGGAATCCTTATCTACCTTACCACCACCAAACTAGATATTTTATATGTTGTTGGCATTCTTTCAAGATTCATGCACAAACCTTGTGAAGGACACTAGTTTGCTGCAAAAAAGGTTCTAAGATACTTGAAGGGGACTTAAGAATTTGGACTCAAATACTCTAATGCAAATGAATTCAAACTCATTGGGTACTCTGATTTATATTTTTAATGGTGACAAAGAGACAAGAGTGTACACTTCTGGATACACAATGAGTATTGGATCGACAACTATCTCATAGAGATCACACAAACAATTAGTTTCAACAGATGCGACAACGGAGGCAGAATATGTGGCTACTGCAGAAGAAATGAAAGAGATTGTGTGGCTTAGGAAGATACTTGAATATTTCCAGGAGAAGCAATAGAAATCCACTCCCTTATTGATCAACAACACTTTTGCAATAAAAATGGACAAGAATCCTAGATTCCATGATTGAACCAAGCACATCAACACAAAAGTACCATTTGATTCAACATCATGTAGAGGCCAAGACAATTCATCTACGACATTGTTCCACAAACAACCAAATTGCAGAGATATTCACCAAAGCACTTGGATGAGAAAAGTTTGAAAGGTTTAGAAACATGCTCGAAATTACTAATACCCCTTTGAATTAAGGGGGGGAGATGTTGGAAACGTAATCCTCAAATATTATGGTTCCATTGTAAATAATGTAACCGTGAAATAAAGTAGATGAAGAGTCTCCATAGGTAGTCAAAGAGACATTGGAACATGGAATCCAATAGTCATTGTGAATGTATAAATAAGTGCCTATGCATTGAATAAAAATCAACTTCGGGAGTTATTCCACTTGACACCATATTTATGTCATTATCCAAACTCTCTCGCCATCTTTCTATCTTGGCATCATGAGACATTGTGCCTCTCTCATGCTAAGCACTAGTGAAAAGATCTAGCTCTAGAGACATGCTCATACGGAAGAAATAAATACTAGAAATGGATTTACCAGTGTGAAATTTCATGTCTTCTTAGAATGCAAATCCTTAATGACTTAACTTAGATTATGGCTACTCATTCCAAGTGAGTAGATCTTAGGAAGGGCCATCCAATGGACCAACTTGAGAGAGTAGGTTAATAGTAATTAGGGAAATCAAAGCTTGATTCTAGGGAAAATATTTTGAGGTCACATCAGTGGATTACTTTCAATGGCAGGTGGTGTAGCACAAGGGATATTAGGCTCTAGCTTTGGAGATTCCCACACAATTCATCCATCCCATTTAAGCTTTATAATAAGCTTGGTAGTGAGAGTAGTCTACCTCCACAAGACTTAGTAGAAAGAGAATGATAAGATGACAAGAAATAGATCACACTAGGACCATAAAGGGAAGATGTCATTAAAGGAGGGAGAGGAACATCTCAACCATATCTACCATGGTCAACCTCGAAAGGTAAACATTCCTCCTCGACAGACACCTAGGAAAATTAACCATTCACAATAGGAAGCCATGTCTATGGCTAGGAAGTTCCATACCTCTCATTCTGAAGTTGTTATCAAGGAGATTAGTTCTTTGGAACAAAGAACATTAGCAAGAAAGTTTTTCACTTCAACAATGTAGTTTCATAGAGAAGCACTCAATTGGATTCCAAACAAATGGTTTTCTCGAATCCATGCCACCAAAGTGTAAAAGACATGTGTGTGTGTGTGTGTGTACATATACATATATGTATATGCATATGTACATGTGTGTGTATATGTATATGTATACATATACATATACACACACACACGTACATATGCATATATACATATACATACACACACACACACACACACGTACATATGCATATATGTATATGTATATGTACACACACACACACACACATATTGGACAGTTAAGTCTTTGCTCACCCATGCTATGGAAAACAATGAATTCACAGCTTAGGGCACCATTCTTAGAAAGCTTGAGATGATGGAAGTAAAGTATGATGCCTTAATTTGGGTTTGTTGGGGTTTGAAAGCAAGGCTTACTAAGAAAGAGGCCAAGCTTCAACCCAAAGCCACCTCAAGATAGTTAGAGGAAGATATTCAATAAAATCTCCAACATGAATATATAGTCCTAAAATTAGAATCAAATATGGACATGGAAATTTAACCTCCCTAAGCCTATCTCCAGGTGCCTTTATGTCTTACTCTTCCTTTTTTATGATGACAATGAGCCAAGTCTATTTTGTTTAGTTAATTTTTAGGTGGTTAAGCCTTCCTTGAACCCTCAATCAATCACAATAAATAAAATCTCAGTAAATACCAAAAAAAAAAAGGCAGAAGCATGCTTTGGTTTATTATCATTATCTCACTAGTAATTTCCACTTACTATGTGATATAAGCCATAAACTTGCATACCTATCTCAAGAGATCACCTAAATAGATGTAACTCAAAAAAATCATAAGCAAATAGTATTGATCATTTTAACTATGACAATGTATTGTATAAACCTCGATACGAATGCTGGAGGTAATGAGCAAATCGTGTGGCTCATTGGCACAGGGTATTTAGCTGTTCTAATGCTTGCGCGCAACTTGCAAGTATCCAAGGTTCTGGCTGAATCGATAACATATGCGGTGGCAAGCCACGATAGTTCAATCGATGAATGGGACATCGACATAAAGTTGGCGGCTCAAAAAGGCCCGAGACAAAGACTTTTACATAAAAGAAGCATCTCATTGGTATGGTTACTACAAAAGTGGCTTATCAGTCAATTGATACTACAAAAAATAGGGCTATTGGTATGGTTACTGCAAAAGTGGCTTATCAGTCAATTGTTACGCATAATGGCATGTATCCAGCTAACTGGTGGTATAAGGTTGTTTAGGAATGGAAGATACCGGTACAGGTTCAATGTTTCATGTGGCATGCCCTTATGGGTAGCTTGAAGACTTGGGAGAATCTAGCATTGAAGGGATGGACGGGGCCTAGTATTTGTTATCTTTGCAAGAACAATGTTGAATCGTCACATCATATTTTGGTGGAGTGTGATTTCACCAGAACTTTGTGGCAATAGATTATATCACATATATAGTTGGAGATGCATTGGGAGGTGGGTATATTTGCTGAAAATGTTTATAAATGGCACCATGAATGCATAAGCATTCCACACCTTCCTGCACTGATATCCTGGTTGATCTGGTCGGTTAGAAATAGGGCCTTATTTGAGGATGAACAACCCAACATACACACATCATTTCACAAGGATGTGGCTTTAATCAAGGACTACAAACATACGCCTATTTTAAGGGATGTCAGAGTTATAGGCTCCTTTTCCTTTGAGTGTCAGAAACCGGTTGGGTTTTTTGATGGATCATCCATTGATGGCTCCTATGCTATTGGGGGGGTGATTTTTATCAACAAAGATCATTATTTTACCCTTAAGATGGATGTTGGTCTAGCACCAATACTAAAGCAGAATTACTTGGGCTTTGGTGTGTTATTATGGTGGCAGCTATCATGGGATTTCGGGATCTGTCTATCTTTGGTGACTCCAGGGTGACCATAAAATGGGCACTTCAGGAATACCAACTTAATGTCATATCATTGCAATAATGGTGCAACAGGATACTGGAAAAGATCAAACTGTTCAATGACATCACTTTTGCGCATGTCTACCGTCAACACAATTCTGTTGCTGATGCACTGTTGAAGGAAGCTCATGGTGAAGCCGAAGGTGTTGTCATATGGGAAGAATTCTTGGAAAATCATAGCTGTGACAAGGGGAGGGCCAACTTGTTTGAATACTATTAGCTGGGTTGAACTAGTCTGAAAGAGGGGGGAGGACTGTATTTTTATATGATGGTAGTCACACTTTTTGAAGTACTTGTAAAACTGGACTCAACTATGGATGCTGTGATGCATATAAGTCTGGTTGCAGACTTGTGTTTTTGTACTATTTGATTTCTTATATGAATAGTAATAGTATGACTTTTTTCCACTAGAAAAAAAGAAAAGAAAGAAGAAGCATCTCAGATTCTGAAAGGGAAAATAAAAAGTACACCAAATCAAGAGAAAGCACAAGAGGGTGCGGTGGCATCTTCCTATGCCTTATTTTGCTGTAACAAATCTATAACGAAAGTATAACTATATATGTCCGGTGGACTCATAAAAGCCCCCAAGGTGGATGTTCACCCTACTCTTATTGTTGTTGAGTGCTTACAAGTAAAATTCATCACATGTATACTTTTCAAATTATCATTTATATGATGATATATGATGATGATTAATGTTTATTGACTTTTTGGTTTATTAGACCTTAAGGAAAGATAAAATAATTATTTGGATTTTTGTAAAATTTGATTCCTATGATTAAAAAGATGAGAAATAAGCATTCCTAGATCATCATAATTTTGACAAGTTAGAAGATCACGGAGATTAGGATTGTAGTTAGGATTAGGAAACTGCGACCGAATGTGGGTGTATGCAGGTCGCTCTAAAAGAAATTGAGATTCGTCCTCAACGCTCTCATAGACTCATAGAGTTGGGAAATCCTTTCCTCCCATGGGGCTTTTGGAATTGTCCAGTGCCCTATTTCACTATGAAGCTTATGGGAATTGGTTCTTATCCTGGCTATATTAATCTTCTTCTTTGAATTGGTTAAGATAGGGATGTACTTTTGATCTTCCAAATTAGGATTATGACTTCCTTGTAATATCTTAATTTTCTTCTAACCTCTAAATATTTCCTGTCCCACATTCTCGCTTTGAACTTAGATATAATAGTATTTTTGAGGTTGTTGATATTTTGCAAAGTGGTATTTTCATCAATTCTCCAATGATTTAACCAATCCATGACATCGTTATACCATCCTCTCTTGAGCCAAAGATGGCCTTGACTAGAATTTAAAGCATTTTTAGGGAGTCTCTGGTCTTCCAAGTTATTTATCTTATTCTTGTACATTAGTTACCTACTCATAGCGATGCATTAGATGGGGGAAGACCATGTTATTTATCTTATTCTTGTACCTCAAGTACCTAGTCATAACGATGCATTAGATGGGGGGAAGACCTGCTTCTATAAGGGAAGGCCCGCTTCTATAAGGAGGATAGGATTCAACATATTTGTCTTAATTTTGAGGTTATACTTGATAAAACGTTTTTGAATTTGCTTGATCTTTCTCGAGGATTCTCAAGAGATGCTGCAACCCAAACTTCCCTACCATACAAGATAACAGGAGTGACAAGAATTTAAAAAATGTTCAAAAATGAGCTCTTTTTATTCCACGTCACCATATTTACTCATTTACTATTGTTTTCTAGACCAAAATAAGCTTTCCACCCTAGTTTACCCTTTTTTAAATACTATAGTTCCAATTGAACAAAAAAATTATACTTATCTCCACATTAACTTTCTTAAACATTGCAAAAAAGAAATATTGCAAAAAGTAATATATGATTTTTTTATTTTACCATAAACAAACATATTATATCACCTTCCTTAAATTTATAAAACAAATTATAATTTACTTAAATAAATAAATTCTAATTTGAAGAACATTTTAATAATATAAATGGTTTGAAAGCATTGTAAACATCAAATAAACTTTTTATAATCTATTCAACATCCAACTGATTATCACACTTACATTAAATAATAAATAATATCTTGAGTAGTGTCTCGAACCTGGCTCTGATACAGATCTAGCCAAGCTACCGTTATTGGGCAAAAGGCTTGGGGCAAAGCATGACATGGACATAGCTACTAACAATGGTATCCACTTTCTTGATTTCCTTTAAGTTCAGCATTTAACGTCTTCAAACCGCTTACAAAACTGTCAAGGTTTCTATCCGAAGATCCTCCTCTTCGTACTGCAGTCCTGGCACTCTGTTTTAAGGCCTCAACATTTTTCTTTATCTCCTTCCCCTCGTCAGTAAACAATTTTCTGATAGCGCTTGATATATCTTTTCTCTCTATCATCTTCGTCTCTCCCGCGTGGCTTCCTCCCCTCAATCTGAATCCAAGCTTCCATTCATCGGCCATGAACTTGCAGTTGGTGAATTGATCCGCCCAACATGGAAACCCTAACATGGGAACTCCAAGAGCTATGCCTTCAAGCATTGAGTTCCACCCACAATGAGTAATGAATCCCGCAACAGAGGGATGGGATAACACTTGCAGCTGATTGCACCATGGAACAACGAGCCCGCTGCTTCCGATCTCGTCCAGAAAACCATCCGGTAAGCTGTCTGAGACTGTTGAAGCTACTATGTCGGGACGAAGAACCCAGAGGAAGGGTTGTCCGCTGTCCTTCAAACCCATCGCTATTTCCTCCAGCTGAGCTTTAGACAGATGAATTAAACTGCCAAACGAAACGTATATTACAGAACCACTGGGCTTTGAATCCAGCCACTCCAAGGAGTCATACTCTGTCAGAAGGCTTGTTCCTATTCTTTTTTCCGCGTCACGACTTTCAGCCTTCAAATAACCCGATGGAAGCAGCGGACCCACACACAAAACTGGAGGTTGTAAATCCATTGAAGCGTTCACCGCGTTTTCGAGTTCGTCGAAAGAATTACAGAGAACCCAATCTGCTCCACGACATGACTGAAACGACTTATGAAACAAATCAAGCAGGTATTGTGAATCGGCGTCTGTTTCGTTGAAAAAGGACGGAAGATCTGTTGGATGTATTGGTGAAACGCCGGGAATATAATCAATCAAAACATTGTCCTCATCATCTGCAGCTAAATCGGATCCCACTGATCATGATAAAATAAAGAAATACAAGAAAGCCTTTTTCAGATTCAACAACTATGTGAAGAACAAATGAAGTAAGCTTACCAGATCCTTGATGATGAGAATGACGTTTAGCTTCTACCAGATGTGCGTGATAGTAGATTGAATAAACAACTGTTGGCTGTGTCCAAAACGAAATCCAGGGAATGCCAAATTTCTTAGCTACTTGCAGTGACCAAAAAAGCATGGTGTCAGCTATGACACAGGATATGGGAGGTCCCATCTTGTTGAGATTCTGAATAAGTTGTTCCAACTCTCCTCCCATGTTTTCGACAGACTGCATAAACTCAGAAAATCCGGCAGACCTATCGAAATCGAGAGGTAACCCATCGGAGATCTGAGCAGAGCGAATATCAAGATTGAGATTGTGCGCATCCTGCTGAATAGGATCGACTTGCAGGTCACTGGGAGACTGAGATTTAATGATCTGATGGTGCCTCTGATGGGTGGTAACGAAGGTAACAGTGAGACCTTTGGAAGCCAGATTTTTTGCGAACTGCATCATGGGAGTCATGTGACCCTGCGTAGGGTATGGGATGACAAGAGCATGCAGCAACTGTTCGGGATTGAGAGCCATCTGATCCTTGGAGCTCCTTCCCAAGTCTGCCGGGTCTTTATGAATTTGCCTGGACTTGGCTGATTAAATATCGATATAAACAATGGAAGATAGACTGCAATACCCAAAACTAAATGCCAGAGAATGAACTGAATCGAGTACCTACTGGTCCTTAATGGCAAAAGATAATTTTTTTGGTTCAAAAAAGAAAATTTATAATATTCATATACTTATTTTATTATAAAGGATAAAGGGTCTTTCAATGGATGGATAATGCTTTGTTTTACAATGGTGTGGTGATTGGTTTATATGAAATTGTTGACTATATTTTTCATTTGATTTAAAATTATTTTAATTTTATTTTCATAAAGTTTTTAGTATTTAAAAAATGGTTTATTAAATTGATTGTATGAAAATCTAAAATAAATTCATTGTATAAAATAAATTTTAATTTTCTTATATTTATTAGAAGAAACGTAGAAAATAAAACTAAAAACATTTGATATGATTTTTCTAAAGATATTATTTGGCAATTTTAAGTTGTACTTTTTGCTTTTTGTATTATAAAAAATATAAATAAAAATTATGCACTTATGACATTTTTGTCTTTTATGTTTTAAAAAATACAAATAAAAATGTTTCACTTTTTATATTCTTGTCATTTATGTCACGTAACAAATACAAATAAAAACTATTCACGTCATATTTTAATTTTGATGTGATTAATTCTTTATATTTATATTTTAATGTTGATAACAAACATCTTTAATGTGTTAAAAACAAAGATAAAAATTATTGTCATTTCTCATATTTAATTTTGATAAGATCAATTTATATAATTTTATTTTAAATTTGTATGAAACAAACACTTAATCAATATAATAATAAGTTTTATAAATTTATTATATTAATATTTTTTTTACTTTCTCAATTTTTATATTTAACTTAAAACTTATTTACATAATTTTAGAAATAGTTCCCACTTTTCAATAAATATGTTTCTTATAAAAAAAAATATCATGAGAAAGAGTAACCATGGTTCTTCACACTTATGAAAATGTGAAATGATTATTGTGACACAGTTAGTCTTATTGTGAAGAGTTTTGCATAAACATTAGCTTTAAAAAAAACAATATTTACTTTAATAGAGTTATGCTTTAAAATATATATAATTATTAAATATTTATTATAAAAATATTTTTTTAATAAATTATATATATATATATATATATATATATATATAAGATTTAAAACATTATAAATTAAATATATATAAATTATATATAGTATCCCACTCTCGAATAACTAATGGTTTATCATGGTTAACAATCAACAATTGGAGTTTGAATTTAAATGTTAAGGATAATATTTTTTTCACATCCACCTTTTCTACACCCAAATAACATTTGATGTGTACTTACCCATAAAATCAATATATTAAATACAATTAATTTATTATGGAAATAAAATAATTTTAGAATAATTAAATAAATTATATTGAAAAAATTTATTAGTTTATTTAAATAATGAAGGATGGTTTATGATTACTATTAATTTAAATTCATATAGATATTAGATAAATTACATTATAAAGTATTTTATGTTATTTTATTGTTACATAGAAATGTTGTGCACCTTATATATTATTAATATGGCAGACCACACCTTTTGTGATGGCATATGCTTGTTGGGATCTCAGTGTTGAATAAGTACTACATACATTCAATAGTGAACAATAGAAGACCATAATTCGACTTGGATCCATTGATTGTCAAGATCGACAGTGTGCAAGACTAAGAATGCAAGAGACTTGTATGCTAAAGATGAGAGTGAACTTTGAAATTGCTTTAAAGAGATGAGTCAATGGTCAAAATTTTGCACTATGGGAACAAGTGAACGAGAACCAAAGGAAAGGGCATAGCCAAAACCATAACCATAAGCTAGAGCCACTGCTAGAGTTAGAGTTCTAGATAGGATCCAGAGTTAGATCCATGTTCCAAAGAAGCAGACAGAAGGCACATTGATCCATATTGGTTTCCTCGAATATTTTGAATTGTTGATTATAGGCCTATTTTTTTGTGTAACCTTTTTTACAAGATTATTACAAAAATATTTCTGAGAGGATGAAGCCTATTTTAGGAAGGTGTATTTCAGAAGAACAATTTGGTTTTTTGCCAAATAGGCAAATTTTAGATGTTGTTGGGGTTACTCAGGAGTGCCTTCATTCAGTACAGCTAAAGTTGCAGTCGTGTCTTTAGCCGTTTAAGTCTATCTATTCTAGATAAGTACTCTATTGAGCCTTGTATATATTCAATAATGATTTGTTCTTGTTATTTAAGCTATGTTTAAGAGCTATCGGTACTTTTAATTATGTAAGCTACTTTGATGTTTCAATGAATAAGTATAGTACATTTCTGGGGGCATTGATAGCAAGATTTGTAAAGATGCATTCTGAAGGAGTCAACTTAAATGGTTGTATATGTAAATGAATGATCTTTTAATGATGAATATTCATCATTGTGTTTGAATGTTAATGTTAGGGTCCCTGACTTTAAATTGGATTTCATTATAGATGCTTGGAGATATTTATTAAATTATAATGGTAACCTACATTGTATTATTTTAGGAACATGCAGATGAGTGTTTTGCAGAGTTTATAAAATTGTTTAGAATACATATTAACTTACTAGTTATTCCTAATCTCTATGGAGTATTAAGTAGACCCTTGTTATGGGTTGTTTTATTATATTTTCTCATAGGAATCACTATGTGTATGAGTTATCAAGTTAAAGACGCATTATTGTTATACGTGTTCTTATGATAACGTCTTAATTAACTAGTCTCACATGGTGGGTAAGGAGATTGCATTGAGGTTCAACAAGTTATTGAGGAGCCTTCCATTATAAATCCTTATGTGAATAATGATCTGAAGTAGGTATTACTTCTATGTTCCCTTGAGAGTTGACTTGCAAATTGATTACTCCTTTACATCATGTTATTGGTGAACTTCGGTGAAAAGAATAGAAGCATCATACTCTTCTTTGCCTATTGAATAATCATATAATCTATGACATTGAGTATTTTTAAATTAGAGCAAGACTAAAGTTTCATGATGAATCTCAAGTTAATAGAAATAAGAATGTCGAGTAGTATTACAAAAATAGCATATTTGTTTGTTGGATGATGAAAGAAGGGAAAATTTTACACCCCATTTCCTCAACAGTATAATGGGGATATTGGGTGTGTTACATCATTGGCCCTAGAAGATGTAGTCTCTACAAAAATAAGTTGGAGACGGTAGACCATCTTTTTGGTCAATGTTCCCTTTTTTTTTCAGGAAGTCTAGGCAGAATTGGGTAAGAGATTTTAGTTTGTTGTTTCTTGGGACTCTTATTGTTTTGAAGATAACATGAAGCATTGGATTAGAAACCAAAGAAAACTTTATATCTTGCCATTTTTTACTATCTGGGAAGTGTGGAAGGCAAGAAATAGTTTTATCTTTCGGGATATTATTCCAAATTGTTTTTAGTTTAGTATTAAAGTGGCTATTTCATTTATTGAATTCTATAAAGTTAGCTATTTGGCTGCCTCCAAGTTTACTCTATGTCCTACTATCGATACAAGTCATCCTACTGGTTTTTTTATGGAGCAGAACAACAAGGGATGTGTGGTGTAGGAATGATAGTCAAGTTCAGATCAAATCATGTGATAAACTTATGGATGGGGGCAGGAAAAGGCTCAAATACAAGAAAGAGCATAACTTCTTGCTTTATGGGGTCTTCTTTGGTTTGCAAAGAGAAGAGGACTTAACACTATACATGTTGTTGGGGACTTAAAAACTATCATCGATTGGGAAAGAGGCTTTTTCTTTACACTCATTGTTATTGGAACATTGGGTGAGCAGGGTTAGGTGTTTGATTTATGAATTTTCCCATGTTACATGTAAGCAAAGAATTAAGAGATGGAGGTCTTTTGAACTCTGGCAGTTTAAGGTTTTTTTGAAGCAGATGTTGTTAGTTTACTAGTTGTTTTGAAGTATACAATATTTATTATGTATGTTTTGGACATTGTCTTTTTTTAGTTTTGAATTTGTGTAATTTTGGAAGGATTCTAGATAAGTTCTATTGCCCCATATGTGTGGAAGGTGAATAGATAATGTTGGTAATTGGTATAGAGAAGATCTCACTTCTCTATGATGTGATGTAATTTTCTAATGCAACTTTGATTTCTAATATATTAAGTTGTTTAAAGAATTTTTAAATAAAATTTATAAATAAAAGTATTAGTGAACTCATTGTTATTTAATTGTGTTTGAATGTTTTATAACTTAAAATTCATGTTATTTTCTTCTCAAATTATTAAATCATTTACTTAATAATTAATAAAAAATGATGCTTATTTTTATATCATCTTTATTAAATAGTGCAAAATTGTATATTAATTTTTAACTATTAAAAAAAATTGTAAATGTACAATGAAAAATACCTCTAGCAAACTTCTATAAAAATACGACCCTCAGACTACGAAGGGCCATGTTCTGGCTATCTGTATTGAAGAGACTTAGTTGGACCCTCCAAGTTAGTTATCTTTCCTTTCCTGGAGGACAGCTGCCTCTGACTACTGCGATCTCCGTCTTTTTTTTTCTTTTATCTTTTCCCCGTAAATGCTTTTTCACCAACGTTTTGAGTCGGACACAAGCCTTCCATTCGTAATACGTATTAATTGGAAATACCTTCCCGTCATAATCTTTTAGAGAAATATCTACCTTCCATTCGTATTAATTGGAAACATCAACCCTCCATTCAAATTAATTCAGTCGGACACAAACCTTCCATTCGTATTAATTGGAAATATCAACCCTCCATTCATATTAGTTGGAAATATCTTCCCGTCATAATCTTTTAGAGAAATATCTTCTCGTCATAATCTTTTAGAACTTGTTCTACAAAAACATCATTACTATCCGGAGGATTCGAACTTATCTTTATTGTACTTAATTGATGGGTGTAAATTTGTAGATATATTTTTGTTTTATGCATTGAATATTTATATTTATATTTAATTTAATTATTTACTAGCATTTGCTCCTGGAGGGGCAAACTGAATGCCGGCAGGAAAAGAGGAAAGGTAGAAGAAACAAAGATAGGGGTAAATCCATCCTCAAGTATCACGCCAATCAAAGATATGACATCTGATATGTGCGGAAATAGAATCAAGCTCATCAAAGAGCAAGATACATGGTACAGATTGTCGAGATTTGTCAAAAATCTCTTGTACATTAACCTAATTTTCTCCAAACCACATTGGAATATTTTCTTTTTTTGTAAATCTCGCGTCGATCTTGTACGGTTTTGATATCCATGGCCAACTATAACAGATTAGTAGTTATCGGTTTGTTCCTTGCAGCATTCCTTGTGTTTTGTGTACCGCCTGCGTACTCTATTGGTAGGATATTTGAACGCCATATTATGCGCGACGACCATGGAGAGAAGTATTTCAGTGAAGTGAATAACAATTTGTCTCGAAAATTGGTCGATGTAGCCAAAGTTATAGTAGTATCCAAGGTTCAGGGAAATGGTGATTACACAACCATCCAGGATGCCATCAATGCGGTTCTAGACAATAATGCCAAATGGATCTTAATTCGTGTTAATGCCGGTACTTATAGGTGAGCAATGAATGAAGAACACTTTAAGTTTTATAAGAAAATATGACTCGAATACTGTAAATTTATGAGAGAAATAATACGTACTTTCAACATCGTCACTTAAGTAAGTTGTGTTGAATTCAAAATCCATAAATTGAAGTAGCTAATTTGAGGTCTGGCTGGGTAGACATGCATGATTTTGGATAAGACCTTCAAAATGTCCAACAATAGTGGATTTCGTAGATTCGGGATGAAATCTGATATATTTTTTATTATCGAACGTTCTCTCAATTAGCATTTAAAGATTACATTATGTCCAGAAACGAGGCTTTGACAATGGGAAATTGGATAACATCCTTGCATGGATTATGGATAACATCTTTACCAATAATGGAAATTACATCGGTTAAGGTACAACAAATAGCAAATCAATCTATACTCATGTTCTTGCTATTACTACTATGAATGCAAGCTACCCTAATTCCATGTATACATGTATCATCATAATAGAAGCTTTCATGTTATACAATATCAACATAATAAAAGATTTCATGTTATACAATATCAACATAATAGAAGCTTTCATGTCATACAATACATGTTAAACTAATAACAAGGAATATTATAATAGTCCATAACATTATGGACATTAAAGAGTGCTCACTCGTACATTAAGGGAAGTAAACTCCAAAGAATGCTCCAAATTCATACATGGTGTGACACTTAGGTGAGAAGAAATGTTTTGGAAAATGAGTGTTACCAATCTAGAAGCTTTAAAAATACACTTTGTAAACAAATTGGAAGACCGGTGTCCTCAATGCTCATATGTCCAAGCTAGACTGTTTATGACCCTAAATCATTCATATCTATTCATACAAAAGCAAATATGAGGGCACAACCAAGATAATATTGATCAAATAAATACTTGTGGAGTACATCAATTGAAAGCCATAACAACTCAGAAGCAACAAATAAAAAAATAGGAGTAACTGAGCTACATTTTATGAAAGATATGGGCTCATACACACTGAAGAGGACAAGTGCATATCTACAACCCTTACACCAAAATAAAATGGAATGAGCAATGCAATTCCACAACGATGCTTCTAACCATGCAGTACAAATTACCTTTCAACATAATTGTTGGTACTAAAATCTTCCCTATCAATTTTTTTAGTTTCTGGCAACATGTTGACCGGAAAGTTCAAAAGAAGACGTTGAAAGTTCAAACATACAATGATGTTTTTGCTAAAATTTTGAGTTAGTGTTAGCCTGGTTAATTTCTTATCACCTCAAACCTCCATCCTAATCAGTTTGTAACCTATGTATAGCCTTGTTCTCTTTGTTTTCTCCGAAAGCCATTCATTTTCTCAAACCCTTATCCAATGTGCAAATTCCACGATTAGCTATCTTGGGTATTATGATTTTTAATAGTATTATTATTTTAAATAAAATATTTTTCTTAAAATAATTGTTTTTATTAAAAATGAAAAAGTAACTATTTTATATAACCTTTTTCCATAAAAAATTTAATTATCACGTGGATTTAAGAGGGATTAGAGTTTGTTTATAATTAAAATTTTGGGTCTTTTGTCTATTTTTACATTAATTTAAGTGAAGCCAAGGCATTCATGTTCATCAACTCGAAGGCCATCAACATTGTAACTCAAACATCATAGTCATTACCATAAATTCCCAGTCAATCAAATGTCAATGTAGCTTCACCAAATGAATTTAGTATGGGTCAAACGTGGTTTTCAAAACTGTTTATGGAGGATGAAGAATGGTTTGTGGTCTCATGAAACCACCCGTATAGCAAGACTAAAAATCCTATATTACTCATAAGTGGACCACACGACTAATGTGCTAATGAATTTACTGAAGTCCAAGCATCAAACAATGAGGAGGACCATATGCCAAAGGCAAAGGCTTCATTTATGTTGTGTATGTGGGATAATGCCCATTGCACAAAACAAAACAAAACAAAAAAAAGAAGCTAAGCTTCTAACAGTAAAAGAATCTGAGCTTCATCGTTTCAATTATCAAGTGCATCCAGTCATAGTTAAAGAGCTCCATGCCTGCAGGTGTCGAGATAATGTTCAAGCATCAAACATGAATTATTTAATGATCTTCCAAGCATTCAAGCAACGTTGCAAGTTTCAAATGCGTACAATTTTTGAAACTGTAAGCCAAGTGCCAAAGGAAATATGCAGATGTTGATGGTGTTAGTACAGAGATTTGATGAGCTGTAGAGGTCATTGTTCGGTGAACTTATCTTTCTATTTATAAAAGGAATCAATTTAATTTTTGTAAACTCCTCATTATCTGTGTGTGCACTAATTTGAAGCAGAGATCTATGATGGAGCCTACCATTTAATGATGGAATGTTTTTATTCCATTTGAATATTTTTAATTTTCTAGAACTGAAAATGCCCAAACCACCAAGCTTCCAGGCATCGACATCACAAATAAAAGGTTGTCTAACAGCTCAGAGTTATCATTGCCAGCGAAATGCACAAGTGTCATCATACTTCGATCAGCAGAACACCGGCTATTTGAGCGCATGATATATTTAGTATTAAAACCTGAATCCAGCTTCAAATATTATTCCTAAAATTTCAAGAGGCAAATCATCAAAATTTGACAAGCTATTGAATAAGGTTTCAATTTATGGAAGAGTTCGCATGCCAAATTGTCAGCAAAATTGGAGTGATAGTGCAAGCGGTTGGCTTCTAGCATCTTGGAGACCGCAAGGCCGCTCTTGGAAGCCTTGAGAAACTAATCATCGATTTCCTGTAACACCTGCAGTAGATGCCTCCCATTTCTTCGACCTCCCGCTTTGTGCAGGGCCATGGAGAGCTACAAGTCATTGCCTGCATTTTCAATGACTTCCTTGTCCACCATGGGGATAGACTTTTGCAGTGCCTTGACGGGATGCTCGCTCTGAGTATCAGTGTTGGTGTCAGTGGCAACCTCGTCGTGGCTATGGCTCTGTTGTTGATCCTAATCGTGGTCGTGGTAAGGGGGAGAAGGTAATGATTCCTACATTGAATACATTCATAATTATGAGTGGCATCAACGCCAACAACACCATCATCACCTGGAATGATAGTGCGCAATCGACTGGTGGGACATTTTACAGTGCAACAGTATTAAATAATATACCTATGATTTTGCTACAGAGAACTTCATCATGAGCTTCATCAACCATGAGCTTCATCAACCATGTCTTCAACAGTTACACACATACTATCAGTTACTTGAATTAATGAAATATGGATCACTTCAGGATCCTTCCCCTTACTCTTTCTATCCACTCCATTCATGAAATATTCAATCAACCTCATCTCTTTTCTAATCTGTAACATTTCCTCTTCATTGTCGAAATCCTCCTCATATATCAAACCTCTTATCGGAACTTATCCTCACAATAGACTGGTCCTCCAAACTCTCTTCTAAACTCAACCATATCTTACCTATCTTATGCATTTCCTTGTTCTTCTTCTGTAGCTTCAAATGCTTCACATTCAAATTCTATTGTTGATTTTACTTTAGCTATATCAACTTATTCAATACCATTATTATCTTTGTCTTCATCATCCACCTATGCATTTTCATAGTGAGCTTTACTCACTGCAAATTCAATTTCTTCATCAATAACTTCATCATCCACATGTATATCAACAAAGTGGAATTCACCATGAGCTACTTTCCAAATTCAATTTCTTCATCAATAACTTCATCATCCACATGTATATCAACAAAGTGGGATTCACCATGATCTACTGTGCACACAGAGTCTTCTTCAACTTCATCACATTCTTCAATCTTCTCAATATTGTCCATGACTATTGTAGTTCTCATTTCATTTGTTGTATCTTCGACCATTGCTACTATATGTATTTCTTTAACAAGTGCAACACTCTATGACTCAAATTGATGTTGATTATAAATGGATTCTAAAAGACCCCAAGTTTCTTTGGAGCTAGATGCTTATGCAATCTTTGAAAATAACTTCTCATCCATGGGTGGATAAATGAGAGACAATTTGTTATTGCACCATCCTTGTGGCTTGCTATGAGTTGATCCTTGTGATCTTTAGACATGATCTCATAGGTTGCATCATTCTCGGGTTCTCATAGTTCTTACCATTGAAAATTACTCGTGGCAAAATGAAAATTGTTCCACAAACCCATGATAATAATAACCATAAAATATACCCCTTAATCACTACAAAATGCAAAGACTTTTGCAATTCTTTTATTAACTTAAAAAAAAAAAACTCTTTTCTTTTAAATTTTGGTTAAAAAAACATTTTCACTTTTTTTCTTTTACAAATAGTAAAAAGTAAAATTTGAAACACATTGCGAACCCCTTGTGCTGAGATAATGTGCCCCAGATACTCAACTTCCTTCTATCCAAAAACACATTTAGACTGCTTGGCATGGAGATGATGGTCAGAGAAAAGTTGTATGACAAGATCCAGATGCTGGAGATGTTCAGCCCATGTTTTACTATAGATGAGGATATCATCAAAGAATACCAGAATGAATTTCCGCAAGTAGGGCCGAAATATTTTATTCATTAAGGCCTGGAATGTGGAAGGAGCATTAGTGAGGCCAAAGGGCATGACCAAAAACTCATAACGGCCATCATGCGTGCGGAAAGCTGTTTTAGGGATATCATCCTCATGAACTTGAATTTGATGATACCCAGAACGAAGATCCAACTTGGAGAAAAATTGAGCCCCATGAAGCTCATCAAGAAGCTCATCAACAATCGGAATTGGAAACTTATCCTTGATGGTGAGGTGATTAAGTGCTCGCAAGTCAATGCAAAGGCGCCATGACCCATCTTTTTTGCGAACAAGAAGAACTGGAGAAGAAAAGGAACTAGTGCTTGGGCAAATAATACATTGCTTCAATAAGTCCCGAATGAGCATTTCAATCTCCATTTTTTGGTGAAATGGGTAGCGATAGGGCCTGATGTTGGGAGGAACGCTGCCAGGAAGGTGCTGAATACGATGGTCTTCTGGCCTTGAAGGTGGAAATCCCACTGGTTCAGCAAAGACACTTGTATATCGATCCAGAATTTGTTGTAGATCCAAAGGAGTAGTGGAGACCACTGATGGTTGCATCTGAATGGAATGGATCTGAGCGATGACACCATGTGAATTCTTCTTGAGGAGTTTTTCCATGCGATGTGAACTGATGATGCTGAGAGACCCTAGTTGTAATCTTGTCAATGTGTGTTTTTGTCCATTGAGGGAAAACTACATCCAAAGTTCAGCAAAATCCCATAAGATAGGGCCAAGTGTGCGTAGCCATTGAGCACCCAAAACCACATCACATCCGCCTAAGGTCAAGGCAAACATGTCAGAGCGCAAGGTATAATCTCCCATAGAGATATGCACATTTCGACACTTCCCTTTGCAAGGTAAGGTGGCCCCATTGGCAACCATGACTTCGAAGTTGGAGCAAGGATGGATAAAACAATCAGCTTGTTTGGCGATCCGAGGGTCAATGAAATTATGAGTGCTACCAGAATCAATGAGTATTGTAAGAGGAAGCTTCTTGAAGTAACCCCTGACCCACATTGTTTGGGGGTGGTGATTCCAGCTAAAGCATGGAGAGATATCTCTGGCTGGTCATCCTGAGACGGAGGGTCAATAGGCGGTTCCTGAATGTCGACCTGAGCATCCATTGTTTCTGGATCTTCATCACCAATTTCAGAGGCAGGCGGAGAATCCACATCAAACAGATAGAGCTTTTTCTGAACACATCTATGTCCCCGAGTGAATTTATCATCACAATTATAGCAAAGCCCCTTTTCTCTGTGTGCTTGCATCTCTGTTTTAGACAAACGCTTGATAGGAGTTGGTCGAGGAGCTTGCAGTATGGGTGGTCGTTGAGAACCCATATTTCGGAAGGGAACAAAAGTGGGCTTAGAGCGTTGTTGGGCTGCAATATTGTCTTCTGCCAACTTATCCAACCCTAGGGATTCCATCATTGTGTTGGGACAGAACATTTTGACCTCAGAGCGGATGGAATTCTTTAGACCACTGATAAAACAACTCCGATAAAAGTCATCAGACAATCCTTCAGTGTGGTTGGCTAGTTTCTCAGATTCGGTTTGATACTCTCTCACAGTGGCAATTTGGCGAAGTTTAGTGAGGGCTCCTATGAAGTCATCAAAAGCACTAGGATAAAATCATTGCAAAAGGAGCTGGTAAAAGTCTGGTCATTTTGGCTCTTCATGAGCCTTGATGTACCAACGGTACCATTGAAGAGCTTCCTGTTCCAAATGTAATGATGCAAGTGGAACTTTGTTGACATCAAAAGTATTATGCAGACTGAAACACTATTCTGCACAATAGATCCATCCAGTTGGATCAGTACCATTGAAGCGAGGAAAATCAAGCTTCGGACCACGAAAATTGCTGGAAGAAGAGAACCCATTGTCTGATGAAGACTCGGACTGTCGTTTGTTGTTCATAGCTGAATGTTCAAGATGGAGGCCGAAAATTTTTTCATCCAGATCCTGGAGTTTGTCTTGGATGGCTGCAAGTGCTGCTTCCATTGTTTTTGCTCCTGCGTGGGTGACAACCATAACCATGAGTTTTTTGTTTTTGTTTTTTTTGTTTTTTTTTCTTTGTTGACTGGGTAGAAAAACAAAAACAGAAACTACTTCAGTAAAGGAAAATCTGGATTTGGAAAAAAATCTAAAGGGTAATTGGGGTTTAACTAGGTTTTGGACACTGTCGAATAGACAGGGAAGCAAAAAATGAGGATTTTAGAAGCGGGGTGAAAGAATGAAAAAATTTGGCAGAGGGGGACAAAGAAACAGAATTTGGAAAGGAACTCTGTGGTAAAATTTGAAGGTGATTGGGTGAAATCTGAGGAAGTTATGGCAAACCCTAAAAATAGACAAATTTGGGATTTCGGGCTTTGGGAAGTGGAATTGGGGATATGGTCCTCAAGAATGAAATATGCAGAATGGGATTACAGGGGTTCCCCAAAAGTTTCAAGGGAAATGGAGTGAAAATAAGGGAGATATGGACCTTAGTAAAATCTATGGATGGCATAAAAACTGCAAATGTTTTATATAGCATTTTACATTTATTATTTAAATTTTTTACCCACTACATGTCTTGGAACTTTGTGATGTGAATCTACAAAGTGGTGTTGGTGAAGAACTCTTTTTCTTTTATATTACTACCATGTCTGGTTCACAAGGCTGCAATTACAATGCATGGTAAGGCTGCAATTATAGTGTGTGGTACTCCTGGCAATGGAAATTGAAACAAAGGAAGCAAACTCAAATGGATTCATATTGGGAAACACATATTCTTTCTAAAACACACCATGTGTCTATCCCTTAAGCAAGGACTAAGTTTTTTTGCAACTTTGACTTGTTTTCTAGGTATGATAACCATTAATGGCAACTATATCAACCATTTTAAGATTAAAGATGGTATGTTTGAAGCTGTTATTATCTGAGTCTAGTTGCCAAAGATGACCACCCCTTTTTTCAAATAGAGAGGTTTCCATTTTCAAATAGAGAGGTTATCATGTTGAAGTCTCCCCCAAAGATATAAGGATGATATCTTAAAACATCCCCTATGTCTTGAATATGATTTATAAGGGAAGTTTTTTCCTGTAGTAGTTTGAGACTGTAAACATTTGTTATAAAGCCTTCATGGCTTAATATGACTTCAAGAAAGTGAATAGTAATAATGTTGTTTGTTTCAAAGAAATGATCTAAGGTGATTTGGATAGGACCACATAAGATTTCAGACTCCCTAAGAATCCATCTATTGCAATGGTCGTGGATTCACACCCAATCCATCACTTATTTGAGATTCTCATTATATTTTCCTTTATGCACTCAGTTTTTGTAACATACCAATGGAAGGCTTTTCCTTTAAGTTTCTATTTCTCAAAGTTTTTTCCTTTCCTTTTTGGTTTACACCTGTTATATTATTTTTATTGGATTATTGATATAAGGGTGGGTTAAGTAGGTATTTGTCTCTAAGGAACCCCTTAGTCTTGTAATCGGGCTCCCTCTTCTTGAATCTTTTGTTTTCTAGTTTTTCTAGCTGTCATTTTCTCTTTGATTATTACTTTATTGGATGATTTTAAAGCCATGGATTTGATGTCTAAGCCTAAGGATTGTCTCTAAGGATTGTCTTGATGGGATTAGTTAATGGATGGACTTATTCTTGGATTTAATCAATTCCATATGCTATGTATGTAGTTCCTCTTTTGAGATATCCATGAGGCATTTTCTCTATAAACTTCAATGAGGGTTGGAAGGTCAAATTCTATCATTATCGAGTCTTCATTGCAATCTATTGCATATTCCTTTAATATTGAGTGTTTAGGGCCTTTTGATCCCATGTATTGGTCCTATGTATCAATGATGTCCTTATTTGTAGTTATCTCTTCATGACTTTTCCCTTTGCAAGGTTCTTCCTTCTTCCTTTTTTTGGTCTTCGTATTGAGATGATGTTGGATTCTCAATTATCTCTTGATCATTGTGGATTTGGATCTCCTCCATGTTGCTTAGATCTTGCAAACTATTGTTTTTAAAGGGAGCCGAGGAGGTGGCTTGAGGGTTATGCTTTCTAATGATTTTCCTTTTAGTTTGAACATTAGAAAATCCATTTATCCTCCATTGAATGTGAATCGAAACCCCTCCAAACATCAATGGACTATCAATCCTAACTAGTTGTCCATTTCACCACTCATCCTCCTCATCTTTTCACTTATTAAGGATTTTTTTTAAAGTATTAATTATAATTAACTAAAAAAAGTCTTACATAATTTACCACTTACTAATATATCAAACATAATAAGAACATAAGATAAAAAAAATTGGAGTTAATAAAGTTTTATCCTACTTTAATATGTTAATGATGATGATGATGATATTTTTTTTCAATGGAATACACACCACAGGAAACCCTTGGGCACTTCCCCTCATTTCGAGTATGCTACCCAAGCTTAACGGTTCAATTGCAGTTATTAGGAAACCTAACCCAACGAGGACATGGAGTGAGGCCCACACATAGCAAACTATCATAGGGATTTGACCACGTGACCTCCTGCTTGCAATTCACAACACTGAACTACTCAAGCTAACCCATAGGGCTACAATGATGATGATGTTTACTGTATACCAAGGTCAATAATGTTTGTTTGATAAATAAAGGGAATAATGCTAAATATTATTTAAAATATCATTTCTATGCTTAAACACGATGGAAATGAAAGTACCAATATCATTGTGGTTTTTGTAAGGCACAAGCTCCTAAAATGTAGTTAAGTTATGAAATTGGGCAAAGTTTATCTCTTATGTAGTTAAGAAAGCAATAAACATCCACAATCTCAATAGTAGCATCAATGGCTATCCTCATCCTCATCATCCTCATCATCCTCATCATCCTCATCTATCCCAACATCATATCCATCGTCATTTTCATATGATCCATCTGCATCATTATCGAAAATATATTTCTCTAGTACATTGGTGACAACATAATCTAGATCATCTAAGGATTCATCTTCACGATTTTTCTGCAAACAACAAGAAATAATTAATTTAAAACATTAGTGTTAATTTCATTACATAATGCATATTTTGTGTTATTTTGCAAATATTAGTGTGATAATTTATGCATTGTCACAAGTTTTCCAACCATGAATATAAACATCATCTCATCAACAGATAGTAACCACACATATCAAGTGTATCCACAACCATGCACACACCCACACAAACACACACACATGTACACCATAAATTTTCATATGACAATAGAACAAGACAAGGAGGCAAGGAAAAATAGACATCCCGGTGATTATATATAAAGTGAAGAAAAATATGATATCACATATACTATTCACTTCGAACCATTTTTTTGCCTAAAGTTATATCATTAAATCTATATATATAACATGCTATTCAATCTATATCTTTAAGAGCATATTAACCATGGTTTTCATCTCTCAATCAAGTTCATTAATTGTTTACATTGTAATCTAAAAGTAAATTTAATATAACATGCTTGATAATATCCCCCTCATAAACATGACTAAAAGAATATTATCATAGATATAGTTTTTAACATATTAATCATATCATTTGTATAATAATCACAAAGCTTACAAAAGTTCATTGGAATCAGGTTATCCAAGTACCTGCAGTAGGTAATTGAACTCAATTATGTTGCTTGGATTGGTTTTTATGGCCCCAGTTGAATTTTCACCCGGTATCCCTTAATGGCCTTGGGAAGCCAGTTGAAATTTTCAATAAATCGAAAATTGAGGATTGGATGGACAAATTGTCAGTTCCGATGGATTCTAGACATCCAAGCACCTCTAGGGACACCCCTATCCAGTGACTTCATGGACCAAACATTGTTTATTTCGATGGTTTTCTACACTAGGGTTTTGATCAGAGACGTGTAATGCAATTTTTGCACAATGGGATAAGAGTGAGTGTGTGGGCATCGTGGTCCTCTCGCAATTTTCCAAACACACCTGCAAGACATAACATAATTCAATTATGTTGCTTGGTTTGGTTTTTATTCCTTCTGCTGAAATTTTCCTAGTGTCCCTAAATGGATTTGGGAAGCAAGATGCATAACTCAAAAAACGAGGCTGAGAAGGAAAAATTGTTAGTTCCATTGGATTTGTGACATCCAATTACTGCTAGAGACACCCCTGTTTGGTAGCTTCATGGGACGAATGTTGTCTATTTTGACAGTTTTCTAAACTAGGGTTTTGCTCAATGATGTGTAGTGCAATTTCTGCACCATAGTCTAATATTTTGAAAAATGTGGGGAGCGAGTGTGTGGGAATCGTGGTCATCTCACCCTTTCCCAAACACACATGTAGGAGGAAATGAAACTCAATTCCGTTGCTTGTTTTATTTTTATGCATTTTTATGCCCTCAGTTGAAATTTGTCTGGTGTCCCTGAATGGCATTCAGAAGGAAGATGAAACTCACCATAACTCTAAAGCTGTGAATCTGATGGACAAACCATCAATTACATTGGATTTGTGACATTTGAGTACTAGAAGGGACATACAGGTCCAGTAGCTTCATGGACCGAAAGTTATCTATTTTGACGGTTTTCTAAACTAGGGTTTTGCTCAGTGATGTGTAGTGCATTTTATACATTATACGCTAAGATTTTGAAAAATGTGTGATGGCCCCTGTTTTTGGTCATTTTGGTGTTCGATTTTTAAATCTATATCACCTGAATCAAACTCTTTATGAAGTTTTTTGTCGAATTTTTATTATTCTCGAGTCTTATTTAAAGCTTAATGACAATTCTTGTTAAAAGTTACATCTTATGTCTAACTCAAGTTTTTTTCTTCTAATTTTGACTATTTCGAAGTTGTTTCTTTAATCATTTTTATTTTGGCTTAGTCTTTTGATATGCAGCTTTAAGCTTTGGTTTCCAGCACCTATTTCGGCATCCGTTCTGGTACTCCATGAAGGAGAGGTTAATGATTGGGATACTTGCCAAGGGTCTTAGCAAAATCCGTGATATGGATTTTATTGCTAGATGTCCCAATATGGATTTTTATCTATCAAACCTCACCCAGGTCCTTCCAGATGAGAGCAGTTCATAGTCAAATATCTCAGTCAAATTCCATCAGTTTAACAGGTGACATGCTTAATTAATCAACAACAGTACTGCATCCTACTAGGACAAGACACCGACAAAGGTGTTGTATCTATACCTTCCCTTTAATCATCAACCCAAGGATTTGTACAAACTTATGAGGGTCCTTCAAAATATGTGCAACTACAAAGAAACATCTAATGATTACTAGTAGTATTATGAAGCAGGAAAAATGCAGATAAAAAGCAAAAGGAAATTCTGATCTATGACTTAAGGTTTGCAAGGGACATGAATGCCATCATCTATTTAGGTACCTATACCTTTATCAATGGTTTATGGACTAATTTCAGGACATTTCCCCGCTGAGCTTTAGACAAGTCGTTTGAAAAACAACTCATGATCTACCTTCCCATTTACACATCTGTAACATCCCTCTTTCATTCTCCTACTTTGGTAAATGTAATTATTGTTTCTAGTGAGGAGCTCAAGGCCAAGGCCCCACCAGTACACCATATAGTAGGATCTTGTTTATTTTATAGTGGAAATGATTGTTTAATGGTCTAGGCGACTAAACGTTGTGACGCGACTTAAACAATGTGGGCATGAATCTACTAGGGGAGAAGGGTTATTGACACGGAAGCCATGGGATAAAAACCTTAGGGTAAGCATACTCTTAAGTGTGACAATCCTCAAATAACTAGTTCCTCCTCGTTAGGATACCGAGGAATCTTAGCTTAGTAAATGGTTATATGAATACTTGATATAGTATGAAGTAAATAGTGAACCCCTATGACCTTTCTTCCATAGTAAAACCTTTTTTTCACTTTCTTTTATTAATAGACCCTAATTAAATTAAAGGGATTTCCTAAGTATTTTAATGAATACCTATAGGAAATACCTAAGAATATCGTCAAAACGAGCATAAAGGGAAGCCCTTCCCATTATAGTATATACTTTTGAAATGACGAACCAATATGATTATTTTATATAATTACAAGGCTTAATAAGAGTGTTTTAACCTTGTTTATATTAAATTCCCTATGAATCTAGCCTTCTATAGACGTATAAGAGAGCGGAATGATTTTGTTAAGGGAAATATTTAAATGACGGATATTTGACTATATATATCTATAAACCATGTGTGAGTAGGGGAGAAACTTGTTAAACACTTGTTTAAGGAGAACTTAATGGAATGCGCCAAGTTCCCTAATCAGTTCTTATGGACCTATTAATAAGGGAGTTGGTGAGCTTCTCTGGGGAGGAGTAACCCAGCCACCCCATAAAGTAATTATTGTTAATAATAACGAAGATCGGGACTACCAGTGGTAGGATAGGGTGATTAGTGAGAGCCGAGCTCTTCGGTGATCACTCTTGGGATATATATAAAGATACGACTCTTTGCTAGAGAAAAAAAGGGAAAAAAATCTGGGTTGTTGGATCTGGGATTTAGAGATTAGGGAAGAAACCTGTGCAATGGAGGAAATGGAGATTGCGATGACAGTAACAGAGATCCATTGTGATAAGGCTGCAAAGGTCTTGTGATAATGATGTACGTAGGTATTCTTTGTACCCTATTATTTTAGTTGTGCTAAAATATGTATGAGATGAGTTGAATCTTAGGTGAAAGTGATAGGAAAATCTTCTTGTTGAATCTCACTTCAAGCGATTCGTGTGGTTGCACATTTAGTAATTCTCTCTTCACTTGTATGCATGGGTAGTATGCCTTTAATAGGTTGAATGCAATCTGGTGAGAATCGTTGTTGTTATATATATATATATATATATATATATATATATATATATATTAAATGCTTGTATTTGAATGATGCTCTGTCAAAGGGAAATTCGACTTAGTGCCCGGCTGTAGTTAAATACGTGGGACATTTTAATACTCTGTCAAAATGCTGCACCATATGGTATAGACCGCAATAAGACTATTAAGCTAGAAACCCTTGAATGTTTAATTATGAGAATAGGTATGTTGTTGCAGATTGATTGCGCAGGGACATATAGTTATACTCCGTCAAAGTGTTGCAACGTATGGCATAGTTCGCAGGGAGGACTATTAAATTTAGAAAACCTAGCTCTATGTAGTCTAATACGCATTGATCCAATGTTTGTCTTCTTGTGGATTTGGGAATTCTTGCCAGCATTGTGGTTAACGATGATCTGATCTCAGCAAAAGTGACCCTGTATGCTTGTATTTATTATTTAATATTTGGGGTTTGACAAGATTTAAAGGATGGAATTCATCATGCATGTACTTATTGCTATCATCGATGGAACTTCTGATATCTGACTTGTCTTTTATTTTATGCTGGATCTCGGTTCATTTAAATAGTGAAGCAATCGTGGGAATCTATATTGTAGTGTTACTTAATATGTCGAATTGTTTCCTAAGCTGCCACAGTATTGGATGTTCGATCTTGGTGCGTATGCTAGGCTGAATTAAAGGCGTAGTTGATTTCTGTTATATGCCTATAATTATTCTGTTGTGATAGATCTCGGTGGGTATGTTGAGATTAAGATACAGAATTGTTGATTGAGAACCCATTGCGCTGCTATTTATTATTATTTTTACTATGCGTTAAAGAATTGGTTTCTGCAATTTATCTATCTTATACTTTTTTTTATTTCATCTTGAACATCTGTCTGTATTTAGCAATCTCTGTAGGTAGATAATTCCTTGCTGCTTACGTTTTTGTGAGTGATCCCAGCTAATCTATGATGGTTAGTATTGCTTGGAATTAGATGGGATCTTGGTGAATTACTACCTCTTTCTGTACATTTTATCTTTGTTGATTTTAGATATATACCGGTGTTGTTAAGTTATAAAAGAATCATGTTCGGACTATAAAGGTTTAACACCAAGATAATTAACTCATATAGTTTCATTATTTTTATAATGTAAAAGTATGGACAAAACCTAACTAAAGAAGGGACAGAGTTTAATTTGAATATTATCGAGTACATATCTTATCTATTTATTAGAGAATAGATCACTCTGTTTGCATAAACTCAGCGTGAGCTAGAGCCCTTCATGTTATAGGGTTTATTAGTTATATCTCGGATGTCTCAAGTGCAACAAGGCGTTGCATATTGTAACCATCTATTTTTGATAGATAATAAAAGAGATGACTTTGTTTTGTGGATGTAGCCCAAAGAGTTGGGTGAACCACAATATATCTGTCTCTTTCCTATGTATGTGATTATATTTATGTGATTATGATGGTTGTTGTCGAAACTAAATGTATATATTCTTTAGACATGCAAAGGTTAATTCTTCTTAATAAATGTATAAAGTTGGTTGTTGAGTAGCATTGTGCATAAAGATGTTGTTGCACGAAGTTTTGATATAAACGAATGCAGGTAGATTAGGAATGCACGAACATTTCTTTATTCAACACAAGTCGTCAATGTGATGTTATAAAGTTAGGGGTCTTATGTCTATTTCCCTAAGTCAGTTCAATTATAGAATGATGAAGATTCCTTCAATTATTGGTATTTTTGAGGAGAACTGGTTTCATAATAACATATCATTGTAAAGATAGATCTCATTCTTCTTAATAATGGTTATTTCGAATGTATACAATGTTCATAATTATCTAATGAAGTCTTATGAATAGTTAGTTTGAAAGCTATAAGTTTGATAGTGTCGGAAGTGTGGATTAAACCCCTTGTATGGGTAAATAATCTTTATGGTAGAAACAATGTAGGGGTAAGTGAACATGAATATATATGCATGCAGATCATTATAACTAAATATTGTTACAAGTGAGGATGCTAAGTATAAATTATTGAGATATGTTATAATGCGTGAAGTTGATTGATGACTAGAGGAGCAAAAAGTATTTTTATTTCTAAAATTAACATCAGAATCGATGGAGGTGTTACAACATCAAGTCTAGGTATTTGGTTACATCAAAATACGAGTGAGTATTTAAACAAACTCGGAACTATCATGCTTAACCGAACTCATATAATTAGATACCATGTCTTATAAAACAAATGTTGAATTAGAAATTGAAAAAATGATAAAAAGCATTCAAACTAAATTCAAGATGCATAAATAATATATTTAATGCTACTCTGTCAACATACTGTAAATTGCCTACAAACTATAATGAATCTACTCTATCATGTTTTAACCTATCTGATTCATACGAAAGCAATGAAATCTAATCTAACTCACATGACCTTGTAATTGCCTATGGATGAGCCCTTACCCATGGAAATACATGAACACAAATTTAAACAATAAGATGGGACAAAAGAAATCTTCATTTACTTAAAAATCAATGTTAAACATAATAAGTCTCCAAATTGCATGATGCTCCAAAACTATGCAAATATAACTGTGCTTATACAAAAATGGGCATGCTTTGTGATCCAGGCGATATTGTTTAAGTAGACCTATTCTAATGCTATGAACTACTGGTATCTAAATCATAACTGCATGTGGTGCTCTATGAAGGATAGCACATAGTGGCAGTGTAACTAAGCTCAGTATAGTCCTCGGGGACTAGACCTCAATCAGATATGTCTTCAGAATTTTCGAACACTGGAACTGTACTTAGAAACTACAACTTTTCTTTTGGATCTCGCTTGTCCTGCGCACTAGTCCATACAAAAATACTACTCTTTCACATTCTTCGAATTGCGCCAACTAAATGTGAGTAAAACTGCTTCTCTTATATGTTCTTCTACCAAAATTGCCTCAATGCCTTAGTGCTGAACCTGTGGAAAAAATGGTACTGCTAACAACCAACCATATTAGTGTCATATGTGTATTTTAAGCTAGAAATGAAGACTAGAACATCCATCATATCCAAACTAAAATACTCTATAAGTCTAACTAGGATGCATTCATATTTTACCAACTTGATACCATAATACAATCTTTTTGAACCAATTTGATTGATTGAGAAAATGATTTAGATGCCTTTTCTTACCTATTGATGGGAGCCATCAATAGGCAGTGATTTTGTGGTGCGATTTCCGAGCAAACTAAGGTGAAATTCACAATTCTGGAACATGGGGTTTTCTTAGAACGAGCCCAATTAGATCACTTAGAGACATATTTCCAAAATTCAAACCGGTTTGCGAGATATGGATGGATCTTTGAAGGTGAAAAATCCAAATTTCGGGATGGTCAATTTGTCAACGTGGCACACAATGCCATGTAAGATGCCTAGTCAGCAAGGATTCGTGGCTTGATGGTCAAAGCTTGGTTAGTTGGTTGAACGAATGTCTCCTTTAATTTATTATTCCAATTTCTCTTAACCAAATTGAATATTAATGCCTATAACATGTGGAACTACCATTTCAAAAATTATAAACAGTTGATGAGAATATGGGATGAGATTCTTATCCATCCGGTTGTAAATTTATTATATATACTTGATCTCTGTGTGGAGCAAATGGGGGATGAATAAATAAATTCTCTTGAATTTCTATCAATGCTTTTCCATCATGTGATATTGTGATCTAATTCATTAGATTACGGATCTCTCCCATTCGAGCTTGATTTAGTTGTAGTTGATCATTAGCTTCTGAGTTTTCTCAAGCAATGCTTTCCTAATGGAAAGGGCCCACCGTGTAGGTTAGTGTTGCTCCTGTAATTTTATCTATTTAGTTTAGATTAATTTGCTTGTTGTGAGTTAATTTCAATTTGATAGTTTAAATTATGTTTATTTAATTAAATTCAAAAGTGTAGTGTGATTTGTTTTTTTAATGTGAGCAGATCTTCTATAGGGTAACGTTTGGTGTGAAATCAATTACTTGCATAGCGCACAATAGAATACATTTGATTTATGGTTATGATTAAAGAGTTTTAACACGAGATAAAACATTGGAATCGAATAACAATCTCTTGTGATTACAGTAACAAACATAAGTCTTTGATAGTTCGATAGACTTGTCATTTCTAATACAGTTGTTGGTGTGGTGAGACATAGGACTCATTTTATTCATCTCTGAAATGTTTTAAGTGCATTTACATATTTCATTTCACCCATATTTGTAGATAGATAAACATAACAAACAGAAATACAGTCTTGTAGACTTTGTAGAAATAGAGAGATACATATTGCAGACTTCACCAAGAATGATATTATCATAATATTAATATTCTCCATTGGTTGAATATGATTATAATTTTGGTGTTCCAGAATAAAAGTCTCTGATATTTGCAAGATAGTGCAGCTCTGTAATTATCAAAGACAAATATTGATTACAAGAATTAGATAAAATCATGATCATAATGTACTTATAAACAGAGCATCCACCCATGAAACCGGTTATCGACTCTTGTCATTGAATGAAGTGGAACATGAGTTGGACCCATTGAATATTTAATAAAGTGAATTGCAATTTGATTATGTTGTGTGTGTGGAGTACAATCATCAGTTGAATTCATTTTATGGAGTTCTATTTTCAAATCTGAGATGGCTAAGTGGTTAAACAAATTCCTTGGGTGATTTAATTATCAAAGAAGGTTGAATATTGAATCAATTTGAATTAGAAGATTTGTCTCACAGGATTGATGTCTTTGATTGGTTTGAAAGTGTGATAAAAAGTTAATATCCTACTTTCATTTCCAAGATTTGCATTAGGATTGGTTTAATTTATTTAATCAGAGTGTTATTGGAATGAGTGTTTTATTTTTAGTGCATTAGTGAGTGTTTAAATTTGTGAGTGGTTTGACTTTATGGGCTTAACCTCTATATTTAAAAATATTGAGAGAAATAGCTTGGTAGGAAGGGTGATTATTTTTTATTTGGGTAGACAAGGTCATTGAATTAATTAGGTTTCTTTTATTTCATCTTGAGTCTGTTGTTTGAACTTTCATTTGATTGCGCAATTGTAAATAGAGTCCTTCTTTAATATTTGGTTTAGATTGTCTTATGCTTAGGTTAGATTAACCTTCAACCCTGCACATATAGTGCTTGCACCTCTAAGTCTACGACTCCCCGATCGATAATCTAATGTCGTAAATATTAGTATATATTTTACCCGATAATGTGCCAAGCAAGTGAATAGGCATCATGAATGGGCATTGCAGTCATATTTCCCTTGCCAAAACACACTTGTAGGAGGCAACAAAACTCAATTCTGTTGCACGGTTTGGTTTTTATGCCCCCGATTGAAATTTGTCTGGTGTCCTTGAATGGCCTTGGGAAGTGAGATGAAACTCATCATAAATAGAAAATCATGGCTCCAATGGATAAGCCTTTAGTTTCGTTGGATTCATGACATTTGAGTACCTCTAGGAACGCCCCTGTCCAATAGATTCATGGACCATAATTTGTCTATTTTGACGGTTTTCTAAACTAGGGTTTTGCTAAGTGACGAGCAGTGCAATTTCTGCATGATAGGCTAAGTTTTTGAAAAATGTGGGGAGCGACTATGTGGGAATCTTGGTCATCTCGCCCTTTCCAAAATACACTAGTAGGAGGACAAAAAACTCAATTCCATGCTCGGTTTGGTTTTTATGCCCCTAGTTGAAATTTGCTTGGTGTTCCTAAATGGCCTTGGGAAGCGAGATGAATCTCGCCATAAATTGAAAACTTTGGCTCCACTGGAAAAACTGTTAGCTCCATTGGATTTGTGACATCCTAGTGCTAGTAGGGACACCCTTTTCCGGTGTATTCATGGACCGAAAGTTTCCTATTTTGATAGTTTTCTAAACTAGGGTTTTTCTAAGTGACGTGCAATGCAATTTCTGCACGATAGACTAAGATTTTGAAAAATGTGTCGAGTGAGTGTGTGGGAATCGCAGTCATCTCATCCTTTCTCAAACACACTTTTAGGAGGAAACAAAACTCAATTTTGTTGCTCAGTTTGGTTTTTATGCCCCCGTTTGAAATTTTCCTGGTGTCCCTGAATGGCCTTGGGAAGTGAGATGAAACTCACAATAACTCACAAATCGTGGCTCGGATGAAAAAACACTAGTTCCATTGGATTTGTGACATCCCAGTACCACCAGGGACACCCCTTTGTAGTGGCTTCATGGACCGAAAGTTGTTTATTTTGATGATTTTCTAAAATAGGGTTTTGCTTCGCTACGTGCAGTGCAATTTCTGGACCATAGGTTAATATTTTGAAAAATGTAGGGATCGAGTGTGTGATAATTGTGGTCATCTCACTCTTTCATAAACACACATGCATAAGGTAATGGAGCTCAATTTTGTTACTCAGTTTTATTTTTATGCCCCCGATTGAAATTAGCCTCGTCTCCCAGAATGACCTTGGGAAGCGAGATGAAACTCGCCATAAATCGAAAAATAAGACTCCAATGGAGAAACCATTAGTTTCATTGGATTTGTGACATCCCAGTACCACTAGGGACACCCATTTTAGGTGGCTTTATTGACCGAACGTTGTCTATTTTTACGGTTTTCTAAAATAAGGTTTTGCTTAGTGACATGTAGTGCAATTTCTGTACCATAGGATAAGATTTTGAAAATTGTTGGGAGAGAGTGTGTGGGTATGGTGGTCATATCGCCCTTGTCCAAACACACCTGGAGGAGGCAATGAAACTCAATTCCGTTGCTCTGTTTGGTTTTTATGCCTCGATTGAAATTTGCATGGTGTTCTTGAATGACCTTGGAAAGCAAGATGAAATTCGTCATAACTCAAAAACCATGGCTTGGGTGGAAAAATCGACAGTTTTGTTGGACTCGTGACATCCGAATAGCACTAGGGACACCCCTGTCTGGTGGCTTCATGGAAGGAAAGTTGTCTATTTTGACGGTCTTCTAAACTAGGGTTTTGTTAAGTGATGTGCAATGCAATTTCTGCACAGTAGGCTAAGATTTTGAAAATTTTGCCAAGTGAGTGCGTGGGAATCACATTCATCTCATCCTTTACCAAACACACTTATAGGAGGCATCAATACTCAATTTTGTTGCTTGGCTTGGTTTTTATGCCCTTAGTTGAAATTTCCTTGGTGTCCATGAATGGCCTTGGGAAGCGAGATGAAACTCACAATAACTCGAAAACCATGTATCTGATGGAAAAACTGTAAGTTTCATTGGATTCGTGACATTTGAGTACCGCTAGGGACACTCCTTTTTGGTGGCTTCATGGATGAAAATTTGTCTATTTTGATGGTTTTCTAAAATAGGGTTTTGCTAAGTGAGGTGCAGTGGAATTTCTCCACCATATGCTAAGTTTTTGAAAAATGTGAGGAGTGAGTGTGTGGGAATCGTGGTCATATTTCCCTTCCCTAAACACACCTTCATGATGCAACATAACTCAATTTCGTTGCTATGTTTGGTTTTTATGCCCCCGGTTGAAATTTTCTCAGTGTCCCTAAATGACCTTGGGAAGCGAGATGAAACTCGCTATAAGTCGAAAATCGTGGCTCCGATGTATAAACCGTCAATTCCATTGGATTCATGACAACCGAGTACCTCTAGGGACACCCCTATCTAGTGGATTCATGGAAAAAAAGTTGTCTATTTTGATGGTTTTCTAAACTAGGGTTTTGCTTAGTGACGTCTAGTGCAGTTTACTCATGATAGGATATGTTTTTGAAAAATGCGCCAAGCAAGTGCATGGGCATATAAATCATATCGACCTTGCCAAAACACACTTACAAGAGGAAACGAAACTCAATTATGTTGCTCAGTTTGTTTTTTATGCCCCCGGTTGAAATTTGCCTCGTGTACCTAAATGACCTTGGGAATTCAAATGAAACTATCCATAACTCAAAAACTATGGCTCCGATAGAAAAACCATCAATTCCGTTGGATTCATGACATTCGATTACCAATAGAGACACCCCTCTCCAGTGGCTACTTGGACCAAAAGTTGTCTACTTCGATGGATTTCTAAAATAGGGTTTTGCTTAGTGACGTGTAGTGCAATTTCTGCACCATACACTAATATTTGGAAAAATATGGGGAGCGAGTTGTGTGGGAGTCGTGGTCATGTCTCCCTTTCCCAAACACACCTACAGGAGGAAACAAAACTCAATTCCATTGCTCGGTCTCATTTTTATACCATTGGTTGAAATTTTCCTGGTATCCCTAAATGGCCTTGGGAAGCGAGATGAAACTCGCCATAAATCGAAAACTGTGGCTCCAATGGACAAACCGTCAATTTCATTGTATTCAATGCATTTGAGTACCACTAGGGACACCCCTATCTGGTTAATTCATGGAACAGTCTATTTTGATGGTTTTCTAAAATAGGGTTTTGTTGAGTGACATGTAGTGCAATTTATGTACCATAGGCTAAGATTTTGAAAAATGTGGGGAGTGACTGTGTGGTAATCATGTTCATCTCTCCCTTTCCTAAAAACACCTACAGGAGGCAATGTAACTCAATTTCGTTGCTCGGTTTGGCTTTTATGCCCCTGATTGAAATTTTCTCGGTGTCCCTGAATGGCCTTGCGAAATGAGATGAAACTCGCCATAACTCAAAAACCATGGATCGGGTGGACAAACCGTTAGTTCCATTGGATTCGTGACATCCGAGTACCGCTAAGGACACCCCTGTTTGATGGATTCATTGACCGAAAGTTGTCTAGTTTGATGGTTTTCAAAATTAGGGTTTTTCTAAGTGACATGCAATGCAATTTCTACATGATAGGCTAAGTTTTTTAAAAATGTGCCAAGTGAGTGCATGGACATCGCATTCATATCGTACTTACCCAAACACACTTGCAGGAGGCAACAAAACTCAGTTTTGATGCTTGATTTGTTTTTTATGCCCCGATTGAAATTTGCTTAATGTCCTTGAATGGCCTTGGGAAGCGATATGAAGCTCGCAATAACTCAAAAATCATGGCTTCGATGGAAAAAACTCCAGTTCCGTTGGTTTAGTATAGCTAGTGACACCCCTGTCTGGTGGCTTCATGGACTGAATGTTGTCTATTTTAACAGTTTTCTAAAATAGGTTTTTGCATAACGATGTGTAGTGCAACTTCTACACCATAGGCTAAGATTTTGAAACCTATGGGGATCGAGTGTGTGGGAATCGTGATCATCTCTCCCTTTCCTAAACACACATGCATGAGGCAATGGAAATCAATTCCGTTGCTCGGTTTGATTTTTATGCTCCCAGTTGAAATTTGCTTGGTGTCCCCGAATGGCCTTGGGAAGCAAGATGAAATTCGCCAAAAATAAAAAAACTGAGGCTCCAATGGAAAAACCGTCAGTTTTATTGGATTTGTGACATCGAGTACCACTAGGGACACCCCTATCTGGTAGATTCATTGACCTAATGTTGTCTATTCTGATAGTTTTCTAAAATAGGGTTTTGCTTAGTGACATGTAGTGCAATTTCTGCACCATAGGCTAAGATTTTGAAAAATGTGTGGAGCGAGTGTGTGGGTATGGTGGTCATACATACCTTGACCAAATACACTTGGAGGAGGAAATGGAACTCAATTCCATTGCTTTGTTTGGTTTTTATGCCCCCGATTGAAATTTTTCTAGTTTCCCTAAATGGCCTTGGAAAGAGAGATGGAACTCACCATAACTCGAAAACAATGGCTCCGGTGGAAAAAATGTATGTTCTATTGGATTCATCACATCCGAGTACTACCAAGGACACCCTTTTCCACTAGATTCATGGACCGAAAGTTGTCTATTTTGACGGTTTTCTAAACTAGGGTTTTGATAAGTAATGTGCAATGCAATTTTTGCACAGTAGGCTAAGATTTTGAAAAATGTGTCGAGTGAGTGTGTGGGAACTGTATTCATCTTGTCCTTTCCCAACCACACTTGCAGGAGGCAACGAAACTCAATTTCGTTGCTTGGTTTGGTTTTTATGACCCTGGTTGAAAATTTCCTGGTGTCCCTGAATGACCTTGGGAAGTGAAATGAAACTCGAAATAACTAGAAAAATGTGGCTCCGATGGAAAAAAATGTCAGTTCCCTTGGATTCATGACATCCGAGTACCACTAGGAACACCCCTGTCCAGTGGGATTATGGAATGAAATTTGTTTATTTTGATAGTTTTCTAAAATAGGGTTTTGCTTAGCGATGTGTAAACAATTTCTGCACCATAGGCTTAGATTTTGAAAAATGTGGGAGAAAGTTTGTGGGCATCATGTTGATATCGCCCTTGCCTAAGCACACATGCATGAGGCAACGAAACTCAATTCCATTGCTCAATTTGATTTTTATGCCCACGGTTGAAATTTGTCTCATGTTCCTGAATGACCTTGGGAAGTGAGATGAAACTCGCCATAACATGAAAAATTGAGGTTCCAATGGACAAAACGTCGGTTTAGTTGGATTCGTGACATCTGATTACCACTAGGGACACCGCTGTCTGATAGTTTCATTGATTGAACGTTGTCTAGTTTAACATTTTTCTAAAATCGGGTTTTTCTTAGTGACATGTAGTGCAATTTCTGCACCATAGGCTAAGATTTTGAAAATGTGGGGAGCGAGTGTGTGGGTATGGTGGCCATCTCTCCCTTTCTCAAATAGACTTGGAGGAGGAAACGCAACTCAATTCCGTTTCTCTATTTAGTTTTTATGCCCATGGTTGAAATTTTCCTGTGTCCCTGAATGGCTTTCGAAAGCGAGATGAAACTAGCCATAACTCAAATATTGTGGCTCTGGTGGACAAACAGTCAGTTCCATTGGATTTGTAACATCCGAATATTGCTAAGGAAACCCCTTTCCAGTGGCTTCGTGGATTGAAAGTTGTATATTTTGACAGTTTTCTAAACTAGGGTTTTGCTAAGTGACGTCTAGTGCAATTTTTGCACGATAGGATAAGATTTTGAAAAATGTGCTGAGCAAGTGCATGGGCATCAAATTCATCTCTGCCTTGCCAAAACACACATGCAGGAGGAAATATAACTCGATTTCATTTCTCGGTTTGGTTTTTATGCCCCCGGTTGAAATTTTTCAGGTGGACCTGCATGGCCTTGGGAAGTGAGATATCAAAATATATACTTGGTTCATTTTGTGTTAAATCTACTTTATGCATTGTTTCTAGTTCCTAATTTCTTACGTGGGTGTTATGATATCTTCTCTTAGGTTGGCTTCCCTAATTCTCTAATTTAACTTCCTCTAATACTTATTTTGCAATTGTTGATAGTTCTATGAAAGATCATTCAAATAGCACTTAGGTTTAAAAAGTATTTTACAATTATGACTACACTCAAGCTAATTCTTTGCAACGTCCTCATCATTATATTACAAAGAGAAAGTTAATGAAAAATACAAAATTATTGAATCAACATCAAGGTTAAACAATTAATAATTATTACGCATATGAACCTTTGTATCTGTACAGTATTCACATGTGAGGAATGTTATATTATAGGATTTGAAGATGAGCTTCATGTTTAGGTTTATTTCTAATTTTAGGATGATGTTTACCTTTATGCTAACCTTTGTTCTCAAGTGTCCATATAAAAAAAAAACTCTTTCTATTATAAAATTATGTATTAGTGCACTGGTGTACTATAAAGTGCACTCTAGATTTCATTGCTAAGCAAGGCACTGCAAAATCAGAACACTTTCAATGTTGAGCCCCAAATTCAAAACCCCTTGAAAACATGTGTCAATGAAACCAATAGAATTAAAGATAATTTATGAGACAAAGTGTAAGTGCTATCAACCTTGATGGCTCATAGAGGCGACAAATCTCAACAAATGTCAAGCGTAGGTGCAACTTGTAGATAAATGCATGCATGTCAATTGTAGCATCTAATTTGAAGGTACAATTCTCTTCACCAATGAAGGAGTGTTCACCATCCATAAAACTACTAATAAAGTGTACAATGTGTAGGACTAAGTATACTTGGTACTATTTCTTTGTCATATCTCTCGTGCTCGCTCTATTTCCCTTTCTTTCATTGTGCTTATATGAATGGGAGTTGAGTCTCATTTTTGCTCTTCCTAGTTTTTTTAGACCTTGCTTACATGGCCAAGTTTTCCATCACCTTAATTTTCTTTACTGTATACTTTTACACCCCAAAGAGAAGATATCAAAAAAATGTATGCTACTTCTAACTGTATATATTTTGATGAATTGTCCACTAATATATTGGAAAAAAAACATATAAAAAACTAGGAAGTAGAATTGAAACACCATTCCATAGGAAGGTCTTCATCAAAATTAGGTTGGACAGTGGAGAATTCATCCATAGGGGAAGCTTTGGCTTGGTAGCGAGAATGGCCATTGTTTCCTCCATACAAACCATTAACATCTGCTTGGAATTCTTCCATAATTTCTTTCAGCTACACAAAATGAGATTCATTTCATTTTGAGGAGTTAATTCTCTATTCCTACACGACGCGCTTTAATTCCACATCCATTCCATGCATCGCATCGAAATTGGTCCTCAACATCTTCTCCATCTCGGTTAGGCACAGCTTCATTTCTTCTACTTCTATGGATTGGACCCTGTAACCACCTTACACATATTCCATATGGGAGTCTAGATAGGAAATGTCCAGGGAGACTTGCCTTGTTTCTTCTAGAAAATCCTTTTCCACCTCAAAACACATCTTGACATTTTCTGGAAGTCCTCCATGTCATGTTTCAGGTTTCGAATTTCTTCCATAACTTGTTTCAGAGTTATATCCTTAGCATAAAGGGGCTCCTTCATGTCCTTCTACATTGCGCTTTCACTTTCATCCAGCATTAACACCTCTCGAAAATATAACCCTGCTTTGTGGAAGGAGCGCTTAGAGAAATGCAGGATATGGAGTTGGGACTAGATGCTTCTATAGGAATCAACCTCAATAACAAGGGAAAGGACCTCCATAACTTTGGAATTAATCGATAAATACAAGCTTTTGTGTAAATCACGAGATGAGAAGATGGGTTTAAATGAACTTTGGTGAAGACATAAAATGTCCACAAAAACCCTTACACTCTCTGAACCACCTAGCATACTATTCGTCCGAATGTTGTCCTTGTCCCAAAACCATATGTGCTTGGGTAGAGGATCCCTTAATGCTAGACTTATAAGTTGCATAACTATTTATAAAGAGGGGTAGAGTTGTTATACGAGATTTTCCTTTGCCTTAATATTGCACCATAGTTTTCAAGTCTATCAACTTCAAAATTATTCTAGTCTTTAATATGAAAAAAATTGACTTTGGATATGTCAGAGAAGAAGGTCAATGCTCTTTTATGGATTCCATTCTTTTTCACCTTATTGGACTGAAGGCCATGGATCGATTGAATGATGATATGAGATTCTATGAAGACGTTGAATTCATCAATATTCAATTCATACATAGTTATGAACCCAAACTATAGGTATCCCGATAGCCTTTTGTCACAGTAAAACACATGATATGATGAAGGAAATACACTTGTTTTGTGGGTTAATGATTCACTTTGATTATTTAATGAATATGTTTTAAGATTATTCTTTTTTATGCTTAAAGGGCGTCTTCTATAAACTAATTACATGAAAACGAGTATGTATGAGCAGGCACAGGTACACTAAGGAGAAACACGCAAATCTAGCTCGAGGACTGAAAGACCATACGAGGATCAACGCTCTTTTTCCTTGACTTACAGAGAAGGGCTCCTGTTCAAACATGATCGACGATTAAAGCAAGTAGTTAGGTTAGAACTTGAGGCATATATATATGGACCTCTCGGGTAGCGAGAGGTTCTTGTTGCTATTTTGTGGAATTACGTTTTTACATTTTACCGCGGAGACAATTTGTGTTACAGACTATTTTTGAACCATGAAGTTATTATTTTAATGAGGAGACTGATGTTACTTTCAATCCTGCATTTATAAGTTTTCCATACTCCTGAGTACGGGTTGAGGAGGGCCCCTCCAACATGTAAGTTAGGAGATTTACTCTATTTTCGGGTATTTTCCATTTATGCTACGAATCGATTTACTTCTTATCGTGTATGAAGATACGTTGATGGCATTTGAATAGTATGGTTTTATTTCAGTTATAAGATTATTTTCATTCAACATAATTTATGTAGTTAATCAACGCTCATTTTGTAATTCGGTAGGACACATTTCGTAGTCTTGTAGCTGCATTCTACGCACGCATATTTTGACATATGTTTTCATATATTTTAATATTGGTTCTAAAACAATGATTCAGATATAGAAAGCTCATGCATATTTCTTTTATCAGACTTAGATCATAGAGGTTAATTACTTTCAGTTCCTTGATTTAATGATCATCACTTGTAGTGTTTAATGCGAATAGATCAGATTGGTTAATTCTCAGCATTAGATGTTTATGGGTGAAAACATGAAGTTGGGAAACAATTTTGGCTTGTTTTTGACAAACAAAACTGCTAAATTTTATGTTTTTCAACTTCGACCTCTTCAAACCCATATCTCCCTTAGGAATTTCAACTTGAAGTAAACACAAATGTTTTAGAGAATTGAATTAGATTTCTACTCGTATTTTTTTTATTTTTTTTTATGGATATATCGTGGGAGAAATTTGTTGTCAACAAACGACATATACTTGAAAATTTTAGGTATGGGTAATGAGTGACCTGTGTTGACGACGGGTTTTTGATAGATGGTTATTCATTTTAGGGAAAACAATTGTAGGCTCATAATCTACACACACTACACTGGATCCTGGACTATAGTTTGATTTTTTTAAGAATTGGGAACTATTTTTTATTATTTATCGAAACAACGTATGTTCAGAAAATGGTGCATTATCGACACATGTTTTTGTCTTCACATTTTCTTTCAAATGTGACTCTTATTGGAAAAAATAAAAGTACCCTTTTGAAGAGGATGAGCCAATTATGATCTCTGTGAAATTTCAAATGTTTTGGTGTTGTCTTTGTTATGATATTGAATTTCCATTTCGGGTGATTTGCAAAGTAATAAAATTCTTAAGGGATAAGGTTTAGAAAAAAAATATTAATAAATAGAAATTCAAGTCGAAATGAAACAATTATTATATCATTGGAAACTAGATTTGGAGATGAATCAATTTCTACCAAGTCCGACAAATAATATTTAGAATTTGGAGGGGTTCGAGCTTGCTAAAGTTGCAGGTTCTGGAAAGATGCCATATATTTTCACAGGTTTGTTGACCATAAACTCTCGGGCGAAAAAATATCTTCCAAACTCTCAACCGAGAGTTTAGTTCAAACTCTCATCCGAGATTTTTTTTAAAAATACAGCGCGGAGATTGGTTCAAACTCTCGGCCTAAAGTTTTTTTAAACTCTCGGGCGAGAGTTTGAAATCTCAAAACTCTCGGCCTAGAGTTTGACGTTGACTTATTTTCGAGTGATCATCCGCCCGTGCTCTGTTTTTTTCACTCCGTTTTTCAAAAAGTGTTTCCCAGGTTCACGATTTCACCCTTATGTTCTGAATTTGGTTTTCAGCATTTAAGTTTTTAGGTTAGCCTTTCAATATTCAAAATTTAATTTCAGTATTCAATTCTTAGATTAAAATCTCAGCTTTCAGCAATTCAGTTCTTAGCATAAGGTTATCAAAGCTTTCGGCATTTCAATTCTTAGTATAGATTTACAATTTACAGCATTTAAAGTTCTTAGCAGAGGAATTTGTCATTCATAGATTTACAGTCTTTTTAGCTCACCTTCTTCTTGATTAGATAAACCTTTAATATCTATCCCCACACCCTAAACACGACAAAGACTATCCTTTAGAGCACATACAGTGTTAGCACCTTTGAAGTTTGTACGTCCCCCGGGTTGATAATTAAAGTAGGATCCTGGTCTAGCTTCCCTCATTAGACATCCATTCTAAGAGCTCACCACTTTTTGGCACCGTTGTCGAGGAGGTGCTTAATATTTAGGAGACATCTTTTAAAAAAAAAGACATAAAAACAACTAAAAACATAGTTTTTTTTACCATGAATGCCTAGACGACAGAGAGATATATTTGGACACTTCCTACCTGCCCGTCCTATTAGCAACAATAGTTCTGATAACTCTCAATTTGAATTCCTTAATTCTGAGGAAGGAACTGATCCTAGCTACAACCCAAACTTAGATAACTTCTTTGCTAGCTCTAGCTCAAACACTACTATGGAAGAAGAAGATGAAGAACCTAGAGAACTATTCACCTTTCCCATCAGTATACCTCTTGGAGATGCCAGGATGAAGAATATCAACCCTAATAATATTCCAAACTTCCATGGTTTTACTTTAGAAGACCCTGACACATTCTTGTTTGATTTTGAGGTAGTTTGCAGATCCTTTGATTACACTACTGATGCACAAAAGCTGAGGCTTTTTCCTTCCACACTGAAAGATCTATCACTTAGGTGGTTCATGAGCCTTGAAGGAAACAGTATTTTCATCTGGGACCAAATGAAACAAGCATTTCTAGAAAAATATAGGGACTACTGCAAAGCAAAGGATACAAGAGATGAAATCTTTTGGATGCAACAAGGATAAAGAGAATAATTAGAAGATTATGCCCAAAGATTTCAACTCAGTTACAAACGAGCTAGTCACTGCACCTTAGATCCCGAATCACTAAAACTTGTCCTTCTTAGAGGCATAAAGGAAGAAAAACTTGAAGTCTTAAACCTTCTAGGGGATGGAGATATATTCCATAAGACTTATGACCAAATCCTCGAAATCTTCAAAAACTACTCTAGATCTAGGAAGAGTAAAAGTGGGACAAGGGATTCACACCCATTTACTGGGGGATCAACATATTCAGGACCAAGCCTTACAAAATATGATTTAGGAAACCTATTAGATGACATGAAGACTAATATCTTACAATCTTTGGCCATGCAACTTGATGCACTTCAAATCAAGAAGAAACATGACGAAATAAACCAAGCCTTGGCAGTCTTTTGTCCACGCTGTAGAAAAAAAAAATGAGAAAGGGCAGTACACACTGAACACCATAGAAATATGTGGTCTCTGCACTGATGATCACTCCACTGATAAATGTCCTCTTTTCCCTCATGTAAAGTTGTTATTCAAGATCCCACAACTGAAGGTGCAATAAAACAGCTCTATTTTGTGAATCAAAGGAGGAATAATTTTCCTCGGCCTTACCAACCTAACAACCAAACCTACTACAACCAGGGAAATAACTAGCAAAATTGGAACTCAATACCAGCCCCATGGCGATCCCATCCAAGTCCAAACCAGTGGCAGCAGAACCAACCATATCAACAAACTTATTACCCACAATCCTACTCTCCATGCCCCCCAACTTTTGCTCATCCAACCACGAATTATAGCAATCCATACCCTTATTCATCGAATTGGAGAGCTCCATTGCAGCAACAACAACCACTCATCATGCCGCCACCACCAAATCAACCACCCCCCAGACCTCCACCAATTTCTGCCCAACCAATTCCAAGCCCTAACAACAATAGGCCACCACAACAACAGGCCTACAATACTGAAATGGTACAGTTTTCAACCTACGTTGTAGATACGCTGGAGATAAATTAAATTAATTTAAGATCTGGGAAAATGTTACAAAATACACACGCACATAATGATCAAGAAGATGAGGCTCACAAACAAATGACACAACCTCATATTCAGGATACGGATGAACCAAACCCTCAGCAGGAAGAAATACGACCACTCACACGAAATAGAAACCCTCCATTCCCTGAAAAAATTGTACGAAGTACAAAAGAAGAAGAGGAAAATGCAATTCTGAATGAATTAAAACACTTGAATATCCAAATTCCAATCTTGCAGGCCATCAGAGATGTTCCTATCTGCAACAAATTCATTAAAGAAAATTGTTTGAAAATACCTGGTAGAAGAAAACGTGACCCACCAACCATCAATGTAGTAGGCTAGTTAGCAGATTTGATGTTAGGTATCATTGTTAGCCCCAAATACCTTGATCCAGGTAGCCCAGTAGTCAACGTGACCATCAATAACAGACAGATAGACATAAGCTTAATTGACTTAGGAACTGCTATCAATGTAATGACCAAGAATACTATGATACACCTAGGACTCCAATCAATGGTCAAACCAACACCTACTGTCCTACAACTAGCAGACACATCCACAGTAAGACCTGAAGGGTTGCTCGAAGACATAATCATCAACATAGAGTCCTGGGAATACCCAGTTGACTTTATAGTCATCAAAGTAAAGAGTAAACTTAGTGGATACCCACTAATACTAGGGAGACCCTGGCTGGAAACTGCATACGCTTACATAGGGTGCATAACAGGTAACATGAAAATAACCAGTGGCAAAGCTAGGAAGAAAATCACGATTTATCCCCCAGCTAGGAAGTCTTCAGACTTGGAATATCAGAATTGGACAGACGATTATGATGACACATCTAAACAAAACATATGACCTGTCCTTACAATTGAAGTTTCCCTATCACTAAATGCCATTGGCGAAGATAATCATTTAGATAGGTTTATACAAAATGCTTCTTCTAATCAGAATATGTTTGAATATTTTCTTGGCACAAGTCAGCAGCAAGGGGAGGAAACATTAAACCACGATCCTGACAAAATGTGGGCAGATATACTCACACTTGAACAACATCAAATTCAGATAAAGACAGTAGAGATAATGCCTGGCAGGACAATTAATATTAACTCCAATTTGGAGCCAGGACAAGAACATAAATTACTAAAGGTACTGTCATACAACAACAAATCCTTTGCATGGACGTATATTGACATGAAGGGTATCCACCCAGACATCTGTAAACACTATATCTATATAAAGGAAGGTGTTGTTCCTATCAGGCAACCACAGAGAAGAATGAACCCAGCATTAAAGGACATAGTCAAGCTGGAATTGCAAAAGTTCTTAGATGCGGGGTTCATATGCCCAATCTCAAATAGTGAGTGGGTATCACCACTGGTCATAGTTCCTAAAAAAGGAGGAAAGTGGAGGATTTGTGTGGACTACAAAGAGCTCAATAAATCAACCAAGAAAGATCACTTTCCTCTCCCATTTATCGATCAAGTACTGGACACATTAGCTGGGAACAAATATTTCTCATTTTTGGATGGGTTCAGTGGGTACAACCAAATCCTCATACACCCAGCTGATCGGGAAAAAACAACATTCACATGCCCATGGGGAACTTATGCATACAGAGTGCTTCCCTTTGGGCTCTGTAATGCCCCAGCAACATTTCAGAGGGAAATCCTAAGTATCTTATCTGATTTTATTAATGAACAAATGGAGGTCTATATGGATGACTTCACACCCTATGGACATAATTTTGACCAAGCACTAAACCATCTAGAACTGGTTTTAAAAAAATGTATTGAGATGAGCTTATGCCTCAACAACGATAAATGCAGAATGCTCATGGAAGAAGGAATCGTGCTAGGCCACCATATTTCACAGAGAAGAATAGAAGTTGACCAGGCAAAAGTTACAGTCATCAAAACATTGCCTCCACCTGTAAAACAGAGAGATGTAAGAATTTTCCTTGGACAAATAGGATACTATAGAAGATTCATTGAGAGTTATAGCAAAATTGTTGCACCAATGTTTGCTTTACTAATTAAAGACAGAATTCATATGGTCAAAACATTGTATGCTATCATTTGACAAACTAAAAGAGAAAACAATTATAGCTTCAGTACTCCAAGGACCATATTGGGCACTTCCATTCCACATTCACTCAGATGCATCAGATAAGTCAATTGGATCTGTCCTTGGACAAGAAAGAGAGAAGAAGCCCTATGTTATATATTATATCATTGCAGGAGCAGAATTAAATTATACTATCACAGAGAAGGAGTTTTTGGCTGTCATACATGCCATTAACAAATCTAGGCACTACATAACTGGGTACCAAGTTTTTGTCCATACAGACCATTCAACAATAAGGTATCTCATGAACAAACCGAACACAAGTGCTCGAATCATTAGATGGATACTCCTCCTGTAAGAGTTTGACATCACAATTTTGGATAAGCCAGGAAAACACAATGTATTGGCTGATTTTCTATCTAGGCTCACCCATGGACAAGATAATGAAGTGGTAAATGACTATTTTCCCGATGAGCATCTTTTTTCAATCTCCACAAGGATCCCATGGTTTGCTGACATAGAAAACTATTTAGTGACTGGAATATTTCCAGCACATTACAGCTACAAAGAGAAGAATAAGGTCATAAGACAAAGTGCCACTTACACATGGATAGAGGGAATGCTCTTCAAAAAAGGACCAAATCAAACACTCAGAAGATGCATTAGAGAATATGAAGTGCATGACATAATGCATGCCACTCACAATGAACCATGTGGAGGACACTATGATGCAAAGAGGACAACCTATAACATTTTGCAAATAAGGTATTATTGGCCAACACTCCACAAGGATGCTTATGAATATGTTTCACACCGTGATGACTGCCAAAGAATGGGGAAGCCAACATAAAAAGAAAAAATGCCTCTCCATTTACAAATCTCCTTGCATGCATTCGAAAAATGGGGATTTGATTTCGTTGGTCCAATCAACCCATAGTCAAATCAAAAAAGCTACAAACTGGTATGCATTGAATACCTTACAAAGTGGATTGAGGTAGCAGCACTTGCTGCATCAAATGAAACCAACGTGGCAAACTTTTTCACTGAGCAGATATTCCACGGGTTTGGAGTCCCAAGAGAACTAGTTTCTGATCAAGGCCCATAGTTTACATCAAATCTGATAGAAGACTTGCTTCGAAGAAACAATGTTAAGCACAAAAATTTCTCCTCCTATCACCCTCAAGCTAATGGTCAATCTGAGGTAACCAACAGAGAGTTAGAGAGGATTTTGACAAAGACAGTGCAACTCCCCAAAAGAGATTGGGAAGATAGGTTAAGTGAAGCAGTTTGGGACTATAATACCACATGGAAAACAACAACAGGCTTCACACCATATGAGCTAGTTTATGGAAAGAAAGTTATGCTACCCATTGAATTTGAAATCAAGACATTTAGAATTGCAGCACAGTTAAATATGGAACTCTCAAACATCCAACAGGAATGCATGCTACAATTAAACTAATTGGATGAGCAATGCCAACAAGCACTTGGCCATATTGAAATCATCCAACAGCAAAGAAAGAAGTGGCATGACACACACATAAAGTAGAAAAAGTTCAAGGAAGGTGATTGGGCACTACTCTATGATTCCAAGTTTCACACTTTCAAAGGAAAACTAACAACTAGATGGCTCGAACCTTACATTATTGAAACAATATATGAAAATGGAGTTGTAAATATTATTACAATCGATGAAGAAGAGTTCCCCATGATAGTGAATGGACATAGACTCAAACTTTACAAAAATACACAGTCAAGAGAGGAGTTCACACAGATACTCTACCAGCAACAACTGATGCTAATAGAGAGCATGGAAAATCATTGAAATCCAGTTCTGAAAAAAAAGAAGAAGAAAAAAACGAAAAAAAAAGGAAGAAAAATGATGAAAAAGAATAAGAGAAATGAAAGAAAGAACAAGAAAAAAAAAATGAATGAAAAAATTAAAAGAACAGACCATAAATGACCCACTCAAAGTAATCACAAGTAAATTTGCAGGAAATCATACATCCCCATGAGGAACTAGCCAGCATCCTGCAAATAAATCAAATCAAGCAAGCCTGCCATAGATTCAAGCGATCCTGCCATATATTCATGCAAGCCTGCCATATATTCAAGCGAGCCAGTCATGTATTCAAGTCAGGCAGCAATAATATCAGGCACTACAGAATTCAATCAAGCAACCAATCTATTCAAGCAAGCTTGCCATTATTCAAGCGATCTTGCCATATATTCACGCGAGCATGCCATACCCTCAAGCAAACCAGCACTACAGAAAACAAAATCAAAACTCAATGCCGGTCATCAACACAAAGTCAAATCAGAAATTGGCACAACAATAAAAAACAGGGAGATACAACATTTTTAATGGAACAAACCGCAAAAACCAAACATGCGTAACTACAGACATGCCTAAAATAACTACAGACGATGCAAAGATCTACTACAAAATATAAAAAACATCAAATCAAGCCACGTCATGCACTCAGGTACGCTAAGCATAACAAGGTAATCTCTAAATCTCTTTGTTTTATTTTTGAGGTCAAATCATCATCCCACAAAATGGTTATTCCTGAAGCTGAGGATAGCTTATATGTTCATTCGGCGGCACGGTTCAAAGCGACCTCAAAGAATCATGATTACTACCTGAGTCATGTCAGCGAATAATAAACCCGCATCTAGCTACCGTATTACTCAATGATCAGAGCAAAAAGGGCAATATACAATGATGACATGAAATGCAGGGCTCGATTATGGAAAGGAATGGGCAATATACAAGGATGACATGAAATGCAGGGCTCGATTATGCAAAGGAATGGATAGGGCAGCGAGTACAATGAATGATGATGAGGATAAGTGAGTGGAAACAGTTTAAAAAGGAGGCATAGTCTACCAAAAAAAACCAGTTTTGCAATACAAGCTTTCCAGAAGAAGAAAAACTGGAAGTTCGCGTCGGCAACCAGCCAGCAAGCTGCCTTCGAACCTGTGAATCACTCCCGGCCAGTTGAGGTAAGTCAGCAACACTCAAAGTTTTTCATTTTGTTGATTTCCAAGGATGACAAAGGGGTTCAAAAAGAGTGAACCAGAGGATCATAGAGCCATTTATGAAAACCCAAGGGTTTTATCTATCCTCCGTAATGCGGGCTGGATGCCCTTCATCTCTGGGATGAGAGGATCTAACACAGAGGTGGCTTTGGAATTCACAAGAAACTTAAAGCACATCAAAGAAGAGCAGTTCATCACCCAAGTTAGAGGACTTTGTATAAGGCTGGATGAGGAAGCCATTGCAAAATACATAGGGCTACCCATGGGTCTACATTGGGCCAAGGAAGACATGGAATCCATCTAGAGTGCAAAGGCAGTTTTCTTTGGACCTGAAGAGGTTTATGAAGAAGACAAAAATGGAGTCAAGAGGGTCACTATGCCAACACCTTGGGATGAAGTAGTTGCTATCGTTCAGAAATATGTAACATGTACAGGGAGGCTGATCTATGTCCCTCTCTTCCATTTTCAAATTCTGGATCTTCTGAGGCATAGGAGCCACATCATGCCAAACAACAACATAAGCATTCCTTATTATCTTCTCCTGTCATTGGGAGAAATGAACAAGAAATTTGTTGAAGGAAAAGAGGATGCGTTAGCCCACCATGGGCTAATCAAGTTGATAATTCGTGAAGAGTTAACAGTACAAGTCCCATAAATTTCGTGGGAGGAATTTGTGGTAATCTCAACCGAGGTTGTACAGAGGATGAAGGGTACACCTACTGTCAACATACCCCTAGCTTCTGGGCCAAAAGACAAGACCGCTTCTACATCAGGAGCTAAAAGAAAAATCGACCTGGATAGTGTGGCCAATACCCTGATAAAAATTAAACATTCAAGAGATGGCTCTCGTCAAAATGAATCGGGGGTTTCCACTAGCAAGCAAGGGCCAAAGCGGCAAAGCAAAAGGTTCACACAGCCACCCAAAATCAGGCATGAAAAGGAGATAGAAAGGGAGCCCAACCCAATAATTCAGGATGTATCTGATGGTGATGACGATTGGGTAGACCAGAATGACCCAACCACACCCGAGGAACAGGATGATGACCAATGGAACCCCGCTGGCCAGGGTGTGAACTCTGCCGACCAAGACGTGAACCTTGAAGCCACTGACCTACTAGATGAGGCACTCATAGAATTGGAAAAGGTCAAGGAGGAGTTGGCAGCATTAAAGATTAAGGAAAGAACATAGAGAAGCCAACCAACTCCACCAACAACCTCACTTTTTGTGCATGGAAAGATACAAATTTTGAAAATGCATCACGCGGGAGAGTTAAAACTGGCAGAGCAGCAAAATTCAACATTAAGGGAAAAATTAGCCCAAACACAAGAGGAGTTAGCCCAAAAATATCAAAAAATTCTCCAGCTACAGGACACCCTGGCAACCACTACAAGAATCTATGATGAAATATTGCAACTCAGACCCCCATCCAGAGTCTCTACGCTCTACTTAAAGGAAAAGTGGGGAAGGTTCCAGTTGCAAAGGCTAAAACAAGGCCTGTCTCTAGAACTGAACACTACAAGGGAATTTGTGGACACTTCCTTGGACTGCACGGAGTTGGAAAAGGATCAACTGTGTGAATTCTTCTTGTACAACTTCGTGGTACCAAGCACACCTAACTGGTCACCTAATCCATATGTAGGTGAATTCCAACTGAGAGCATTATGCTCTTGGATGAACCACGAGGTGGAAAGGGCACAAGATGATCATATATACCTTGTAGAGAAGTGGCAAAATCAATTATGGATCAGGGCAGAGGCATCTCACCCTGAAAGGGTACTTCAGGCCCACCAAAGTATCACCACTGATGAAGAGATAATTCCTATTGTGCTTGAAAAACAGAAGGAGGTAGTCACACATTTTGTTCTCACCCTTCAATGCACATACAAAGAGGTATAGGAGGGCCCCTCCAACACATAAGTCAAGAGTTTACTCCGTTTTCAGGTATTTTCCATTTATGCTGTGAATCGATTTACTTCTTATCGTGTATGAAGATACCTTGATGGCGTTTGAATAGTATGGTTTTATTTCAGTTAAAAGATTATTTTCATTCAACATATTTTCTGTAGTTAATCAACGCTCATTCTGTAGTTCGGTAGGATGCATTCCGTAGACCTGTAGCTACGTTCTGTGCACGCATATTTTGACATCTATTTTCATATATTTTTACATTGGTTCTAAAACAATGATTCAGATCTAGAAAGCTCTTGCATATTTCTTTTATCAGACTTAGATCATAGAGGTTAATTACTTTAAGTTCCTTGATTTAATGATCATCACTTGTAGTGTTTAATCCGAATAGATTAGATTAGTTAATTCTCAGGATTAGATGTTTATGTTCTGAATTTGGTTTTCAACATTTAAGTTTTTAGGTTATCCTTTCAATATTCAACATTTAATTTCAGTATTCAATTCTTATATTAAACTCTCAGCTTTCAGCAGTTCAGTTCTTAGCATAAGTTTATCAAAGCTTTTGACATTTCAATTCTTAGTATAGATTTACAATTTGCAGCATTTAAACTTCTTAGCAGAGGAATTTGTCATTCATAGATTTACAGTCTTTTTAGCTCACCTTCTTCTTGATTAGATAAACCTTTAATATCTATCCCCACACCCTAAACATGACAAAGACTATCCTTTAGAGCACATACAGTGTTAGCACCTCTGAATTTTGTACGTCCCCCGGGTTGATAATTAAAGTAGGCTCCTAGTCTAGCTACCCTCATTAGGCATTCGTTCTAAGAGCTCACCACATAGTTTCCAAGCCTTGCATAAGCACAACCCATTCGGCCTGATTATTCATTCTCCTTCCTAACCCCTAGGTGAAAGACTTAATCTTATTTCCTATAGGGTCAAAAAGGACCCCTCCTACACCTTCCTTCCCCGAAATAATTATCATCTATTACCCAAGGACAACATATTTCAATCAATGAAGCTCAGACTATATTTATAACAAAGATAGGGGGTGAATAGAGTTCATCTATATTATTCATTTGAAGCAAAATAAAAATGATGTTGAAATGTATTTTAAAGGGGATCAAAAAGCTAATCAATAATGGGATTGAATAGGTTTGAAACATCAGAATGATATTATGAACCATGGGCACCATAATCTAGTTCTGCTTGGAAAATAATTTAGAGAAAATGGAAAAATATGAGCTAGGGAAGAGGAATAACTATTTTACTAATAGATATTTATTAGACAAAAATCCAACTGGGCAAGGAAAGCATAGATTCAGTAAATTCAATCCCGTCTTTCACAATAAATTCAATAGTTCATTTATAGAATACAAGCAACTCCAGTGTTGGAGATTATACAGTCACAAATATAAAAAAAAAACATCTCAATTATACAATAAATGCACAAACTATTGGTGATAATGAAGGCACTATCATGGCCCTCATGGCTTCCCTTTAAAATGTTTATTACTTAATGCTTATAGTCAGGATGAGAATGAATGAGAAGAGAAGTAAAAGAGAAAAATGTTTCTTGATGCTACAAAAGAGTGATACTCGAGGAAGATATTTAGTTTCTAATGGAGCATTTCCTCTGTTTAAATCTGTTTAACCATTGGAATGAAGATTTGATGAACCTCTTGTGTACATGATAAAAGTATCTCTCTTATGGACAACCGTGGTAAAAATGAACTTGAAATTAGGTTAAAAAGGAATGTTATGGCAACCACTGAGATCCATCCGTTCTCTTGTCACCTACTAATTCATGTATTTTGACTTATGTCTTGATGTATTCCTAATATGCATCATTGTCCCTTAATCTCATAAAATTAAGGGAACACAAGCAAACTCTAACTAAGAATAATTATTGTTGCATTTGGTTGATTTCCTTTTCTAGCTCTACATTTCCTTTTTAGATATGGGTAGGTAGCTTCGCATGAGGTGAAATTGTTGCTAGTAGTTGAGAGGGTACTCTCTTCCTAGATGGAAATTCCTTGATTACTAGTTTCTTATCTTACCAAGTTTATTTTATTCACTTGGTCTTTCTTGTCATGAATAGGGTTGCATGCTTCTTCAAAGTACAAACATTTATCAAAGTATTTTCAAGTAACACATTTTTTAATGTGTTTCTTGTTTTTAGTGGGTGGGGTCCATTAAAAGTATGCAGTGTGGGTAGTCGTTGGATGCAAAATTGAATTCCGCATCCAACGAGTTCTCCCGCTCGAAATTTGAGTAAAATTATATGGGGATAGGTTGAATATACGAATTAAAAATTAGTTTTTTTTTAATGACAAATATGCCAAGTCAACCATTATGGTTGACTCATATTCTTAAAATTCTATCTGTTCTCGAATTCCAATGCATCAATGGATTGTATTCTTATAAGGCCCATTTTAGACCCCAAATTTTTTGTAATGAGGAGAAAGAGGCCTCATCATGAGATTGGGTTCAATTTTGAAATTGGGGAGAAATGTTCGAAGGAAAAGTAAAAGGAGGCCCAATTAGGGGACCAGACCCAATTTTGAAATAGGGAAGAATATTTCAAAGATAAAGAAAAAGAGGGCTCCATTAGGAGGTTGAGTCCAATTTCAAAATCGAGAAGAAAGGTTTGAAGGAAAATGAGAAAGAGGCATGATCAAGAGATCAGGATGTATTTCAAAATCAAGAGAAAATTTCAAAGGAAAAATAAAAGACGGTGAAAATAAGAGATCGAGACCAATTTCGAAATTAAGAAACAGAGTTAAAAAGGAAAATGAAAAGAAGGCCTAATTTTGAGGTTAGGAAAAAACTTTGTTAGATGAAAAATTAAAAAAGAAACAAAGGATAAACTAATTTAAAGATTCAACAAATTAAAAGCTTCCAAATATTTACAAAGAGCTCGAAAGATAAAACAATTTGACTAAGTTTCAAAAACTATAAACATTTGAAAATTTCGAATGCAATTTTCCATAAAAGTTGTTAAAGACTCAACATAATGACAATAGATTAAACATTAGTATACACTATAACTATAACTAACTTATAAACATTACAATAAAGTAACTCATGATTAGTGTAATGTATAAGTACATCTATTGCAAATCAAGTAAAAATATCATCACAAAATAATTATAAACATATATCATTATAAGTATTTAAATTTTCCAAACAAACATATATAAATTATCTAAAAAGTGAAGTACATTGAGTCTCCAATTGATCCACATAAAAGAACTACAAGTACTTATATTCTCTAACTGAAAACATAAAAATTCATAAGTACAATGATTCACCATGAACTTGATAACATCAAGATGTATTATTGTTGTTTAAAAATTGACAACATGGAGAAGACATACAAATTTTCCAAATATTTCACTTTATATGTTCACTTTAAACATTTACACTCACATCTAGTTTATCTTCATATGGATGAGAGATGTTGCTTGTAATAACATGGTTAGGACATTAACATGTTCAGGACTAAGCACTACTTAAAGGAGTATAGAAAGTAAATGAATCCGTCCAAAACTAACAACTCCTTTATAATATGGACTAACACTCTAAATTTGTCATCTTTATCGAGTTGTCCTTTCAATAATAAACACTCTCAAAACAAAAAATCTACTTAGATATTAAAAATGTGTTACTATAATTATATTCTAAATGTTTATATTATTTAAATGAAATTCAATGCACTTACCCATTAATATGCAAATTAATATTTGGAATATCACAATCTAGCCTTGATTTAACATGTTTAACATCTCTATTGTCATCTTCTATTTCTTTCATTGCGATAACTTTTTTTCCCTTCCTTGGGATAATACTGATATGCATATTGTTTCATCATGCATATCTTAATTATAATGACAAAATAGTTAACCAAAAACTTTATCCTTGAGTCAATATCACCATTATGACCCATCGTAAGCTTCTTACTAGATTTATCAAAAGAGGTTATATAAAATAAATTAATTCCCTAACATAAAAAGTATAAATAAAATTCTAATAAATAATATGTGGCATTATAAGGACAAAATCTACCAGAAGAAACATATGGTTACATGCTATTAAGTTAACCTTGACTCGGTGAATGAGTCATTGAGATAATATTGGTAAAGCAAGTGGTTTTTGGGCCTGTGATATTGTGCACACAAGAATGCATGTAATGAATCTTATAAAAAGGGCTTGGCATACTCCATTGTAAAGTGTCCTCGAGGTTAGCGGGTGAGCTCACTTGGCCTGGCTTTGTCATGTCCCAAATTTGGAATTGGGTCACAATGGCCTAATCACATTAGCCATATTCATTAGAGTTTGTAAAATTGATGTTAAAGGTCAAATAATTGCCAAGGAGGAAAATTACTAGTTTCCTAGGTTTGGGGTGGAAGCTTTCGGATTTGGAATAATGGGGATAATAAATGATGTTTGAACATTAGAGTGGCATAAATATTTAATAAAGGATCTAAATAAATATATACAAGTGAAAATCAAAGTGGCATTTGATCATGAAGACACATGGAGGAAGTGGGACCCACATATGGATAGATTTCCCCACTACATTTGGCATCATTCTCTCACCAATTCGAATTCAAGGTGAATGGTAACATACTTGGGGGAGTCCAAAAGGTATTATTAATGGCATGAATCATCCAAGGTCGAAATATAGAGGAAGAGTAACTCCCATGGAAGAGGAAGAGGCAATTTGGAGCTAGTGAGACACTTGGGCTAGATTCCCTAGCTCTATGACAACAATGATGAAGATGCTATGACACCTATGACACAAATCAGACCTGAAGGCTGACATATGACATATATGACATGTCAGGGCTAAAAATAGACTCTAAGAGGGCGCTCAAGGGTGTTAGGGCAGATAAAATGCTTCCACATGTGATTTGGTGGAAGTGGGAGACTAGGAATTGTTGTACAAGTGGCGTTCTTTGGAATCTCTTCCCAACTTGAGTTGGCATGAGTCTCTTGGAAGGAATTCGACCCATGGAGGACATTAGAACTTTATAAATGTCAATAACAAAGAATGAAACCATCTTTTGATCATTTGTAGAATTTGCAATTGCATTTGTGAAGAGGGAGAGCTAGTGGATGACTAGTTTCTTGCCTTAGCCAATTTCGAGGGTGAAAGATTCCCATCCAAGTTGGTAATTGGAAAGGCCATTCAGACCTTTCATTTGGAGATTTAATGGAGTCTTTATTTGCAGGTGTAAGCTACAGGGCAGCTCATGGTTTCTTCTATTGCAGCTCACTCCTTCAACCATTTCCAGTTTTGATGGCATATTCTTGATCCTTGAGGGAGGGCGTTTTTGGTGAGCTATTGTACTCTTTGGGGAAGCTTTCAATGCCCCATTTCTTTTGTAATATGAAGTAAATACTCTGTTCTTCATCTACAAAAAGTTTCAGGTCGAAATTCCAAGTAGAAATGTATAAATCTCATTTTTAATGGAAGAACAATGCCATTTCCCCACTACCATGTTGTGAGTCAATGTATTGATGATGATTTCGAATGAATGGATGATTCTCTGATATATTTATGATCAATATAATGCCATGGATATCTTCTACAAGTTTCATGTACTGTACTTGAGCATTTGAATCATTTTTACTCAGTTTAGTTGTATTGGGAGGTGAAATAGTGCCATTTCCCCAAGGGTTGAATTGGGGATTTTTGCAGTTGAATGGGAGAGGATGAGAACAGTTGTAATAAACCATTAATGGTGCATATGAGACCTTAATAACATACTTAACATATTAAATACCTCTGTTCATAAGTTTGAGTGGCTTTGGAGGCATTTGGGAAGCCATTTTCAGTACTTACCCCAGGGGGATTTGAACCCCAAATTACTAGTAAAATTGCATAATTGGTCCAGAATCTTAAGAGAGTTTGAAGAGGTCTTTTGGTGGACATATGTCATCCATAAACATAATATTCAAGTTATAATATCATTCATAAACCTTCCTTGAAGATTTGAAGGCATTTGGAGTCAATTTGAGACCTAGAGACCAATACTAGTCAAAGGGAAATCACTAGTAAAGTTACCTACATTGACCAGAATTGAAAGAGTATTTGCAGAAGTGTTTTAAAGGTACAAAGGCATCCCTGAAACACATATTTATGTCCTAATATCATTCATATGCCTTCTCAGAAGATTTGGGATCATTTGGGGCAAATTTGGGACCTAGAGATCGAAACTAGTCAAAGGTCGAACCAAGGAAAAAAGTGGAAAATTGCCATTTTAATAAAAATCCTAACAAGGGACATTATAGTGGTATCAGAGCATGGTCCTTGCACCTGTGTATTAGGTACATACATTCAAGAATAATTGGCAGCCATGTCTTACTATTATGATGAATCCTATGAGTACAATTCTTATGATGAATATGCAGATGCTTATGAGCAATATGAAGCAGAATGTGAAAGGTATGAGGAAAAGGTGCCATCATGCAACACTTCTTACAATTTCAAGAGAAATGAAGATTATTCTTATGACTTTAAATCTGATGAATATGAATGTGTCACACCAACCAAGGATAATTCTATGAGTGAGTTCCAAAGATGGAGAGCAAATTATAAAACCTTGCCCCAGCAATATCAAAAATATCAAGAATATCTTGCTTCGAGCAAAAATACACAAAATGCCATGTCTTTTGAGTACTATGCTGAACATGTTTTTGAAAATAGGCCCAAAAATGAAGATGTGGAGTTAGTGAAGAAAGGTTTATGCCCTTCTTGTAAGAACCCTTGGAGCGAGTATCATATATGTGTGCATGAAATGATGTCCTCTTTGATGAGAGCTTTTGAGATTTATTCAAGAAGGGATTCCAAATATACCGATCCTAAGGAAAACAAGGGGAAAAATGAATCAGCTTGCTTGAAGGAGAAAAATGAAGAGACATCACAAGAGCATGAAGAATATTCTATTGAAAATATGGAAGATCATTTCGAGACACCTTCTAGCTTATACATGAACCAAAGAGCATCTACTGATGGATGCTTAAACTATGAAGGAGTACCTACTGATGGGTGCTCACACCTCTATGTTGGTGACATAGAGATCACTTTTGAAAGTCTTGCTGCAAGCCCAAGTTCCATTAAGCATGATAATGAAGACCTTGTAGCAGTTGAAGAAGAACCAAGATCAACTTCCCCATCACCACTTGAGCTTCATGAAGTTGGTCCAAGCAAAAATGAAGAAGATGAGGAGGTTCATTTGCAAGAGCCTCATTTTCTTGAAGGGTCCTTAAAGATGAATGAAAAGAAGATCCAAGAGTCCCTCAGCATTCTCCATGAGACTCAAGCATTGGTGTCAAATTCTTGTTGGAGAGCTACTTCATTGGAGGAAACATCCTTCCTTGAAGACATGGAGAAGATTCAAAGAGCAATGTGCCACATCAAAGGTAATTTCATGTCTTTGCTTTTTGATAGAAACCATTTGTTTGAGCTTAATGAATTGTTACATGATGCATACTTGAAGAATAATGAGGATATTCATAAGCTCACAATTCAAAATGAGCAACTTCTTGAAAAGTTGCAAGATACTTGTTTTTCCTCCTATGTTTCAGATTGTCAAATGGTAGATTGTTTGGAGGATTCTCATGACATGGTGGATCATGAGAAATGTGAAAATTTGAATGTTCTTGATGTGTTTGAATATGAGCTTGAAGAGATCCAAACACTTGATGTGGTGGAAGAGGAATTTGAATTGCCTCTTGATGAAGGTTATGCAATTTTTAAAGAAGAGCATGATTCCTCTACATTGGAACCAAACTATGACAAAGATTTCACACTTTTGAAGGAGCTGCATAATACTACCCACATGGATCCTTCCCATGATGAAACTCCTGAACTTTTTGATTATTTGGGTGAGTTAGTACATTCTCCTACATCCTACAATTCCATGTTTTGCAGCATTAGTCTCAATGAAGTATGGGTGAAAGGGTTCTTTTTGATGGTGCCACATGAGGAGTATGGAACTCCTAGATTTAACTTTTATGATGACATGGTTGGAGCACATTCTTATTCACATTTGCAGCAGCATACTTTATTACTTTATGATGATGCACATCTACATGGATGCACCTATGATATGCATTTGAGTCACTTGAAGACTCATGGTTTTTCTTGCTCAACACTTGATTCATTTGATGTTGGAGGAACTTCATCCAACACTTGGGTGAATAGATTTATGATTGGAGAACATTTTTGTTGGAAGCCACATACTTTGTTATATCTTTATGATGATCACATTCAGGGATGTATGGGTGAGACTTCTTTGAGTCATTTGAAGTCTCCTTGTTTTTTCTGCTCATTATTTGGTTCAGATTCTAGTGGAGATTCTTCATTCACTTCTTGGATGAAAGAATACATGGCTGAATATTTTGATGCATATCACATCCTTTTGGAGCAGCATTATAGGGCATGGGATCCTCACCTATGTCATTGGAGCAGATTTGATTGGTCACTTGAAGCTTGTATGCACTTGGAAAATGGTGGTCTACTTGCTTGGAGGTATAAGCACTTTCATGACTCTTTGATGAAGCATATCCTTGATGTACATTTTCATTATGTTGTTATGTACTTTGATGATATATATTTGGTACTCATGATGTTTGGAAGAATGCATACAAGAAAATGGGATCCAGGAATCCTCTTATCTAATGGTGTAGGTTGGAGAGCACTCTTAATTGTTGGGGTGCAATACAAGCAATGGGACCCTGGAATAATTTTTGTCTCATTGGTTTCATTTTTTTTGGGGAAGCAAGCAGCATGGGAGATGGATTCCCCACTTAATAAAGTGATTTTAATAAGAGTAGTGCAGCAGCAAGCATGGTGGTTCCTCTCTAAAATCTTCAAGGAAACTCAAAGACTCAAGGTTGGGCAATTCAATTGCAACTTCAAAGAATTATACAGGAAGCAGGTTCTTCAACACCCATGTTTGAAATTGCTTGAGGACAAGCAATATTGGGAAGGGAGGATTTGTCATGTCCCAAATTTGGAATTGGGTCACAATGGCCTAATCACATTGGCCATATTCATTAGAGTTTGTAAAATTGATGTTAAAGGTCAAATAATTGCCAAGGAGGAAAATTACTAGTTTCCTAGGTTTGGGGTGGAAGCTTTGGGATTTGGAAAAATGGGGATAATAAATGATGTTTGAACATTAGAGTGGCATAAATATTTAATAAAGGATCTAAATAAATATATACAAGTGAAAATCAAAGTGGCATTTGATCATGAAGACACATGGAGGAAGTGGGACCCACATATGGCTAGATTTCCCCACTACATTTGGCATCATTCTCTCACCAATTCGAATTCAAGGTGAATGGTAACATACTTGGGGGAGTCCAAAAGGTATTATTAATGGCATGAATCATCCAAGGTCGAAATATAGAGGAAGAGTAACTCCCATGGAAGAGGAAGAGGCAATTTGGAGCTAGTGAGACACTTGGGCTAGATTCCCTAGCTCTATGACAACAATGATGAAGATGTTATGACACCTATGACACAAATCAAACCTGAAGGCTGACATATGACATATATGACATGTCAGGGCTAAAAATAGACTCTAAGAGGGCGCTCAAGGGTGTTAGGGCAGATAAAATGCTTCCACATGTGATTTGGTGGAAGTGGGAGACTAGGAATTGTTGTACAAGTGGCGTTCTTTGGAATCTCTTCCCAACTTGAGTTGGCATGAGTCTCTTGGAAGGAATTCGACCCATGGAGGACATTAGAACTTTATAAATGTCAATAACAAAGAATGAAACCAGCTTTTGATCATTTGTAGAATTTGCAATTGCATTTGTGAAGAGGGAGAGCTAGTGGATGACTAGTTTCTTGCCTTAGCCAATTTCGAGGGTGAAAGATTCCCATCCAAGTTGGTAATTGGAAAGGCCATTCAGACCTTTCATTTGGAGCTTTAATGGAGTCTTTATTTGCAGGTGTAAGCTACAGGGAAGCTCATGGTTTCTTCTATTGCAGCTCACTCCTTCAACCATTTCCAGTTTTGATGGCATATTCTTGATCCTTGAGGGAGGGCGTTTTTGGTGAGCTATTGTACTCTTTGGGGAAGCTTTCAATGCCCCATTTCTTTTGTAATATGAATTAAATACTCTGTTCTTCATCTACAAAAAGTTTCAGGTCGAAATTCCAAGTAGAAATGTATAAATCTCATTTTTAATGGAAGAACAATGCCATTTCCCCACTACCATGTTGTGAGTCAATGTATTGATGATGATTTCGAATGAATGGATGATTCTCTGATATATTTATGATCAATATAATGCCATGGATGTCTTCTACAAGTTTCATGTACTGTACTTGAGCATTTGAATCATTTTTACTCAGTTTAGTTGTATTGGGAGGTGAAATAGTGCCATTTCCCCAAGGGTTGAATTGGAGATTTTTGCAGTTGAATGGGAGAGGATGCGAACAGTTGTAATAAACCATTAATGGTGCATATGAGACCTTAATAACATACTTAACATATTAAATACCTCTGTTCATAAGTTTGAGTGGCTTTGGAGGCATTTGGGAAGCCATTTTCAGTACTTACCCCAGGGGGATTTGAACCCCAAATTACTAGTAAAATTGCATAATTGGTCCAGAATCTTAAGAGAGTTTGCAGAGGTCTTTTGGTGGACATATGTCATCCATAAACATCATATTCAAGTTATAATATCATTCATAAACCTTCCTTGAATATTTGAAGGCATTTGGAGTCAATTTGAGACCTAGAGACCAATACTAGTCAAAGGGAAATCACTAGTAAAGTTACCTACATTGACCAGAATTGAAAGAGTATTTGCAGAAGTGTTTTAAAGGTACAAAGGCATCCCTGAAACACATATTTATGTCCTAATATCATTCATATGCCTTCTCAGAAGATTTGGGATCATTTGGGGCAAATTTGGGACCTAGAGATCGAAACTAGTCAAAGGTCGAACCAAGGAAAAAAGTGGAAAATTGCCATTTTAATAAAAATCCTAACAAGGGACATTATAGGCTTGGCCAGTTTTGGCCAAGGGTAATGCAAATCTTCATTGATGTTGGTTTTTCCCTTCATAGGGTTTTCCAGGGAAAATTTTGTGTTAATTATTGCTATGGTAATTCTCTCTCACTATATGTATACTCATTAAATTCCCAACAACTGGTATCAGAGCTATAACCTCCATTCAAACCTCTACATCATTGTAATTATTTTTCTATTTAGCATAGATATATTGTTGCCATGTTTGGTCTCCCTGTCAATATACAAGAAAAGGATAATCATTGCTCTGGGTGAAAGTGTAAGGACATGAGAAGAAACCCTAGCCTGTTTAAAATCCCAGGTGTCTACCTCATGTGAGAGCTTGAGAAAGGAAATGATTTGATTCTCGTAGTCTGAGGAGAAGAAGCTACCACCAAAACAATTGTTTTCCATATGAGAAACTATGTTTGAAATTTTCCACCTTGGATTAAATATGCCAAAATCTACCCACATAAAAGAAGCAACCCTATTTAGGTTTGTGTGGAGAAGCCAACCCATGACTTTCAAGAGTCATTGTGAAGGAGCTGTTGAAGGAGACGCATCCAAGTAAAGAAGAAATCCATCATTGAAAAAACCATGAGAGAAGATACACATGTGCAATCATTCGTCGTTGTCCACTGCATAGAGCAAGAGAAGAGTTTCAAGTGTTTAGAATTTGGTGTTGATGTTTGCAGAAACTTGATCATGTGTTGAACTTGTAGTAGAAGATAGGTGCTACCTCGCGGTGACAACTCATACACAAAGAAATTGGAGGTTGCATGCAAATAAATGAAGCCGCCCACAATGAGGAGAAAGAGACGAGGAACAAATCTGAGCTGTCACGTACCCAAAATTTGTAAAAATTTAAATTTTTTCTAAGTGGTCTTATTTCCCTTCCAAATGGTCTAATCGCCATTAAAATGCTTTGCAGAAATATAATTATATAATTAGTATCTAAATTTGTATTTAATAAATGCGTCATGTAACGCTTCCTAAAATTTATCATTGAATATTTATGCAAGGGTGTTAGTACATCCTTACAACAGGTGGAAATTACCCTTTTATCTTAAGTGATTCTCATGCACTTCATTGGTTCTCGTATGAAACCTTTGTATGTAAAGAACCCAAGTGATTGTATACTAAGTTTACAAAAAATATAACTTCAACCATAGAGACCTTCTAAACATTGATAACATACTTAGCATATATTTAAATACCACCATTCTAAATTGAGGATTTACAACTTGAACCAAAATGATACTTACATCTTTATGGTCCTCATTTGAACATACGAAATATTCTTTAAACAACATAAACATGAAATACCCTTTGCCCATATGCATTCGACAAATGTGTTATAAACATCAACTATTAAGATAACTCATATGAGAGGAAAATCATAAAATCGTCATGAAGGCACATACACATATAATAAAGGCCATAGACAAATAAACGAGACCAAAAGTAACGTGGTTCACCCGTACATGGGCTAGTCCACAAAGGCCTGTGCATTATTTATTATCAGGCAAAAAATGTAATAGGATTACAACGAGCAACATGGTTCCTGCAACAAGATTCCTTCTCCATTTGTCACGTCTCTATCACATAGAGCTTTTCATGAATCAACCACATATATATAATACCCTAAAATTGAATCCCAATTATCTTCAAGGCAGCAAATAATCATAACAAAAAGGCTAGAAGGAAACCTAATTTTCACAATAAGGAATGTCTACAATAATATGCACGAACCAGCATAACAATAAACATCATTTTAACATATTGTAAGGACAACTACGTTCATATCCCTAAATGATTTCTCTTACCGTTTTCAAATAGTATCTACAACTATTTTTACTGAGACATAAGTAAAAATATTCATATCTCTATTTTAATATGACAATATCTTCAACCTAATGATATATACTTTACTTATATCACAATATTTATTTGAAATAGGTTAATATATTTTAGCATATATTATTACATAGTCCTTCACAGATCATGGATAATTAAAATAATACTCCCTCATTTAAATAAAAGTAAAGGTTGATAATTTAAGAACTTCAATAATTTTTCCATCACAAAAAGGTCAAATGCCTCTTTTCCAAAAAGAAAGATTCATGGCATCCTAACCATTATCATCTATATCTTCCTATAACGTTTTGTGCAATGAATACATAAATTCATGCTTTATTATTTGACTTAGTTACCCATTAATAAAATCAATGGGATAGGTTCCACTTTAAACTCTCGTTGCAAACCATAACCAATCTTTTAAACATCAACTATCAATTTTTCTTATAATTTCAACTATTCTTTCAAGACATTTGGTGTTACAGTTATAGATCTAAAATTTATTACATTATTTAACAATCTGTACACAACCCTTATTTGATAACAAAGATCATAGGGACATTTCTATCACCCTTTTTATCGTCCTAGGTAAGCAACTCAAACCTTTAATTTAAGATCTAAAAACTAGAAGTTCGCGTCGACAACCAGCCAACAAGCTACCTTCGAACCTGTGAATCACTCCCGGCCAGTTGAGGTAAGTCAGTAGCACTCAAAGTTTTTCATTTTGCTGATTTCCAAGGATGACAAAGGGGTTCAAAAAGAGTGAACCAGAGGATCATAGAGCCATTTATGAAAACCCAAGGGTTTTATCTATCCTCCGTAATGTGGGATGGATGCCCTTCATCTCCGGGCTGAGAGGATCTAACACAGAGGTGGCTTTGGAATTCACAAGAAACTTAAAGCACATCAAAGAAGAGCAGTTCATCACCCGGGTTAGAGGACTTCGTATAAGGCTGGATGAGGAAGCCATTGCAAAATACATAGGGCTACCCATGGGTCTACATTGGGCCAAGGAAGACATCGAATCCAACCAGAGTGCAAAGGCAGTTTTCTTTGGACCTGAAGAGGTTTATGAAGAAGACAAAAATGGAGTCAAGAGGGTCACTATGCCATCACCTTGGGATGAAGTAGCTACTGGCGTTTAGAAATATGTAACATGTACAGAGAGGCTGATCTATGTCCCTCTCTTCCATTTTCAAATTTTGGTTCTTCTGAGGCACAGGAGCCACATCACGCCAAACAACAACAAAAGCATTCCTTATTATCTTCTCCTGTCATTGGGAGAAATGAGAAAGAAAGTTGTTGAAGGAAAAGAGGATGCATTAGCCCACCATGGGCTAATCAAGTTGATAATTCGTGAAGAGTTAACAGTACAGGTCCCAGAAATTTCGTGGCAGGAATTTGTGGTAATCTCAACCAAGGATGTACAAAGGATGAAGGGTACACCTACTGTCAACATACCCCTAGCTTCTGGGCCAAAAGACAAGACCGCTTCTACATCAGGAGCTAAAAGAAAAATCGACCTGGATAGTGTGGCCAATACCCTGATAAAAATTAAACATTCAATAGATGGCTCCCGTCAAAATGAATCGAGGGTTTCCACCAGCGAGCAAGGGCCAAAGCGACAAAGCAAAAGGTTCACACAGCCACCCAAAATCAGGCAAGAAAAGGAGATAGAAAGGGAGCCCAACCCAATAATTCAGGATGTATCTGATGGTGATGACGATTGGGTAGACCAGGACAACCCAACCACACCTGAGGAACAGGATGATGACCAATGGAACCCCGCTAGTCAGGGTGTGAATTCTGCCGACCAAGACGTGAACCCTGAAGCCACTGACGGGCTAGATGAGGCACTGATAGGATTGGAAAAGGTCAAGGAGGAGTTGGAAACATTAAATATTAAGGCAAGAACATAGAGAAGCCAAACAACTCCACCAACAACCTCACTCTTTGTGCATGGAAAGATACAAATTTTGAAAATGTAGCACACGGGAGAGTTAAAACTGGCAGAGCAACAAAAGTGGGGAAGGTTCCAGCTGCAGATGTTAAAACAAGGCTTGTCTCTGGAATTGAACACTACAAGGGAATTTGTGGACACTTCCCTGGACTGCACAGAGTTGGAAAAGGATCAACTATGCGAATTCTTCTTGCACAACTTCGTGGTACCAAGCACACCTAACTGGTCACCTAATCCATATGTAGGCGAATTCCAACTGAGAGCATTATGATCTTGGATGAACCACGAGGTGGAAAGGACACAAGATGATCATATATACCTTGTAGAGAAGTGGAAAAATCAATTATGGATCAGGGCAGAGGCATCTCACCCTAAAAGGGTACTTTAGGCCCACCAAAGTATCACCACTGATGAAGAGATAATTCCTATCGTTCTTGAAAAACAGAAGGAGGCAGTCACACATTTTGATCTCACCCTTCAATGCACATACAAAGAGGTACAGGAGGCCATCAGTGATAGGTGAGAAAGGATTGGAGATGATTTGAGAAAGAAGGAGCCTCATTCCCCTCTCAGACTAGAAGCTGCTCTCGTCAAAGCTAAATTATACAGAGAATCCTTGATCAAGAATAAACTCAGATGGATTTCCATGAAGTTGAATCCTCCATTTTTCCTTCCTCTAATTATTAAAGAGCAGATTAATGAGGAAGGAGAGAAAAGAGCATGGGCCAGGGATGATCAGAGCATGGGTTACTACAGGCAAGCAGGGACTCCAAGAATGGTCGCATGGGACATCAAAGAAGCTATAGAAGATTTGAGTGTGTCACCCAAGGATGGGTGAATCCTTCAAGCTTGGGGGAGATGATGAACCCAAACTATAGGTATCCTATATCCTTTTGCCACAGTAAAACACAGGATATGATGAAGGAAATACACTATTTTGTGGGTTAATGATTTACTTTGATTATTTAATGAAGATGTTTTACGATTATTCTTTTTTATGCTTAAAGGGTGTCTTCTATAAACTAATTACATGAAAACAAGTATGTATGAGCAGGCGCAGGTACACTGAGGAGCAACATGCAAATCTAGCTCGAGGACTGAAAGACCATACGAGGCTCAACGCTCTTTTTCCCTGACTTATAGAGAAGGACTCTTGTTCAAACAAGATCGGCAATTAAAGCAATTAGTTAGGTTAGAACTTGAGGCATATATATATGGACCTCTCGGGTAGCAAGAGGTCCCTGTTGCTATTTTGTGGAATTACGTTTTTACATTTTACTGCGAAGACAATTTGTGTTATAGACTATTTTTGAACCATGAAGTTATTATTTTAATGAGGAGACTGATGTTACTTTCAAGCTTGCGTTTATAAGTTTTCCATACTCCTGAGTATGGGTTGGGGAGGGCCCCTCCAACACATAAGTCAGGAGCTTTACTTTGTTTTCAGGTATTTTCAATTTATGCTGTGAATCAATTTACTTCTTATCGTGTATGAAGATACCTTGATGGTGTTTGAATAGTATGGTTTTATTTCAGTTAAAAGATTATTTTCGTTCAGCATATTTTCTGTAGTTAATCAACGCTCATTTTGTAGTTCGGTAGGACGCATTCCGTAGTCTTGTAGCTGTGTTCGTGCACGCATATTTTGACATATGTTCTCATATATTTTTATATTGGTTATAAAACAATGATTCAGATCTAGAAAGCTCTTGCATATTTCTTTTATCAGACTTAGATCATAGAGGTTAATTACTTTAAGTTCCTTGATGTAATGATCATCACTTGTAGTGTTTAATCCGAATAGATTAGATTGGTTAATTCTCAGGATTAGATATTTATGTTCTGAATTTGGTTTTCAGCATTTAAGTTTTTAGGTTAGCCTTTCAATATTCAACATTTAATTTCAGTATTCAATTCTTAGATTAAACTCTCAGCTTTCAGCAGTTCAGTTCTTAGCATAAGTTTATCAAAGCTTTTGGCATTTCAATTCTTAGTATAGATTTACAATTTGCAGCATTTAAACTTCTTAGCAGAGGAATTTGTCATTCCTAGATTTACAGTCTTTTTAGCTCACCTTCATCTTGATTAGATAAACCTTTAATATATATCCCCACACCCTAAACACGACAAAGACTATCCTTTAGAGCACATACAGTGTTAGCACCTCTGAAGTTTGTACGTCCCCTGGGTTGATAATTAAAGTAGGCTCCTGGTCTAGCTGCCCTCATTAGGCATCCATTCTAAGAGCTCACCACATAGTTTCCAAGCCTTGCATAAGCACAACCCATTTAGCCTGATTATTCATTCGCCTTCCTAACCCCTAGGTGAACGACTTAATCTTATTTCCTATAGGGTCAAAAAGGACCCCTCTTGCACCTTCCTCCCCCGAAATAATTATCATCTATTACCCAAGGACAACATATTTCAATCAATGAAGCTCAGACTATATTTATAACAAAGATAGGGGGTAAATAGAGTTCATCTATATTATTCATTTGAAGCAAAATAAAAATGATGTTGAATTGTATTTTAAAGGGGATCAAAAAGCTAATCAATAATGGGATTGAATAGGTTTGAAACATTGGAATGATATTATGAACCATGGGCACCATAATCTAGTTCTTCTTGGAAAATAAGTTAGAGAAAATGGAAAAATATGAGCTAGGGAAGAGGAATAACTATTTTCCTAATAGATATTTATTAGACAAAAAACCAACTGGGCAAGGAAAGCATAGATTCAGTAAATTCAATCCCTTCTTTCACAATAAATTCAATAGTTCATTTATAGAATACAAGCAGCTCTAGTGTTAGCGATTATACAGTCACAAATATTAAAAAAAAAACCATCTCAATTATACAATAAATGCACAAACTATTGGTGATAATGAAGGCACTATCATGGCCCTCATGGCTTCCCTTTAAAATGTTTATTATTTAATGCTTATAGTCAGGATGAGAATGAATGAGAAGAGAAGTAAAAGAGAAAAATGTTTCTTGATGCTACAAAAGAGTGATACTCGAGGAAGATATTTAGTTTCTAATGGAGCATTTCCTCTTTTTAAATCTCTTTAACCATTGGAATGAATATTTGATGAACCTCTTGTGTACATGATAAAAGTATCTCTCTTATGGACAATTGGGGTAAAAATGAACTTGAAATTAGGTTAAAAAGAATGTTATGGAAACCACTGAGATCCATCCATTCTCTTGTCACCTACTAATTCATGTATTTTGACTTATGTCTTGATGTATTCCTAATATGCATCATTGTCCCTTAATCTCATAAAATTAAGGGAACACAATCAAACTCTAACTAAGAATAATTGTTGTTGCATTTGGTTGATTTCCTTTTCTAGCTCTACATTTCCTTTTAGATATGGGTAGGTAGCTTCGCATGAGGTGAAATTGTTGCTAGTAGTTGAGAGGGTACTTTCTTCCTAGATGGAAATTCCTTGATTACTAGTTTCTTATCTTACCAAGTTTATTTTATTCATTTGGTCTTTCTTGCCATGAATAGGGTTGCATGCTTCTTCAAAGTACAAACATTTATCAAAGTATTTTCAAGTAACACATTTTTTAATGTGTTTCTTGTTTTTAGTGGGTGGGGTCCATCAAAAGTATGCAGTGTGGGTAGTCGTTGGATGCAAAATTGAATTCCGCATCCAACGAGTACTCCCGCTCAAAATTTGAGTAAAATTATATGGGGATAGGTTGAATATACGAATTAAAAATTAGTTTTTTTTTAATGACAAATATGCCAAGTCAACCATTATGGTTGACTCATATTCTTAAAATTCTATCCGTTCTTGAATTCCAATGCATCAATGGATTGTATTCTTATAAGGCCCATTTTAGACCCCAAATTTTCTCTAATGAGGAGAAAGAGGCCTCATCATGAGATTGGGTTCAATTTTGAAATTGGGGAGAAATGTTCGAAGGAAATGTAAAAAGAGTCCCAATTAAGGGACCAGACCCAATTTTGAAATATGGAAGAATATTTCAAAGATAAAGAAAAAGAGGGCTCCATTAGGAGGTTGAGCCCAATTTCAAAATCGAGAAGAAAGGTTTGAAGGAAAATGAGAAAGAGGCATGATCAAGAGATCAGGATGTATTTCAAAATCAAGAGAAAATTTCAAAGGAAAAATAAGACAGGGTGAAAATAAGAGATCGAGATCAATTTCGAAATTAAGAAAAAGAGTTAAAAAGAAAAATGAAAAGAAGGCCTAATTTTGAGGTTAGGAAGAAACTTTGTTAGGTGAAAAATTAAAAAAGAAACAAAGGATAAACTAATTTAAAGATTCAACAAATTAAAAGCTTCCAAATATTTACAAAGAGCTCAAAAGATAAAACAACTTGACTAAGTTTCAAAAACTATAAACATTTGAAAATTTCGAATGCAATTTTCCATAAAAGTTGTTAAAGACTTAATATGATGACAACACATTAAACATTAGTATACACTATAACTATAACTAACTTATAAACATTACAATAAAGTAACTCATGATTAGTGTAATGTATAAGTACATCTATTGCAAGTCAAGTAAAAATATCATCACAAAATAATTATAAACATATATCATTATAAGTATTTAAATTTTCTAAACAAACATATATAAATTATCTTAAAAGTGAAGCACATTGAGTCTCCAATTGATCCACATAAAAGAACTACAAGTACTTATATTCTCTAACTAAAAACATAAAAATTCATGAGTACAATGATTCACCATGAACTTGATAACATCAAGATGTACTATTATTGTTGTTTAAAAATTGACAACATGGAGAACACATAGAAATTTTCCAAATATTTCACTTTATATGTTCACTTTAAACATTTACACACATCTAGTTTATATTCATATCTTCATATGGATGAGAGATGTTGCTTGTAATAACATGGTTCGGACATTAACATGTTCAGGACTAAGCACTACTTAAAGGAGTATAGAAAGTAAATGAATCCGTCCAAAACTAACAACTCCTTTATAATATGGACTAACACTTTAAATTTGTCACCTTCATCGAGTTGTCCTTTCAGTAATAAACACTCTCAAAACAAAAAATCTACTTAGATATTAAAAATGTGTTACTATAATTATATTCTAAATGTTTATATTATTTAAATGAAATTCAATGCACTTACCCATTAATATGCAAATTAATATTTGGAATATCACAATCTAGCCTTGATTTAACATGTTCAACATCTCTATTGTCATCTTCTATTTCTTTCATTGCGATAACTTGTTTTCCCTTCCTTGGGATAACACTGATATGCATATGGTTTCATCATGCATATCTTAATTATAAGAAGATAGTGATATTAAAGATTCATTTAGATTTGATAGAGACAAGTAAAGAAACATGCAATATTTGAAACAAAAATTCTATATTTATGACAAAATAGTTAACCAAAAACTTTATCCTTGAGTCAATATCACCATTATGACCCATCGTAAGCTTCTTACTAGATTATTTTTTTTTTTTTTTTTTATTTTTTTTTTTTTTTATTTTTTATTTATTTTTATTTATTTTTTATCTGAAGCAGGAAAAACCGATACCATGCTCCTGACAGCCCAGTGTGGTATAGGGGAAAACAATCCCCAAACCGCCTGCGCATAGGACTGCCAATCATCGTGCAGGATCCATCTAGGCAGCTGTTGCGACTCCTACCCTGAGCAAGCAGCTGTTTTCCCCCAAACTTCACCCTTGGCGGTGGAAAACCTGGCGACCTGAAATAACCCGCTGGTTGTCCGTAAGGGAGCAAGATTTCACTCTTGCCAAATGCCTCTTAGGAGAGCTAGTCTAGTATCAACCGAGGAGGCCGGAGCGTTTCGCTCAGGCAGGAGCAGTTTATCCTCTTACTACAGGAGCAAATGGCGGTTTCAGCCTTCCAAAGTTCCCAAGCTAAGGTCAGTTTCAGATAGTGGTCATCGATGAGGCTACCACCAGAGCTGTCATGTGCCTTAGCAAGGGCACTGAACCCTATTGAGTTTATTCTCCTCCAAAGAGCCAGTGGTATTGTATGACCACCTGGCAGGGTTCTGAATCTCTCCTAACGGTTGAACCAAACCGTGGCAGTTTAACGTCCTACCAAGGACTAAACGGTGGTTTCAGCCATTCAAAGTATGCTATCTTACTAGATTTATCAAAAGAGGTTATATAAAATAAATTAATTCCCTAACATAACAACTATAAATAAAATTCTAATTAATAATATATGGCATTAAAAGGACAAAATCTACAAGAAGAAACATGTGGTTACATGCTATTAAGTTAATCTTGACTCGGTGAATGAGTCATTGAGATAATATTGGTAAAGCAAGTGGTTTTTGGGCCCGTGATATTGTGCACACAAGAATGCATGTAATGAATCTTATAAAAAGGGCTTGGCATACTCCATTGTAAAGTGTCCTTGCGGTTAGTGGGTGAGCTCACTTGGCCTGGCTTGGCTAGTTTTGGCTAAGGGTAATGCAAATCTTCATTGATGTTGGTTTTTCCCTTCATGGGTTTTCCAGGGAAAATTTTGTGTTAATTATTGCTATGGTAATTCTCTCTCACTATATCTATACTCATTAAATTCCCAACAACTGGTATCAAAGCTACAACCTCCATTCAAACCTCTACATCATTGCAATTATTTTTCTATTTAGCATAGATATATTGTTGCCATGTTTGGTCTCCCTATCAATATACAAGAAAAGGAGAATCATTGCTCTGGGTGAAAGTGTAAGGACATGAGAAGAAACCCTAGCCCATTTAAAGGCCCAGGTGTCTACCTCATGCGAGAGCTTGAGAAAGGAAATGATTTGATTCTCATAGTCTGAGGAGAAGAAGCTACCACCAAAACAATTGTTTTCCATAAGAGAAACTGTGTTTGAAATTTTCCACCTTGGATTAAATATGCCAAAATATACCCACATAAAAGAAGCAACCCTATTTAGGTTTGTGTGGAGAAGCCAACCCATGACTTTCAAGAGTTGTTGTGAAGGAGCTGTTGAAGGAGATGCGTCCAAGTAAAGAAGAAAACCATCATTGAAAAAACCATGAGAGAAGAGACATATGTGCAATCATTCGTCATTGTCCACTGCATAGAGCAAGAGAAGAGTTTCAAGTGTTTAGAATTTGGTGTTGATGTTTGCAGAAACCTGATCATGTGTAGAACTTGTAGTAGAAGATAGGTGCTACCTCGCGGTGACAACTCATACACTAAGAAATTGGAGGTTGCATGCAAATAAATGAAGCCACCCACAATGAGGAGAAAGAGACGAGGAACAAATCCGAGCTATCACGTACCCAAAATTTGCAAAAATTTAATTTTTTTCTAAGTGGTCTTATTTCCCTTCCAAATGGTCTAATCGCCATTAAAATGCTTTGCAGAAATATAATTATATAATCAGTATATAAATTTGTATTTAATAAATGCGTCATGTAATGCTTCCTAAAATTTATCATTGAATATTTATGCAAGGGTGTTAGTACATACTTACAACAGGTGGAAATTACCCTTTTATCTTAAGTGATTCTCATGCACTTCATTGGTTCCTAAATTTGTATTTAATAAATGCGTCATTAATCAGTATCTGAATTTGTATGTAATAAATGCATCATGTAACACTTCCTAAAATTTATCATTGAATATTTATGCAAGGGTGTTAGTACATACTTACAACAGGTGGAAATTACCCTTTTATCTTAAGTGATTCTCATGCACTTCATTGGTTTTCGTATGAAACCTTTGTATGTAAAGAACCCAAGTGATTGTATACTAAGTTTACAAAAAATATAACTTCAACCATAGAGACCTTCCAAACATTGATAACATACTTAGCACATATTTAAATACCACCATTCTAAATTGAGGATTTACAACTTGAACCAAAATGATACTTACATCTTTATGGTCCTCATTTGAACATACGAAATATCCTTTAAACAACATAAACATGAAATACCCTTTGCCCATATGCATTCGACAAATGTGTTATAAACATCAACTATTAAGATAACTCATATGAGAGGAAAATCATACAATCGTCGTGAAGGCACATACACATATAATAAAGGCCATAGACAAATAAACGAGACCAAAAGTAACGTGGTTCACCCGTACATGGGCTAGTCCACAAAGGTGTGCATTAATTATTATCAGGCAAAAAATGTAATAGGATTACAACGAGCAACATGGTTGCTGCAACAAGATTCCTTCTCCATTTGTCATGTCTCTGTCACATAGATCTTTTCATGAATCAACCATATATATATAATACCCTAAAATTGAATCCCAATTATCTTCAAGGCAGCAAATAACCATAACAAAAAGGCTAGAAGGAAACCTTATTTTCACAATAAGGAATGTCTACAATAATATGCACGAACCAGCATAACAATAAACATCATTTTAACATATTGTAAGGACAACTATGTTTGTATCCCTAAATGATTTCTCTTAACGTTTTCAAATAGTATCTACAACTATTTTTACTGAGACATAAGTAAAAATCTTTATATCTCTATTTTAATATGACAATATCTTCAACCTAATGATATATACTTTACTTATATCACAATATTTATTTAAAATAGGTTAATATATTTTAGCATATATACTTACATAGTCCTTCGTAGATCATGGATAATTAAAATAATACTCCCTCATTTAAATAAAAGTAAAGGTTGATAATTTAAGAACTTCATTAATTTTTCTATCACAAAAAGGTCAAATGCCTCTTTTCCAAAAAGAAAGATTCATGGCATCCTAGCCATTATCATCTATACCTTCCTATAACTTTTTGTGCCATGAATACATAAATTCATGCTTCATTATTTGACTTAGTTACCCATTGATAAAATTAATGAGATAGGTTCCACTTTAAACTCTCCTTGCAAACCATAACCAATCTTTTAAACATCAACTATCAATTCTTATTATAATTTCCACTATTCTTTCAAGACATTTGGTGTTACAGTTATAGATCTAAATTTTTTTACATTATTTAACAATATGTACACAACCCTTATTTGATAACAAAGATCATAGGGACATTTCGATCACCCTTTTTATCGTCCTAGGTAAGCAACTCAAACCTTTAATTTAAGATTAATATATTATTCTTTAAACAAAAGTGTTTGCAAACTTATTTTACAAATGTAAGACCAATCATATATAGTAGTTGCTTATCATATGAGTATACTTCATAATATACGTTACTCTAACTCTCTCCATGAGATTCGTTTTATACTAACAAGGGTAAGTAATATCCCCATGATTTATTTATACATAGGATCATTCTAACTTTTATTCAAGCTACCTTTTAAGTATAATTAAGTAATGGCGGTAAATGAATTTAAGATATATTTATAGGACCTATAATAATATAAAAGAATTTCCGAATCCTTTTCCTGCACCAAGGTGGAATAGATTGACAACTATTCGGCACATCAATAAATAGCTATTATTTGTCCCGAAATGGAAGATTTGACACATAACTTTTACCCTAAGTCAACTTTATATACACTCATAGCGGAAAATAAAAGACATCAAAACACCTAGGATTTCTATGAAGAGTTAAATTGCAGATCATTAAAATAATTCTTCATGATTTGCACGGTAGATGGTGATAAAACGGAGAATATAATTTAAGTCTATCAGTTTGAACAAATCGATGTGTGAGAGACTGAGTTGTCCTTATGGACAAAACGAAACTAACTGGTTGTCTAACAAGGCGATAGAACAATGGATAAGTTTGGCTAAAGTTTTAAACATAGCGTAACATACAGACTGAGAAAATCCTGAAAATCATTCCTTCCAACTACTAGATAGCAATTTCAATAAATCCTTATGTCTCAGCATTCATAAACAATACTGCTATCTAATATTTGCAGTAGCCAACCCTTCGACAACCACACATATTCCTGATAGGGATCATTTGCCACTATAAACACTTTCCAAAGCCACAACATTAATGGAGCCAGCCATTGAGAGTGAACTTGAATGGCATATGGAGTTACCATATAGACATTTTATAGAGTAACTATGGGGTGAAGGCCCATACACTTATGGTTTCAATTGCTGACCTAAACCTATATATAGATTGTCTTCTTTTTCGATCTATCACATCATCATATCATGAAGCTTTGCTCGTGCTTAAGCATATGGTGTCTCTTGACATCACCACTACTCTTAGAATATTTGTTATATACTTATGTCTTTTCTATATATTCCAACAACAACAACCAATTGTTGGGGACAAATAAATACTCAAATCAACACACATAATTCAAGAAATAAATCATCGAGAACCATTAAGGTTGCTATTGTGTTGAGCACTATGGGTGGAATCGTGGGAGTATTTGTAGCATTCAGAATTTTGATCCTAGTGTTGCTCAAAATATCGAAGAGAAAAAAAACAAGGAGATAAGAAAACTAACAGCAGAAAATTCCTTAATGTGGTTCTCCTTATATCTACTAGCTAATGCAAGACGGTCTTTCCATTTTTCCATTGTAGGGGCATATTTTAGTTCTGTATATGGGTTGATAAGATTTTCCCATACAAGACAGATGTTCTTCCTTTCTACTCAACCCACACTTGAGCTAGTTGTTTTCGTAGCAAAAGAAAGAAAGATGAAAATACGATCTTATCCATGTATCATGTCAAATATTTCCTTAAGGCAACTCAATATTGACATATTTATAGATAAGAATCACATGTGTTTTTCATTGGGCTTGTCCTGCTTTTCCTTTTCTTTTTCTCAGTATGAAACAGAAATAAACAGTGGGCCATCCATCATCTATCAGGCATTACAGGTGGCTCTGTGATCCACATGGTTGGATGGGTTTCTATTGATTGGACTGTCTCTGTATGCAACATGGGATATCTCTGTATGCAACACGTCTTCTTCATTCTCTAATGGTCAAGACAAACCAGACAGTTCCCCCATTGAAGACAAGGAATTACTATTAGGTCTCAATGTATATTCTTATCACCAGGGGATTTTTGGGGTAGTGTGGGAGCATGTCAGGCGATGGCAATTCGCTTATGGCTTGCATTGTCTCCATATCTTCAGATAGTTTTGTTTGCAGAACATCCATTAGTGTTGTCATTCGCAAAAGCACTAGAGCCTCGTGTCACAGTGGAGGCATACATTGATTTCATGTAAGTAGCATTATGCCAATCGACCCCAATTTTTTTGTTTAGTTTCTTCGTTTGGTTGTTGCTTGTTTCATTTTTCTATAACGATGATTTTTCAATATGAATGCCTTCTATGACCAATCTTTTTTATATTAGTTGTACACCAAATTCCCCTTTTTGTTGATTTATATTCTTCACACCCTTATATTGAGGGATTGTTATCTTTGAGAGAAACCCTTACCTTCTATTCATCCCACATCATGTGTAACCATGCCTAAACACAATATAAACAACCATAAAACATACAAATCATACCATGACTATCTCATTGATTCGACCATACATTAATATACCAAAATAATAATAAATCACATTATCATTTTCTTTTCTTTCCAAAAGGAGAAAAACCGTGCTCAATATTGTTAAGGATATCCCACAATCACCCATTTCAAAAAAAATATTTAATCAATGGACATAAAGAATTTAATGTGCCCACTGCATGTAAAGAAGTTGAAGAAGAAACTGCAAAACATTATCGATATGAAATTTCTTCCAAGGTGCAAGTTCCAAAGCAAATGATGAAGATGGATTACTATGAACTTCCTTTGTGTATTGTCATAACCTGCTTCGCATTTTCCGAATTGAAATAAAATAAAAAATCAAGATCAACTTAAGCTATTTCAAACATTTCCAACTATTCTATTCGGAAAGATTTTATAGAAAATAGTACATGTAGATACACCTATGAAAATTGTGGTTTTTACATTATTTACAATAGAAATCCAATATATTAATTTTTTCATCCATCAAATCCAGATTTACTCTACCATTTTCATAGCCACAGATTAGTTTTCTAGCCCTCGAATCCATATTTACTCTATATTTTCATAGCAGTTGAGATAGACATGCCTAGAGAGAACATCAATTCTCAAAGAGATCAAAAAATTCCTTCATGGATCATTGTGTTGACCAAACATTTTTATGTTGTTCTTTCAATGAGATTTAATCCAAAAAAATTCCATAACTTTTTATTTAAAGCACTGTATAATGACTTGAAATTGGTTGTATATAATGGGAGAACACATTGATATGGAGCACAATGTTGAGATAATTTTCTTCTGCAAATCAAATAGATGGACACGCTATTGCAATGTTGTTAAAAGGTTTAGAGGAATATGAAACATGTGCTAATCTCAACCTTCTATCCGAGTTAGAGACACCCCATTAGGAAGACAATCCAAACTTTAATATGTTAAATTAGAATCTTGATTAAATTAGAATATGTTAAATTAGAATCTTGATTTTACCTTTAATATTGTTGGAACATAACTCCCATCTAGACCTTGGTTAATAATCCTTTCCTAAGGTTCCAATTGTTTAATGTAAGTTGTTCCATGGTTTGGCTTCATAGTGCCTAGTCTAGGGGGTTTGTCCACATATTAGACTAGTGGTTTGTCATTATAGCCATTTTTTTCCACAAGTGTTCCCTTTCCTTATTCTAGGGAGTCAAAGGCACCCTACTTAATGCATTTAATGAGGCGGGCACATCACTTCCTTGTTTTATGGGATAAGGTTGGACCAAGGGCGCTAATGCACTAGATTTGGTCAAATTGCTCATTAATGGTCACTACCAAAGCCCCAAACCACCTAATTCACACTGATAATGATTCCATCCACATTATTGACTTTTCTAACTTCCTCATGGTCCTCATAGGTTCATTGGACCTCATTATGGCCCAATACAGGAGTTACACTTGGCACAATGTCATAGATTGGGGGGAATTACTCCACTAAGCCTAACATTAATGTGAGCTACTCAACTGCCTCCTAAGGATCAATAATTTCTCTCTTGAGAAGCTTTATAAATTGTACACATCTTATTGAAGCTTTACATCAATTGTGTTCTATCTCATGTATTTATGTTTCAATATTTCTTCTATTTTCTGCTAAACTCTCTGTAAAATCATTGTGAGGACTAGTTTGTTTCTAGATCTTGGCTTGTAAAATTATTGCATGGAATAAAGGCCATATAAATTTCACATGGTATCAGATCCTAGGTGAGATGAGCATAGCTGCTTCCAGTAGTGCACCAGAAGCAGTGGAGCAAGCACATAAATACTTGGGGAAATTGCCTTGAAGCCATTGGAGAAATCCTTTGGAGTTTACCCAGGTTTGATGTGCTACCGAATGTGCCTATTTTCTAATTAAGTATCTCATATTGATCCAAATAGTCTTCCAGTATAAGTTTTCAGAGTTTTTTTTGCAGGTACAACAACTTCTACATGGATTCGAAAGTTCATCTTCTTACTCCATTCAATTATGTTGAGTGGAAGCCTAAAATGTGTGCATATCTCAGGAGACAATGTCTCTATGATGTGTCCATTGGTGATGAGAGTGAACCAGAGTCTTATGAAGAGAAAAATGATTGGCTAAATTACTGTGATAGAGAATTCATAGTTATGTGTCTATCCATGTCTCCAAGTATGCACTACTTTATTGGTTCTGTAGACTATCCATTTGAGCTATGGTCCAACTTGGACAAGGCTCTTTATAAGCAGAAGATTGGTGCATGGAGTGATACTATGGACACCTCAATATGTGCTCTCCCTCCTAATGTCTCGGCCTCTACTCTCTTTGATGAATTTGTTCATCAAGATCAAATGGCAGAATATTCAACACAAGTTCCTGTTGGTACATATCTCTTTTCTTCAAATGCTTCCTCTACATGTTATGAAGTAGAATGTGAAGAGACATCATCTATTGCACAACATGTTTTTTCTAATGATGAAGATAAAACAAATGGATCTTCCATTGTAGAGTAAGAAATATCTCTCCACTTATTTTTCTCCTATCATACTTATTCTACTGAGGATTCTCTATCAATGATTTGTCTAGAAGATAAGCATTCTTCCTATGATTTTGCTGATGAGCAATATTGTGATTCATTGGATATTTTGGAGTCTGGATCAGATTATGGATTTCATGCATTCGCACTCCTTGGTCCCATGTCTCCTCTCACTTCTTACATGTTCACATGCACACTTCCTCGAGGTACTTTTGAAGTTGGAGACAGCATGCATTCGCTTGGGTTTAAGCCTCAAGCACATCAAGCTTCCTATGGTTCGAATTTCAAGCATTTGGACCATATACAAGCATTTGGAGTTGATATCCAAACCTATTTGTTCTCTCATGAGTCTTCTCATTCGAATTCTGAGGATTATCAATCAGTTGTTGCAGCTCATTCAAAGATAGATCCTCTCATGGGTTTGCAATTTGGTGTGACATTGGATGCTATGGAGGACGAATTTCAGTATGGAGTTGTTTCATTTGCTCTCACTGTCATGCTTCCTATCCATGGCATGATTATGATTGGCACTTGTTCTCAGAGTTGCATAGAAGATGGAGGACATTATCATTCACTTGGGATTGATTCTCAAGCTCATCAAGTCTCATTTGGATTTGTTCTGGCCACATTTGGTATGATGATCAAATATGAAGAGCACCCGCTTGCGCTTGCTTCCATAGTTGCAAGTATCATTGATCCAAGCATGGGAGCAACATCCACTTCTTCCAAAGAAGAAGGTTCCTCTAGACATTTGAACAAGTTCACAACTACTTGTGTTTTGGAGTAGTTCAATTTATTTTGGTGTATTTCATGTCCATTTTAGGGGGAGGATTTTCCCCAAGTGGTTTTGCCTCTTTCCTCACTTACATGGATGAATAATGTAAAGGTTGACCATAAGCCTTTGTTGCTTGGGCCCTCATAATAATTTTCTTTGCTCACAACCATTTTGGCTTAGGAGGTGGGGTGTTGGAACATAATTCCTATCTAAACCTTGGTTAATAATCCTTGCCTAAGGTTCCAAGTGTTTAATCTAAGTTGTTCCATGTGTTTGGATTCATAGTGCCTAGTCTAGGGGGTTTGTCCACATATTAGACTAGTGGTTTGTCATTATAGCCAAGTTTTTCCACAAGTTTTCCCCATTTCCTTATTCTAGGGAGTCAAATGTTCCCTACTTAATGCATTTAATGAGGCAGGCGCTTCACTTCCCTATTTTATGGGATAAGATTGGGCCAAGGGCGCTAATGAACTAGATTTGGTCAAATTGCTCATTAATGACCACTACCAAATCCCCAAACCACCTAATTCTCCCTCATAATGATTCCATCCACATTTATTGACTTTCCTAACTTCCTCATGGTCCTCATAGGTTCATTGGACCTCATTATGTCCCAATAGAGGAGTTACACTCGGTACAATGCCATAGATTGTGGGAATTACTCCATTAAGCCTAGCATTAATGTGAGATACTCAATTGCCTCCTAAGGCTCATGAATTTCTCTCTTGAGAAGCTTTATATATTGTACACATATTATTGAATAATAGAGAAGTGGATTTTACATCAATTGTGTTCTATCTCATGTATTTCGGTTTCAATATTTCTTCTATTTTATGCTAAACTTTGTGTAAACTCTTTGTGAGCACTAGTTTGTTTCTAGATCTTGGCTTGTAAAATTATTGCATGGCATCAAGGCCACAGGAATTTCACAAACATGTTTATACTTAGTTCAATTGTTTGTAGGCAATTTTAGTTTTAGTTGGCAGTGCTTCACTGAGATAAATTTTCTTGTAGACATTTATGTGAATATGGTCAGATTTCTAGGTAACCATTGCTCATGTCTTTACTTCTGTTATGATTTAGGTTGAAGAGCTACTGAAGCAATTTTTGAATGTTTTCACCCTTCAAGTTCAAATGCCAATCTCATATTATCTGAGCAACCCTCACAATTTTATTACAAAAATCACCCTTTACAACAAAGTAGTTAATATACTAAACAACATGACTATTCCTGATGAGTTTTTTCCAATTTCAATTGAGATGGAAAAAATAAATTGCACGGGCGTATGAAACTTCACAAATATAGGACTTGTAAGCCACAATAGGATTTTTGATATGTATAAGGACTACATCGATCCAAACTTCAAATGGGTAAATTTTAACCTTGAAGAATAGGCTAAAGTGATAGTTTCCCCTCGGAGCAACAATGAATTGGATACGTCCAAATTGAAGGGAGAGTTCCCAAATCTATTTCCAATCAAGGATTCACTTTTGAAGTATGTATTTGAGCCTAAAGAGAAGAATATGTTTGCAAATGGAGCATAGTCATTCGATGATATTTATTTAGTGCTGATTTATTTAGTTTATTTGGCTTCCTTATTTCGTTGAGCTTCCAAGATTAGAAGTTCCCAACTTAGATCCAGACATCAGGAGGGAAACATTTTTCTTGGCCTGGATAGTCAATAGTATGCATCAAAACTATTTTTTATTCGAGGAACATCAATACAAATGATTTTTCAATTCATTTGTTAGTTGAAAGTTGTAGGATGCAAACTGCCGATAAAGATTCCATGTAATACTATTTGCCTTGTAAGTTCAATATACTGATAAAGTTGTAGTTTTGGAAGTATTTACTTATATGTGGGAAATCATACCAATTTTCTCCTTTCCATTTCCTTGCAATATTGCATGAATTAATTCAATTCTTTTAACATTTTTATGTTTCAAAGAAATATACTGGAGAAATTGATAGAGTTGTGATTTGGCACAAATTTGCTTTGTAAGACTTGTGCTAATTAATGTGTAATTCAATACTCAAATTTGTAATTCCAGTATGACCCTAAAAGGTTTTTTAAAATAAGGAATGCTTAGGGATGCATGACCCTAGAAGGAGTTCTTAGAAGAAATACGTATTTTTACTTTCATTGCGACTGTTACAAGAGTTAACTTTTCCATTTGCTTTGTCAAATTAATTAAATTTATTATTTTTGTCTTTTACATAAAATCTTGAAGTAGATAATTGAAGAATGAAGTTTGGTAGTCATTCATATATTCTTGACTAAATGATAATTCTCAATTGATCCTAAATTATATTATCTAATATATAATTTGTAGTCTGTGACATTCTATAGTTTATTAGAGCTTGTCCTCATTTGAATTTGAACCATATTATTAATGCTTAAGAAGTATTTATCATGGTTCATAGTTGAAATACAATATAGCCTCTTTATTTACGCGGGTATATTTATGGTCTTACACTTTGTTAGCACTCAGAATTTCTCCCTTGGTTGTGGAAGGATAATTCCAAGGTAACTATTTCAAACCAATCTTTAGGAGGAAAACTGGTTTTTTTCCTACCAGAGAGGGATTTCTCAACAAATAAATACGATGGCCAGAAATATTTCAGAATGATTATGCTTTAATATTGTAAAAGGATGAAACACGGGGATACCATTAAGCATGGAGTCAAAATCAAAGATATTTTAAAGATAAACATAGTTTAAACAATGTATGTTGTTATAAAGGCAAGGTATTTATTGGTTCACAGTTGAGTTCTTGATTGAAGATGATAATAGAAGAAAAAATAAACATTCCATTAACATTGGGCATCGATTGCATATGAATCCAACACCACCTTTAGAAGAAAAATTATGAATACTTAGATCCCTTAGATCAGAGCATGACAACATGAATTCTGACCTAAATAAAATCTTATCTAATCATGAAAGAAAACATAATGAAAAGAGGTAACATAAAAGACAATCACATAAGAGGAAGAAAATTACAGAATGTAAATAGATAACACAAGAATCTTCGTTCTAGAAAATATGCTCAACTCTGTAGGGATTTTGTATTAATTCTTGAAGAAGATTGATACAAAATAAGTGTCTCTTTCATAGGTTCCAACCTTGATTACATTGAAAAACATGTATTTATACATGAAAAAAGGCTTTTTGAGCCAAAACATAACTGCCTATTTCTAAAAATAGGAAGCTGCAATTGTTTATTACATACTATTTCTGTCAAATTTGTATTTTATAATTTTCAAAATATAACACTCTTGTGTCTTCTTTATCAACTGCAACTTCTCGTACAAATCTCTTGTTCAGACAAGAGTCTTCATGTGTGTAAATTATACTTCATCTTGCCATACGTTTCCACTATTTTCCATTGTTTTGAAGAAGGGATTTCATAACTAGTCATCTCTTTAACTAAAACTTTCATCTCCACATGATCTACAAAAGATATTGGAGGTAGATTTGCTCCTATCATCACCAACTGATTTAAAATTTCAAAATCATCTATAAGCTTTTCCAATATAATGTTTCCTGTCAAAACATGGGTCATACCTTCAAACTTTTGATGATCCATTATGATTTCAAACAACAAATTTTTATAATCATTTTGGGAAATCAAATTGTTTTCTTCATTCCAAAATGAAGGAAGCCCTTTCTTAATCAAATCTGGAAATAAACCTTTGAAAGACTCAACCTGTTGTTTAATTTGATTTACTTTAGCTTGGACATTTGCAACATGAGAATGTTTTCCAAGGATTCTTCTAGCCCCATTTATTATTGTTATTCATTTTTTGATTTCCAGTGCTTTTATATCATCTTCTATTAGAGTATTAAGAAAATTAATTGTATTTTGAGTTGTTTCCTTTGGCTTCTTATCTAAAGTCTCCCTCATGGCTGTACAACTTTGCATACTCTCATTTGCCACTGTTTCTTTAATATTCATAAAATTTAGAAATGGCCTGAATTTTACAGCTTCATTTATTATCAAATCCCAAATCATGTGCCTAGAACCTTACAGAGGAAGTTGCACTATAACCTGAGAAATTAACTTTTCATTTTTATCAAGTAACTCTTTATTCTTATTTTCAAGCTCTTTTCTCTCTTCTTCTTTCTTTCGGTTTTCTTCATTTAATTTTTTATTTTCTTCCTTTAATTCCTTGATTTCTTCTTCCTTTAAGCTCACCTGAGACATAGCTTGAACCAAAATTTTTGTATTTGTCTCTTCAATTTCTTGTCCTATTCTCTTCTTTTCTTGTATTGTACCTACTAATTTATTTTTCAAATCTTCAATTTGAGTCTTAAGATTATGCTGTACTTTTCCCAGCTCACCTCATGTTCTTCAAATTTAAGTAGATTTTCTTTACAATCATCCAACTCTTGTGATAGATTTTCTCTCTGTTGACACAAACCCAGTCGACAGGGGTTCCTCACTCTGTCGACATCCAACCCACCGCGATCTCCCTGAGCACCGGCCCAGATAGGTTACCCCGTCTAGCAACACCTGTGGAGCAGATGAAGTCTCACCCGAGATGTTCAAGGGAGAGCTGACGGAACCATGTTTTCACCGAATAAGGAAGGACTCTTATGCATCCGCTTAATTAACTTATAACAACATTACATAACAGATCTAACCATTCAACTTAGGTATTAAACATAATTGCAACATCATTTAACAGATCTACTACTGCACAATAGATATAACAGTAAAACATTAATTGCAGCAAGAAAACATCGCATCATTCACAGATTCGTATTGCATAATTCATTCATCACATGGAAACAGAGAAGACACAATGATTCTACTCAAAAAAATTTCATATCATATTCATCTTCGCAAAAACACAGATAAAACAAGATAATCCTTCTGTCGCCTACCCAGATTCAAACAGACTCAGTCTGATATTCCACAATGACAATTCTCTTCCTAAAGATAGGATTTCCCATGATGACCCCAAAAATGCATAAACTACTATTGACTTGCACAACTAACTCATCAAACTGCCTACCAACAGGCCCCCAACATAATCTTGTGGCTTGCCCTCAAGCCACGTCAGCTGGACATTGTGTACTCGTTGATCTTCAGTTGGAAATCTTCATACTGTTGACTGATCTCTCGGTCTTGGTCTTTGGTTGTTGCAGCGATTTCCTGAAACTATGTCACATTTTGTGCTGATGGTTGCTCAACCATCTTAGAATCAATAGTCGTCTTGCCGTCCTACATAGTCTTGAGTGCAGAAAATGCCTTTACTGAAAGTTGGGTGCCAATGTCTTGGAACTCGTCCAACTGTGTGTTGCACTTTCTCTGACGCTCCTGGGCCCTTACGGCTCTCTACTGCAACTCCGTCAGCTCTGTTTACTTGCATACGTGAACCACCAATGGTAGCGCTTTCAGCGAAGTCGTCATTGTCGCAAGCTTCCCTTCTACGTCCTACGCTAACTTGGTTAGCTGCTCCAACTGTTCGTCCTGGACGACGCTGCCTCAAAACTGCGCCGTCACTTTGGTGACCTTTGCTGCTTCTTGCTCCAACTGTTCCAGCTGGGTCACCAACTCATCCATGGCACTTTTCCTTTCTGCCACCTACTTTGGTGGTGTGCTTGGTTGCGCCAAAGCCCGCAAATCAGCATTGTCTTGTTGCAACTGGGCGATGACGGTCCCAAATATTTGCACTTTTTCAACCGCATCCAAATCTGCGGTGGGTTCTAGTACGTACTAATAGGCCTCCATAACAGCCACTTCCAGTCGCACTTTGCTATCCCACAAGGTAGCTTTCTCCACTGTCAGTCGATCCTATTCTTTCTTCAACTCTTCAATGGCGTGAGCTTTGTCGACATTCACCTCCTCCAGCTTGTTCTCCAGTTCATCTACCACCTCTTGCGCCACTACTACCTTTCCCTTTAATTCGGTGACCTCCTTCTGAGCCGCTGCCTCATTCTCCTGCGATCGCAAGAGCTGACTGCCGACGTCTTGTTCTCTGTCGACCAACTCCTGGATGGAAACCGCTTGCATCTGTACTAATTTCTGCGAGGAAAATGCATTGATGTCGATCGGCAATCCTTGTGACTACTGAAATGAGGCCTGGAGCGCCTCATTATCGATTGCAATCACAATCGGGGGAATTTGCACATTTCGAACCCACGGTGTAGTGCTGATTGCGCCAATTACCTGCACAGGTGCTACCTCTGGTTCCTTCTTCGAAACAATAGGAAATAAGGAATCAAGGCAAGCTTTTACCTCATTGAAACCTGCTTCCGCCTGTGCCGTCATTGCTTTAGCTGCCGCATTTGTTGCATTTGTTAAGGACACAATCAACCATTCCATCTGCACTTCCCTTGCTAGGACTACGCCACTTGACATGCCTTGCTCATAGCGCGCCTTCGTTCTTCCCTCCTCAAGCTCAGGCTCTTTATCCATAGGGGTTTGCCATGACTCTTGATTTGAATCCAGGTGATTATGTTGTTCCCTACCTGGTACACCCTACGGTAGCCCCGTCGATTCTTCTTTGTGACTAACTGGTTCTCGCCATTCTATGGGTCATTCGTCAATGATCGCATCCAGCTCCTCATCAGACAATTTGTAGGGGTTCTACAACCATTGCTTCCCCGCATCATGCTGCGCTTGTACATGAATGCTGTGTGGGCCAATTGTAAACTTGGAAATCCATTTAGAATTCGCGACCGCTGCCTGGGACAACTGTGGAACACGCTCGACTGCCACCTGCAGTGTTTCCTAGTAGAGACAAAACTACGTTGGGAAATCCTTCAGTCGCTCTGGTTCTTGCACCAACCACATATTCTGATAGCGCGCACCCTTACGGTCTGTAGCAACATCAACTTCCATCCCTTGGTATTCGTCAAGCTCCATCCAGGCCACCAGTGCGATCAAAATCGAAAGCCAGCTGTACGCGAAGGACCCTTTTCCTCCTTGGATAGCTGTTGCATTCTCTGTTAACTAATTTAACAAGAAAAGGGACCAATTCATTTGTATGCCTTCCGCGCACTGCTCTGCGCATGCTACGACCCCTGAATTGCACTGGTTGGGTCATTTTTTCTGTACAACTTTGCAACACAAGATCCTCGCCCCGGTGCAGACCACCCTATCATTAATACTGTCAGTGTGATAGGTGTAGTCATCGCGTTCCAAGTCGTAACGTTGTACGAACCTTGCTTCCCGCTTTTTATCATTCTCCTTCACTCTTAAATATTGTGACGGGTCTGGTCCATCCTTCGGCAATCCCATGATCTCGAAAATTAGGTCAACCGAAATAGTGACCAATCTGTCTAACCACAAAATTCCTCCATGAAAGCAGGCCAAAAGCTTCTTAATGCAGGCATTTGCCTCTGTCAACTGCCCAAAGTGCGACATGTAAATCAATCCCAACAAACCCGCTTTGTCCAGTTACTCTTGCCCAATCATGTGGAATCTGTGGTGCTGGGCCAACCTCACTTGTTGCTCTCGGTAGAAAAGGGTCCATCATAACATCTGGTAGCGCCAGCAAATCATGATCATCATACTTCAACTGCATTAGCGCAGGCACAATGTCAGTAGTGTAGACCATGCCTCGTGGGAGCGCCAACATCTTGATTTGGTACTGCTGGTTCTTGTTGGCCACCCGGGTTGTGCAACAGACTGATAGGGCGGTCTATACCCCAGGATATCTGCGGCAGATACCCCTGATCGGGCCATGGATTCCATAATGCCTGAGCGCGACGGACTCTCCTCGGTTACATCTACCAGCACTTGTGCATATGATCGGGTCCGCTGTTTCTCTAGTGGTGGGGAGCTAGGCCCCGTCCCCCCCCCACTTTTTCTGCATCACTGATGACGAGCCAACCGACATACTAGCAACTTCTTCTTCAATTATGATGGGGATGACGGGTGACTCTACTTTGCTTAAAATCTCAACCATATCTAGTTCACATGACATTCTGCACCAGACTCCTACAACGCCAAAGTGTTGCCCAACCTCACTTGACTTGGCAACTCACTCAACACACTGCAATTTCACTCTGCAACACAACTCAACCTTATGCAATTCAACTCGACACTACTCGGCTCTACTCACTCTGTGCAAAATAATGGCTTCCGACTAGCCACTACCTGTTCTTATAGCGCCAAATCTATCCTGCATCATTATGACCAAATCACGCCGATGATCATGACAAAATCATGCATTAATTAGCCAAATCCACCGTCGATCCGACCAATCGATCGGTCGGATCCGTAATAAATACGCGTCCCTTCACCGAGCATCGGTAATTAACTACATTTAACTATCTACATTTATTGCTAATTTGAATGTGTCGTGACCCGGTAACTGTCGTGGCACGGCTCCCAAACTGCGATACAAGTCCTCAGTCTCGCACATCCTTTGACTACTAGTGTGCCATCCTGCCACCTAGCATCCTACATTTTTTTTTTTTTAGCGACAATGTGTTTAGGCATTGCGCTGCTCTGAGCCCATCCTGTAGGGCTTCAACCTGCTACCATTTACTAGCTTTGGTAGTGTCACTCCATCTAACTGCTGCAGCTACACTGGGCCTCCTAAAGTTATGCAACTGATGCAATACGGACCGAGCCAATGCATCTGTAATTTCCTTGGATGCTTCATGAACTTGCTGTCATATAACAGCACCAAGTCGCCTTGCTGAAACTGTTTGCTTTTGATATGGCGATCATGCCAAGATTTTTGTCGATCCCTCTCCACGTGCTGCTGAAAACCTGTGATAAAGCGGTCTTCCTCAAGCTATACCAGTTGTACCAATCAGTCATCTAACACTGCTTCATCATGCATGCCTGTCATTGTTGTGATGCGCAGCCTTGGAACAATGTACTCCATAAGCATAACCACCTCTTTCCCATACACCAATTTAAATGGTGTCTTCCCCGTTAGTCTTTTACAAGTGGTGCGATATGCCCATAAGACTGCTGGAATCTTCAAATCCTAGTCATTGCGGTTCACATTACAAACCTTTGTAATCGCATGCTCCAATACTTTGTTGAAGGATTCCACTGTTCCATTTTCCTGCAAATGATATGGCATACTCTTCTTATGCTGTATCTGAAGCTCTTCTGTTAATGCGCTGACTGTGCAATTGATGAAGTGACTGCCCTGATCACTCATCAATACCTTCGGGCATTCAAACCGAGTGATAATATTGTCAAACAAGAAGCATGTTGTTGTCGCAATGGTGCAGTCTACAACCGGTGCAACCTCTGCCTAGCTTGTCAAATAATCTATCACTGTGATTATGTATCGTGCACCAGTGCACTTTCGAGGTGGGTTGATAGGTCCCACAAAATCCACTGCCCATTTATCAAATGGGTGCAATGTCACTTGAGGTATTAGCAACATCTCATCCATCCTAGAGGGTTTTCCAGTCTGTTGACAAACATCACAAGTCGACACATAATCCATCGCATCGTTGTGAAGAGTGGGCCACCAAATCCCTGCTCGAAACACCTTCCTAGCAGTCGCACAACCGCTGTAGTGTCCCCTAGCCACGCCCATGTGTGCCTCTGCCAATATCTTCCCTTGCTCATGATCTAAGACACAGCGCCTCAAGATCTTGTCTGGTCCTATTTTATATAGTTGTCTAGCAATTAACTGGAAATCTTCAGCCTTAACCACCAGTTGTTTCTTCTGACTTGTGGTGAACCCTTTTGGTGCGGTTCCGGTCGCTAAAAACTGAATGATTTCTTCGTAGTAGTCATCAGCTACCTCGAATTTGAACAACTGTGCATTGGGAAACCCATATTCAATGTTTGTGGGCTCCTCACCTATCTCGATTCATGATAAATTATCTGGCCTCGCATTCAAGCGACATGGCTTCACAATCACCTCAAAATCAAACTCTTGAAAGAGAAGCAACCAGCAGCATATCTTCCCCCCCAACACAGGCTTATTGGCCAGATATTTCAAAGCAGAGTGGTTTGTGAACATCTTAAAATGTCCTCCCAATAGGTAATGCCTAAACTTGTGCAGCGCATATAGCATCACCAGACCTTCCCTCTCAGTAGTCGTGTAATTTCTCTCAGTAGACTACAGCTTCTGACTTGCAAAATCAATTGGGTGATCCAGATCACCTTACCCTAGTTGCGCAAGCACTACTCCTAGTGCAATTGATGATGCATCCACATGGACATGCAATTCCTTACTCCAGTCCAAGAAGACCAATATCGGTGCAGACACCATCTTAGCCTTCAATGTCTCAAAACTGACTTGACATTCTGGACTCCAGAGAAATACCGCATCCTTCTTTAACAACTTTTCCATAGGGGCCGTGATCATTGCATAACCCCGGATGAACTTGCGATAATACCCCTGCCCCAACGTCGCTGTCAACTGTTAGACATTTGTCGGCGGTGTTAAGCTCAAAATAAGCGCAATTTTTGCTGGGTCAACCAACAATCCTTTCTTGCAGAGGATGTGACCCAATGACATCCCAAAAGGTGCGCAGAAAACACATTTTTTCAAGTTCAGCGATATCTGATGCTACTGACAACGCTCCAACATATGTCGCAGATTTTCCAGATGATCGCTAACCAATCCATAAACTGTCCAGTCATCCATATAAAATTGCAGAAACTTCTGAATAAAATCCATGAAGGAAGCAACAACAACCCGAGAGAATATCACAGGTGCATTCTTCAACCCAAACGGCATGACGATATACTGGAAGCAACCCCATTGAGTCACAAACATTGTCTTGTGGCGATCCTCCTTTGCAATCCTGATCTGGTGATAACCAAAAAATCCATCTGTGAAAGAATACATCTCTTGGCCACCCACCCCCTCCAGGACTTCATCAGTGAACGGTGTCGAAAATGGATCATACAGACACACATCATTCAATTTTCACAAGTCGACACAAATCCGACCCTCACATATCTTCTTGTTTTGCACCACCATAGGAATAATCCATTCCGATTCTTCGAAGGGCTCAATGATTCCAGCATCCAGCATGAGGTCAAGTGCAGCTTTGACCAATTCCTTTTGTCGCAAATTGAGTCAATACGGTCGCTGCCTCACCAGTTTCGCATCAGGCTTCAAGGGAATCTTCATCTCCCCTAAATCCCCCAGGATTCCCTTCATCTCGAAGAACTTCCTTGGGAACAGATCTTGGAACTCATGCAATGAGTCTGTGACCTTTGCTATCATTTATTCATCCCAGTAGTCCCAAACATTCGCAAACTTTGGGTTCGCCTCCGTCCCAATGTTGACCTTCCTAATATTCAAGGGCTGAGCTATCGGATCGGTCGGTGCATCAGGTGCTACGACATCGCGACTCCCTTCTGTCTCCGGAATATTGATATTCCACAGATCATCACCATCCTCTGGCCTTCTGGTAATGTTATAACATTCCATCATCGATTTCATCTAATGATGCGAACGCGGATCCGCGAGATATACAATTGGAATGACCTTGAGAACAACATCGCGGATGATCTGTAGGGCATTGTGAACGTCTGGATTGTCTTCCGCGAAACAGAAGGTGTGAGTAAAGCAAACCGTCAACTCTAACCAAGTGGTAATCTCCCCATGCAACTCAGCTGAGGCATACCAAGATCGCGACATTGCATCCAAAGTATGGACAAAAGCATGGACACACTCATCCTTTGGTCGCGATGCCCACAACGTCTGACATTCAACGAGATGACTACCAGGGTCATTCCGCCCATCATATGTCCCCGTGTGGTAAAATTCAGTGTCACCAAAGCGAACCTTCATCAATTTCCGTCACTGCAACCACTCAATAATTGACTTCTTATGGGTCGCTCACCAACGTGCTGGAGCAGCCTTCAACACCTCCTCCAATGCCAGCAATCGTTGTGGTTTTGAGACCTTTTCTTCAAATGCCACAAGAAATTCAGACAATCTGGGCAGTCCTTCATATACTGGCAATGCAACAGTTTCAATTGCAACACGACATAGAGACTGCATGATCAATCCACACTTGTGAAGGGACACCTCGTGCAAGCGATTCTACCAGTTCTCTAAAGCGTCATCAAAGTTGGAAGACGGAGAACTGGAGCTGCGCCACCCAAGCTCACTGTCGGCAGTCAGATGAATGTAATCATATGAAATATTGTGCGCATGGTCCCATCTTCTGAAAACTTCATGTTTTACTGGTTCAACATACCTGTGCCCCTTAGCTGGGTCCAATGGAGCTATGACTCGAAGGTCGCGGTTTTCAAAGGTCATCATCCGCTTCTTGAAATTAATTACTGTGCCACTGTCATTGGCCCATCCAATCCCCAACAAAGTGGGATAGGAACTCCCCCCATTGACAACTTGAATAACATCAAATTCAGCATAGGTCTTCATTCCCTCAATGTCCAAAACAAGGTGCAAAACTCTCCCAATGGGCGTTACCTTGGCCTTATTAGCCAGTCGCAGTTGCACGGGAGACCATCTCAGCATTGGGCTCCCCATTTTCTTCCATGCCCGCTTTGTAAGAATATTGACGTCTGAGCCCAGATCAAAAATGACAGAATCGACATCATAGTCCCCAATCTGGATATTCATGTGCATTTCTTTGCCTGTCTTCTTCCTCTGTAAGGAGTTCACTGTGGACTCCCTCCATCCCTTGAGCAGTCGATGCAATAGACTCTCAATCTCGGCAAGTGCATCAAGATCACGTGCTAGCGATAAACAACTTTCAAAGAAGTTTTGCAGAGTACCATACTACCGCGATGGGCCTGCTTCTGAAGTTGAGCCAAAAACAAGGGGCATGCCATAAATAATGGTCTTACCAAGATTCCTGCCCACCGCATTATGTGCTTCAAAGAACGTGTCCCGCTCAGCATCAATTTCGAACTGTACCTTCTTCTTGCCGGCCGACCGAATGAGTGGATGCGAACCATCTTCTCCTGTCATCGCACCTCTGTGAGTGATAACAGCACCAACAGCATCTTGCATCCTTGGCTCCGCTGAAATTGTCGCGATAGTTGCACACTGATTCTGGTTCAGCAGTGAATTCCTAGGTTGGTTCGCATTTGGGTTGGCATTCTGATTCAGACGCTAATTTTGGTTCTGCGGCTGGTTTTGATTCTGCACTGGTTGTTGATTCTACAACTGATTATGATTCTGCAACTGCTGCAGATTTCCTTCCTGCCATCTTGTGATCAGCTATGGGCAGTTCTCAACAGTGTGGTATCCACCAAAGCAGTATGTACACTGTGTTTGCAACTGCGGACAATCCCTCTGGTAGTGCCCTAATACACCGCAATTATAACATCGTACGGGTCCTTGACCTCGTCCGCCTCCTCGACCAAAGCCTCCACCTCGTCCTCCTCGGAATCCTCCGCGGAATCCTCCTTGTTGCTGATACTGTGGTTGGTTAAATGTTGCTGCATAGGGTTTGGTTGAATTTGAACACATTGCCCTGGCTGGACACACTACCCTAGCTGAACATACTACGTTGGTTGAATGTATTGTGGGTGTTGTAGAGCCATATGAATTGGATTATATTGCGGTTGTGATACAAACTACTATTGCGGTTGCAGTACAAATTACATCTGTGGTTGAGGTGGCAGCTGGGCCACCTATGGCTGTAGATGTGGTTGTTGTACTGCACGTTGGTCATCCTTCACATAATATGAATCGTACGTTCTCTCCTGAAGTAGGCCATAGGCGCGGCAATCCTTATCCTCATACCCAACAGCCTTGCAGAATGTACAATACAAATTCATCGACTTTGTGACCAGCTTCTGAATGTATTGACACTCCTCATGTCAATACCCATAGACCTGGCAGATGCAGCACTAGGGCATGCCTCCGCCACTCAATGGGTTCGGCGCTCCGGATACCAGATAGTTGTGGAAATATGGGAAACTATCCTTGGTATGCCCCTCTGCGCGATAGCGCGTACACCAAGCCTCTTCACGGTGTTCCTTACCTTTCTTAAGATCTTGTAACTGAATTGTTAGGTTGGCCAACTACGTCTGAATCTGACACATGTCGGCTGCATTCTCACCAACCGACGAGGCTTCTAACCGCATTGCAATCTCTAGATCCTCACTCGGTGTCGCAATGTTTTGCTGCATCAAAGGGAGTCGAATATGAGGTAGCAACGCCGCAATGAACCATTCCTTATGCTGGACGTCACTCATCTCAAAGCTGACTCTTGCCATCAGCGTTTTAAATCTTTGGTCGAAATCCCAAACAGTTTTATTTGGATACTGCTTGATGTCCTTTAATTATGTAATATACTGCGCTTCAGACTTGGGTTTTCTGAACTCTACAATTAAGCCTTTTCTAACTTCATCTAATGTTTTTTTTTTTTTTCTGGACTTCCTACAGGAACTTGCAAAAACTTCATGAACCAGTCCAGTGCGCGACCCCAAAGAGTCATCGCCAACTGACCTTTCTTGGTGTTATCATCTGTGATCTACTTAACAATCCACACAGCTTCGCATAAAAACTAGTATTGCTCTGGGTTGTCAGTTCCATTTCCATGGAACAGCGGTAACTTCGCATCTTCGCCCGCCATCCTAAGCTTCCTTCCTACAGTCGTTGATCCGCTAGTAAGTAAATTTTGTTGGCACGATGAACACGGTGTAGTTCTTCCTAATTGTGGAGTAGCGAGTGAAGGTGTGGGTACGCTACTGCTGGGGGTTGGTCCTTCTTCTATCCTAGGCGTAGTTTGGTTTCCCTTGTCATCACTGTGAGGTCGCTTCATCCCATGTGGTTTTCCTTCGTGGTTTTGTGTTTCGATCACAACAGGACCTTCTCCTGTCCTCTGCCTCTTCTCTTGTCGAAACCTTGCTACTCCCCTTGTAAGGCCACTCTCTTCCTTCATAGTCTCATCAGAACTTGCACCCATCTACCCTGTATCATTCCATTTTCCTCCCCCCTACCGTCACAGTATCCACAGCCTCCTCCCACCAGGATTCTTCTACTCGAGGTTCATCTTTAGTATGCCCTTTTCGCAGATGAGCATCTTAATGGACAACTATAGCGACAGCAGGAACCTTCCTCTTGGTCCGTTGAAAAATTCCCTTTCGTCTTTGCTATAGGATTTCGTCGTGTCAACCACAAACTCAATGATATAACCCTCCAATATACTGTTGATCTAGACTTCAACATCCCACGATGCTTTGTTGTCCACCTCTTGTAGCTCCTGTATATAAGTTCTAGGGTCCAAGCTGTCGGCTTACCACCTTGGAAGTTTCACTTCTGAAAGATCAATTTCGCTAACCATTCATATAGGATAATCAGGAACTCACAGAAAAAATATTCATGTGGACCATTGTGTATGTACTTTTCTAGCCACCAGTCCGTCATTAGCCTAGGGTTCTGATTTTCCTTCTCAGCAAACTCTCACAACTTTTGATAGAACCAATCTTGAATTTCCGGTTTTATTGGATGCCACAACATGTCCTCCTTCCTCTTCGCGCTATGGTCCTAGAAACGGAACCATTTGTTGACACAAACCTAGTCGACAGGGATTCCTCACTCTGTCGACATCCAACCCACCACGATCTCCCTGAGCACTGACCTAGATAAGTTTTACGTCGTCTATCAACACCTACAGAGCAGATGAAGTCTCACCCAAGATGTTCAAGGGAGAGCTGACAGAACCATGTTTTCACCGAATAAGGAAGGATTCTTATGCATCCACTTAATCAACTTATAATAACATTACATAATAGATCTAACCATTCAACTTAGGTACTAAACATAATTGCAACATCATTTAACAAATCTACTACTACGCAATAGATATAACAGTAAAACATTAATTGCAGCAAGAAAACATCGCATCATTCACATATTCATATTGCATAATGCATTCATCACATGGAAACAGAGAAGACACAATGATTCTGCTCAAAATTATGTCATATTATATTCATCATCGCAAAAACACAGATACAACAAGATAATCCTTCTGTCACCTACCCAGACTGAAACAGACTCAGACCGATATTCCGCAATGACCTTTCTCTTCCTAAAGACAGGTTTTCCCATGATGATGATCTCTTACACTTCTAATCAACATCTATTTATAGGTTTCCACCTTTACATTTGCAATCCAATTAGGCAACCTCCTAACTACTTCTTAACAAACTTTACAAAAGTATTGACCCAAAACCCACATATTGCGGTCGAAATGACCCAAAAATCCACAAAATGCGGTCAAATGCCCCAAAAATGCATAAAACTACTATCGACTTGTGCATTGTTTTCCTTCTTGCGTGGCATCGCAGCATTCGCGATGCTGCACAACTAACTCATCAAACCACCTACCGCGATGTCAAATGCTTTCCCATTCTAAATAAAATACAAACATACACTAGCGGGGCCTTTCCTTGAGCTCCATGCTAGGGAAACATACATCGCATGTATATAATATTTACATTAAAAGCCAATATTTAATAAGGGTCAAATTTGGGGTATTACAAAAATTTCATATCTAAACCTTTCTTGAAACTCAGAAAATGATCGTTCTCAACAATCAATTTATGCCTAATAAACTCTAAGGAGAAGACCCTAGGTGTCAAAAATACTGGTAAAATATAAGGTTCTTTTATAAAACCAGAGTTTGGTAACTGTGTGTTGTTTTAACAAGAACCAATCACCTACTGGTTTATCTCGACTAAATTGTAACAGGTCCTTCATTTCTGGAAATACTCTTGGCAAACTTTCTTCAAAAATTACTCTATATATCTCTGACAATACCAGATTCATAGAATTGAACATATTAGCTTCAATTGTAGCTGGAAAAAATGCTTCTGAAAAATGTAAACTTCCTTCACTTGAAAATAAAAACATTTTCATCAAATATGACTGGAACCTGAAGTGCTTTGTATTGTGGAAATTCACTAACTGAGAATGAATATTCTCATCCAATTATTCATCAAATTTAAGACATGGTATTTGACTAGACTCAATCTCTGGTAAACCTGAAATCAATCTAAAAAGAAGACTTAATTGAACTTCAGTGACAACTAGATCATTATCAAGCCCCAAAAATTGACTGATTAATGAAAAAACTAGCTGTGAGTTTTCATTAAAGAGAGTAATGTCTAATGGGAAAGGTGTATTATCAACTGAAATATTTGATTTAAAGCTACTTGAAAACAAGGTTTGCTTGATTTCAGGGGTAGAATTTGTGTACAAGCTGACCAAATTTTCTTTAGTGAAGTCTTCTTGGTTTTGGGAAAAAGATAAAGGAATTTCTAGCGACTTCTTAATGACTGACGAATTGGCAGGACACAAGATTTTAGTTCTTTTTGAATTCATGACAACTCTTTCGGTTTGGGAATAGTTTTTGGTGCACCAGGAAATGAAGTCGGGAAAACCTAGGGTTTGTTTAGGGCAGAAGTGGATAAAATGGGACTTATGAACATTATGCACACCTACATCCTGTTTCTGTAAATATCCCAACCTGTTTTTAATCTCAATGACCGTATTTCCGGTCATAATGGTATCATATACATCTCTGTATCTATCTTCTATAACTTCTTCTATGTTTACCAACTCGTCACTTTGGACTCCTACTTCACTCTGACTTTCCATTATGTAAAACTTTTGAAATATCTGCACAAGTTTTTGAAAAACCTACCTGGAAACGGATGAGATGGAAAAGGTAAGTCTTGTCGTCTTCTCACTACACGTGACACATCCAAGTCATTCGATTCTAAATGACAAATGCCACCTCTTCACGTGCAGTTGTCCCTTTATACCCTCTGAAAGGTGGTTTCGTAATGATGGAAGGTGTTTTCCCTTAGCACCTTCCCAACTTGTGAAAGAATGCAGTCTTGACAAGTGGAGGGTGGTTTAGAATTTCGCAACCACGCACAACTCCGCTTTCACGTGCATGTTGGTAATGCGAAATCAACGCAAGCCGTCAATCTAATTTCCAATTGATCAACAACTGTTGATCTTCTCCCTCTTTAACTACGTTGCAATGGTCATTTCAGAAATTTCGAATTATGTTATATATCTCACTTTTTCCTCCAATGAAACCTACCTCCGCCATTGATTTTATTCTTTGCTTCAATCTGGACCGTTTATTTCTTCACGCGATATCCCAAGTTGTTTTATTAACTATTTTGGTTGTGCTTTAACATGGATGACAGTCATATGGAATGTTTTACCCATGAAATTTTAAGCCCTCCTTTTAGCACCTTTCTTACCAAGCTTAGGTGATATTGAAAACAAAAATTTTAGATTAGCCATCTCCCAATCAATATTTAAAAATATGGTTGTGCCAACACACTTCACTATAATATTGTGCATTAGTTTTCAATGGTATTTCCCATCAAGTATGCTTTTTAGATGATTTTTACCATGGTTTCCTTTAGAGTAGCGAGCTGCTTTACAATTGGACCAACTTAATTTATCAACAGGGTTCCAATTTCAGCAGATCTGTTGATAGATCATCTATAATCTTGAATGTTAGGTTTTGATAAAATGTCAATGTTTATGAAGATTCATAATGTACTGTAACGTCCCCTTCACTCGTCAAATGCAGGGAAGGAAACGTTAACAACATACAGGGCTTTTGACAGACTTAGCCCCAATATTCTTTACTCATAAATTCATAACAATTAAAAACTTCTATGTGCAGATTCAACTCAATATAAACACAGCGGAATTAAACATAATAATACACAGACAGAATGGAATGCATCAACATGTTGATCTCAAGCAAAAAGGTGATTCCATATCAATTTGATTACCATGAATATTTAACATTCCGATTGAACACATTGCAGAACACAGAATGTATATAAATTAATTCACAAGAATACTTATCTTGAAATGTAAATGTCCAACGACTGGCTACGTGAGAGCAACGTTCCACCCAACCATAGATCTCTATCCAGCCTATATTCTTTCAGCTGAGAGATCACCCCCGAGCTGGGCTGTGTATCCACTAAGGAGGAACTAGCTGGGCTCACTCCCAGCCATGGTTTCGGTCATCAGCTATGTTAAGCCACACACCGTTGGGTTTATCAAGCATACAAGAAGATAGAGGAGGGTAACGCTAAGCCAGTGAGCTCAACCATAGAGCTATAGGCATCTCAAGTGAACTCAACAGTCAGGCACCCACATTACCTACTACACCCAACACAAGGAAGATCCCCTTCTCTGTTACACAGTCCCTCAGGAAACTCTTCCCTCCAGTGCTCCTCAGGATGGGCATAGAAAGGTCCAACTGCTAATTCTTGAGATTCTAGCCTTCACTGGGTTTATCAAGCAAACCCAACCTCTGCTCAGTCATTCACACTTGGATTTCTCACAGTTCTGTTATCCAATAACTCAATCCCGTCACTTCATTTCTGGGCTGCAAAAACTAGATTTTCCTATGGATTTCGCGGTAGCTAATGCTCCGAAATTCGCCCCAAGGTTCATACCAATGGATCCCCCATTGGATTTCACTGTCAAATACCAATTTTGGGTGTTTATGGCTCTTCAAAATATGGGTTCTTGCAAAGTCGCGATTTCTGGTTTTTCTCACTGCTGGGCATTCGTAATGGATAAAAAATTATGCTGGGCTCTTCAACAATGGATTGGGAATGAGGAAGAACCAATCCCCATGAGGTAGAGTGACTTGTGGTACAAGAAAAACAAAGCCCATACCTGCCATACGAATTTCTGGGTTGCCCATGCTCCATTGAAGCCATGGACTGAATTCTTCAACAACTTCCTTACAACAAAATTAAATGTCAGCAAGGAAAGTCAAATGGGTTCTCACAATGACATTTGGCAGCATATGGTTCATCCCCACAACCCCCTCACCACTCCCTAGTGGATACACATGGCCCCTTCTCATTCGTTGCTCCCATAGCCAGTTTTGGTATTTTATTTCAATATTAAATATTTACATCAATTTACAATATCCCATGGCTTAATAGCACGTAGGTAACAAAATATCAAGCGTGTCTAATTTAAACAAAATCCGAGCATAAACTAGCGGGGCCCTGGCCTTGAGCTCCACGCTAGGGAAACATACAATGTGTGTATACAATATTTACATTAGAATCCAATATTTCCTAAGGGTCAAAATTGGGGTATTACATTCCCCTCCCCCTTAGAACAACACCGTCCTCGATGTTCTCAAAACTGAACAAAAATGGGAATGCCTCCCTCATGGCATCCTCTAGCTCCCATGTAGCCTCATTGGGACTAAGGTGCTCCCATTGGACCTTTACCTGCCCGATGGCTCTGTTCCGGAGCAATGTGACTTTCTTGTCGAGGATGCGCATAGGTCCTACTTGGAACTCTCCCTCGGGTTCCACCTGTATCACATTCCAATCAATCATATGATTAGGATCATGTACATACTTCTTAAGCAAAGATACATGGAAAACATTATGAGCTCTTATGTTAGCAGGCAATGCAATTCTATATGCAACTGGCCCTATCCTATCAAAGACCTCAAATAGCCCACAATATCTTGGTGACAACGTGGCACAACTTCCCAACTTGAGGGAACTCTTCCTTAGTTTCAATCTCAAATAAACATGATCCCCAATTTGAAATTCCTTATGTACTCTTTTCAAATCTGCATAACTCTTTTGCATGTCCTGAGCTGCCTTTAAATTCTGCCTGATCTTAACAATTTCCTGTTCCATTTCCTTGATCATCTTTGGTCCAAGCACTACCCTATTCACTGGGCTGTCCCAATTCACTGGAATCCTGCATCCCTTGCCATACAATGCTTCAAATGGACTCATTCCCAAGGATGCATGGTGTCTATTATTGTATGCAAATTCAACCAAGTGTAAATAATCTTCCCACTTGGATGGTTTGTCCATCACATACATTCTCAGCATGTCTTCAAGAACCTGATTCACCCTCTCGATTTGGCCGTCCGTTTGAGGATGGTAAGTTGTACTGAAATTCAATTTAGTTCCCAATTCTTCAAATAATCCCTTCCAGAAATTGGAGGTGAACTTTGTATCACGATCAGAAATTATTGCCTTAGGCAATCCATGCAATCTGAATATCTCTCTCATGAAGATGTTCGCAATGTCACTAGCCTTGTGAGTGGACTTCACTGGAATAAAGTGAGCTACCTTCAATAGCTTATCCACCACAACCATGATTGAATCATGCTTCTTCACTGTCATGGGCAGACCTGTTATAAAATCCATGGAGATCACTTCCCACTTCCATTCCGAAATGGGTAAGGGCTGTAATAACCCTGCTGGATGTTGGTGTTCTGCCTTGACTTGTTGGCACTTCTGACACCTAGCAATGTACTCAGCTATGTCCTTCTTCATACCATGCCAAAAGTATTGTTTTTTGGCTGCTGTTATAGTCTTCTGATATCCTGGGTGTCCAGAGTACGACATTTGGTGTATTTCATCCATCACTAGTTTCTTCAAATCTGCGTTATTTGGAATGTGCAACCTATCTTTGTAGATGAGGATATTGTCTTCACCCAGCTGATATCCTGCACACTTTTCATCCACATTACCGTGCTGCAACTTCTCTTTAATTTGAAGGCAAGTTTCATCATCGTTTTGGGCTTCAAGAACTCTTGTATTCAAATCTGATTTGCACATACTTACTGCTGAAACATGAAATTTTCTGCTAAGAGCATCTGCAACCTTATTCTCCTTCCATTTTACATGTTTAATTTCAAAATCAAATTCACAAAGAAATTCCATCCATCTAGCTTGCCTAGCATTCAAGTTTGGCTGATCAAACAAATACTTCAGGCTCATGTGGTCTGTTCTAAGCTCAAATCTTCTTCCCATCAAGTAATGCCTCCACATCTTAAGAGCATGCACTATGGCTGCTAATTCTAAATCATGCGTGGCATAATTCTTTTCATGCTCCTTTAATTTCCTGGATTCATAGCAAATCACAATTCCTTATTGCATGAGAACCCCACCTAGTCCTTCAATGCAAGCATCTGTGCACACTACAAAATCCTTCCTTGGATCTGCTATCTTCAAAACAAGAGCGCTGGTAAGTAACTCCTTTAAATTCTGAAAACTTTTCTCACATTTTTCAGACCATACAAATTTGTTGTTCTTCCTTTGCAATGAAGTGATCAGATGAGCTATACTGGAGAATCCTTCAATAAAATTTCTGTAGTAACCAGCAAGGCCCATAAAAGATCTAACATATGAAACATTTCTTGGAGTTGGCCAATCCATGATGGAATTAATCTTCTCCGGATCCACTGCAATTCCTTCTTCTGAAATGACGTGACCCAAATATTGAATCCTCTTTTGATAGAATTCACACTTGCTTAACTTGGCATACAGCTGATGTTCTCTAAGAACTTGCAACACCATTCTTAGATATTCCTCATGTTCTTCTTCATTCCTTGAATAGACAAGAATGTCATCTAAAAACACAATCACAAACTTATCCAAATATTTGTTGAATACACTATTCATGAGACACATGAATGTGGCAGGTGCATTGGTAAGGCCAAATGGAACCACAGTGAACTCATAATGACCATATCTAGTTTTGAAAGCCGTCTTGTGAATGTCTTCTTCTTTAATCCTCACTTGATGGTAGCCAGACCTCAAGTCAATCTTTAAAAATAATTTGGCTTCCTTCATTTGATCAAACAAGTCATCAATTCTTGGTAATGGATACTTGTTCTTAACTGTCACTTTATTGAGCTGCCTGTAATCAATACACAGCCTTAAAGTCCCATCTTTCTTCTTGACAAATAACACCGGTTCTCCCCAGGGAGACACACTAGGCCTGATATACCTTTTATCCATTAATTCTTGCAGCTGCATCTTCAATTCCACCAACTCCGGTGTACTCATTCTATAAGGAGCTTTGGAATTCGACGCTACCCCTGGAACAAGATCGATGGTAAAATCAATATTTCTCGTCGGTGGCAACCCTGGTACCTCATCCGGAAACACATCTTGGAACTCTTGCAATATCCTGAAGTCTTCTAGCCTTGGCCCTTTGTCCTCTAATGAATCTGGCATATGGACTGCATATAATTGATAACCCTTCTTATAAAACTTTTTCAACTGCAGGGCTGAAATCTACCTTACTGAAACTTGCTTGGGAATCCCTTTTACCAATGTTGGCCTTCCCTTTTCATCAATGCACTCAAGTGCCTTCTCATAAAAGTCCAATTTGGCTCTATGTTTTTCTAACCAGTCCATGCCAATTAATGCATCATAGGATCCTAATGGTAACACATTCAATTCAGCATATGTGTGGAGTCCATTCAATTCTATGGGACACTCCATCACTACCTCACTTACTTTTCTCTTGGTTCCCGTGGCTAATTGCACTAGCCAAGACTTATTATGCTTCATTTTTCTAAGAGAACAACCTTCAACCACTTTTGGAGAAATATAACTATGAGTGGATCCTGGATCAATCAAAACAGAAATAGATTGCGTAGCAATCTTACCTTCGACTTCCACCACTGATGATTGATGGTCTGCTTGGTGATTATCCAACGATGCATAAATCCGAGGTGTTGTCCTTGCCATGTCCTGCACCGTAGCTACTCCCTTCAGGTTGTTCAGCTTTCAAGAATTGTCTTTTCGATGTGGACAATTCTTCAACATGTGGTTTTCTCCACATCCCCAACACTGAAGTGGTCCCTTTGATGCTTTGTCTGCTACCACTGCTGGTTTGAATCCACTCCTTGCTTGCTGCCCCTGTGGAAAGGTTCTAGGCTAACCTCTGAATGGTGGCTTGAAGCCATCCTTCTTTTGATCAAACTTCCCTCTTGGCTTTCCTTTCCATGCTGGGTTAGCCTCTGTTTTTCCTTTATTTTGCTCATAGCAGTGCATTGCCATCCTAATGGCTTCATCCAAACTTGGTGGATTAACAAACTCAATACGATCCTTGAAGCTTTGAGGTAGACCTCCAAGGAAGCATTGGATTTTTACTCTCTCATCTTTGATATAGTCAACATACCTCAGTAATTCCAAGAATTTGTGGACATGCTCTTCCATAGATTTTAGTCCCAACCTATGTTCATTAAACTCTTTTCTCTTACCGTCATAATACCTAGCAAAAAGGTATTTCTCCTTGAAGTGCCTCTTAAATCTTTCCCAACTGATCCTTCTTTCATTAATTCTTTTCACTTGCAAGAGATTGTCCCACCAAATGTAAGCTCTGCAATTTAAGTTGTAAATGGCAATTCTGGCTTTCTCATTTCCTGAGTAGTCTTGAATTCTGAAGTATTTCTTCATTCCAAGAAGCCATGCTTCTGCCTCTTGGCCAGTCTTGACTTCCCCATCAAATGTGGGAGGTCTTGCCTTCCTGAATTCTCCCTATGGGATGCCCTTGAACTTCTTTCTTCCATCCAATCTCTTAGGTGCATGTCTTGGACTTCTCCTAGAACATTTGGAGTCACACGACCTGCTGGAAGAAGTCCTTAATGAAGATGTTTTATGCTTTCTGCTCACCGAACTCTTTCTTGGGCTTGGAGTCCTCCTCTTCGAACGACCTCTAGAATGACTCCCTATATCTCTTCCTTCTTCACCCATATTGCTTGGGTTGGACCCAAGGTTTATCTTATGTTGCATATCAGTGAGGCTTTGCAAAATAGCAGCATTGAGTTGGTGTTGTTCTTCTTGAGCCTTCATCAATCTTTCATTGAAGCTCACCATGGTTTCAACCAAATTCTGAGGAGTCACCTGCTCCCTTCTCCCATTGGATTCAGTCTCCGCATTCCCTTCATGCATATTTTCTCCTAGAACGTCTTCTTCGTGTTCATAAGGGTCTTGAGCATCATTTATGGTCACCATCTTTCCTGTATGCTACTTCTGCTACAATTATAAATTTCATGAGCTGCAAGCTCTGTGCATTATTACAATATTTGTTAGACCTCATAAAATGCATCTAGGAATATATACAATCAATATTTAACATAATAGAACTCATGGAATAATTCACACAGTTGCTATGCATTCCTTTCCCTTGTCCATTCAAGCAATTCTGGAAATTGCCCATATTTATCAATAATTTGTCAAAACAGTCACTGGTACATTTATGATCTAATTATTTGTGGGGTATGATAACTTCATTCCAATTCTGGTCATACACCATTATTCCCTGCTAGACAAGCTTTCCAATGCCTGTCCCCATGCTCCATTCCGACATCGGGTGTGGAAACAGCGTTGTTTCAAAAATGACAACTCTTACCAATAATTCTGCACATTTTACACAGTTGTATTTTGGTCTAGAATGCCAACTTCAGCCACCTGCGCCACACAAATTTTAACGCTAACTCTGCCACCGCGCATCACGCACCGCGCAAAAATTAACGCTAACGTCGAGCAAAAGTTATCGCTAACTTTGCCGCCAGCGCCCGCAAAAGTTATCACTAACTTTGCCGCCAGCGCGCGCAAAAGTTATCTTTAACTTTGCCGCCAGCGCGCGCAAAAGTTATTGCTAACTTTGCCACCATCGCGCGCAAAAGTTATCTCTAACTTTGCCGCTAGCGCGCGCAAAAATTATCGTTTACTTTGCCGCTAGCGCGCGCAAAAGTTATCGTTAACTTTGCCGCTAGCGCACATAAAAATTACGCTAATTCTGCCGCCGCACACCTTGCTGCCGCGCAGATTTAAAACTGCCGCTGCGCACCTTGCTGCCGCGTACCGCGCAGATTTAAAACTGCCACCGCGCACCTTGCTGCCGCGCACCGCGCAAATTTAAAACTGCCGCCGCACACCACGCAGATTTAAAACTGCCGCTGCGCACCTTGCTGCCGTGCACCGCGCAGATTTAAAACTGCCACCGCGCACCTTGCGTTTCCTGTAACTTCCGAGGTCCATTTCTCCTTCGTCCCTTAACTAAATTGGGCGAATTTGGTACCGTTGGAAATCTCTGGAAGAGGTCTATGCACCTATGTGATATTATTCTTCATCTGAGAAGTATGACCCTATCATTTTTTCCAATCAAAGTGCCTCCCCCAACTTCCCAATATTACATTAAAACCATTATGTTTCCTGCCTGTAACTCAGAGTTTGGCCCAAGCAGCCCCAGTGCTGCAAGCTGGGCTCTGATACCACTCTGTAACGTCCCCTTCACTCGTCAAATGCAGGGAAGGAAACGTTAACAACACACGGGGCTTTTGACAGACTTAGCCCCAATATTCTTTACTCATAAATTCATAACAATTAAGAACTTCCGTGTGCAGATTCAACTCAATATAAACACAGCAGAATTAAACATAATAATACACAAACAGAATGGAATGCATCAACATGTTGATCTCAAGCAAAAAGGTGATTCCATATCAATTTGATTACCATGAATATTTAACATTCAGATTGAACACATTGCAGAACACAGAATGTATATAAATTAATTCACAAGAATACTTATCTTGAAATGTAAATGTCCAATGACTGGCTACGTGAGAGCAATGTTCCACCCAACCATATATCTCTATCCAGCCTATATTATTTCAGCTGAGAGATCACCCCTGAGCTGGGTTGTGTATCCACTAAGGAGGAACTAGCTGGGCTCACTCCCAGCCATGGTTTCGGTCATCAGCTATGATAAGCCACACACCATTGGGTTTATCAAGCATACAAGAAGATAGAGGAGGGTAACGCTAAGCCAGTGAGCTCAACCACAGAGCTACAGGCATCTCAAGTGAACTCAACAGTCAGGCACCCACATTACCTACCACATCCAACACAAGGAAGATCCCCTTCTCTGTTACACAGTCCCTTAGGAAACTCTTCCCTCCAGTGCTCTTCAGGATGGGCATAGAAAGTTCCAGCTGCTAATCCTTGAGATTCTAGCCTTCACTGGGTTTATCAAGCAAACCCAACCTCTGCTCAGTCATTCACACTTGGATTTCTCACAGTTCTGTTATCCAATAACTCAATCCCGTCACTTCATTTCTGGGCTACAAAAACTGGGTTTTCCTACGGAGTTCGTGGTAGCTAATGCTCCCAAATTCGCCCCAAGGTTAATACCAATGGATCCCCCATTGGATTTCACTGTAAAATGCCAATTTTGGGTGTTTATGGCTCTTCAAAACGTGGGTTCTTGCAAAGTCGCGATTTCTGGTTTTTCTCACTGCTGGGCATTCGTAATGGATAAAAAATGATGTTGGGATCTTCAACAATGGATTGGGAATGAGGAAGAACCAATCCCCATGAGGTAGAGTGACTTGTGGTACAAGAAAAACAGATCCCATACCTGCCATACGAATTTCTGGGTTGCCCATGCTCCATTGAAGCCATGGACTGAATTCTTCAACAACTTCCTTACAACAAAATTAAATGTTAGAAAGGAAAGTCAAATGGGTTCTCACAATGACATTTGGAAGCATATGGTTCATCCCCACAACCCCCTCACCACTCGCTAGTGGATACACATGGCCCCTTCTCATTCGTTGCTCCCATAGCCAGTTTTGGTATTTTATTTCAATATTAAATATTTACACCAATTTACAATATCCCATGGCTTAATAGCACATGGGTAACAAAATATCAAGCGTGTCTAATTTAAATAAAATCCGAGCATAAACTAGCAGGGTCCTGGCCTTGAGCTCCACGCTAGGGAAACATACAACGTGTGTATACAATATTTACATTAGAAGCCAATATTTCCTAAGGGTCAAAATTGGGGTATTACATGTACTTTGTTGTAACCTCAAAATATCACCATTTATGGGCTCTATATTGAGTAAAGGTACCTCAGTAGTTGTCCAATTAACAACTCATCTTTCAGCTAGAGATGGTTTTTTATGACCTAACAAGATTGAGCGCCTAAATTGGGTCTATTACAAATTTTATTACTCAAATTATCAATGCCAGCTTTGATTGATTTGATTTGTGCATGCTTAGTTACAAGAGTACTTCCAATAGAAGGGAATCGCTTCTATGGGCATCGCCAGGCCACTAATTAGGTTATGCTTTCACCCCGAATGAAGTAAGTTGTGACCCAATCTGTGCCCCTGAGATAAATATTAGTTGTAACTCTCAATTCAATATCCATTCCATCTTCTTATACTCCATGCATGAAAGTATTTGCATGATCATCCTCCTCAGACTCTTTTACTTTCAACTTTTACAATATTCATTATTGTTATATCCATCTTCTACAACTGCATACATTTGGCAATGTCTGAATGTATTCATAACAATGGTCTCAATCTTCTCAACATTTTCAATTTGATAGGAACACTTAGTTCCCAGTGGTATTTTATGTCCCTTCACATCTTCAACCTCACAATGCTCATAATATTTAGTTGTTGTCACATCTATGAATTCTACTTCACTTCCTTCCTTGACACATTTTTTCCTTGGAGCACGAGCTGCATACAATCAACCTTCTTTGGTACCTTTGTTGGAATATGTTTAGTTTCATTTCCTTTGAAGGAATCCTCATCTCTTTATTCTTTCGTACACCAGTTTTCTTTTACAACAATTCTTCAATGCAATATTAACACTTCATCACAGTTCCCTTCCTCCTTCAGGTGTAGTAATCTCTTCATACACTCAAATTCATCTACAACATCCTCTCTCAATTGCACAGGAATCATTCCTATTAGAATTGCAACAATCGATAGTTGTTTCTACTTTCCTTGGTGGTATTTTGCAACATTCTCTTCATATGCAACTTCGTGGGGCCTAAAACTAGTTGCATCTTCATCAAATTCCCCATGCATGCATTCCCTTGTATGATTATCCTATACTTCTTTGCACTCTTCCTTAGGGGCATCACACTCTTCTGTGTAGAAAATCTCATTTTCAATGTCCAAATTTGATGGAAAAGTTGCTTCAACTAATTCTCTTTCATACGCTGCATCATTTGCTGCATGAAAATATACTCAAATCACCATTTATTCAACATTAAAAACTTATTTCTCTTCCTTCACCATCATAGAAGATTGATTTTCTTGGACACATATAGATTCTATATGAGCATAGACTCTCTGGTCTTGGATCAACTCAACAATACTACTATTCGCTTCCACTCCTACATGTGAATAAATTATCGCAATTTCAAGGGAATCATCCATCCTTGTAGGCACCTCTATCATTGGTGATACTTCACTTTCTTCCTTTCCTCCCCTTCCTTCCACTAAATAGGTCCAGTTCTTTGAGAGCACTAAATTCCCATGGGCACATCCTCACATAGTAACTCAAATTCTGTTAGTTTCTTAACATATTTTTCAAGCTACTCACAAAAATTGTTTCCGACCTTATATGGCTGCAAATCATACTTTCCATCCTACCTTTTCTTTTCTTTGGCCTCAATCTCATTTTCCAGTGACTTATTTAACATTTGCAATGCACTCATCATAGCTTTCTCAATATCCTTTTGTGATTTACACTTAGAATTTTGGTTCTTCACTGGTTTTGTTTTTCCTGACAACTATTGTAAAGGGTTTCATTATTTCTTCTTATTGTTCTCTTAGTAGCAATCTTGTTGCAGTAACTCCACGAAGAAAATGAACAACCAATGTTCTCCTTTTACACACAATCACTCAATTTTGGAAATCTACAATCTTGGACATGGTCAATTCACTCAACTTATTTTGGAGGAAGATCAAGTAATGATCCAATGGTTTGTTTTGGAGGAAGTTCCAGCAAGGACTCAACGGATCTTAACAAATTTCACTAGATCATTGTTGGACATTGTGACATGGAGATGATGGACTCGGAAGAAAACCACTTCTCATAGGTGGTTAGTCCTATTCTATACACTCAGATGGGTGATGAGGGTTTTGACCATGCATAAACTTCAAGCCCCTATCCATTTGAGCTAATGTCTTTTGAAAATTGAATTTTATTTAATTTATTTTGAAAATTCATTTCCTTCTGCTCCGAATAAAAATATATATCTCCAATGGTTGTTATTGATCTCAAATTCATAATCTATTTTTTTATTTATGTTATTCACGGGGAATCATGTAATTCATTGAAGGAATCGGATTTTATAAGTTTGTAATAAAGCTAAGATTCTTTGATTTCCATATTTCCTTGGGAGTAGACAGATATGGTTGATTCAGTTGAGATATTGTTGATTGTGTTTCTACTAATCGTTGTGGCGAAAAGGTATTTTGCAACACCATAGGAAAAAAGGTATTTTGCAACACCATAGGTCATGTGGTAGGAGGAGGCAAGGAAGGATTGCTGGACTGATAGAAGAGGAAAATAAGGCATTAGATGGGTTTAGATATTGCTCAATTCCATTTTAAGGATTTGCTCAATTTTATGTTGGAGCTGGGCTATTTCTGCATCCCATGTTATAGGAAACACAATTCGAGGGATCATGGATCTATTCATCCATGCTTCTTTTTATTTATAGTGTAGGGTATTTATCTATTCTCTTGTGTCATCCAATAGTATTGTCCTGCAAGGCCTCCAAATATGTAACCCCCTATTTAAGGGATTTATTTTTGCAATTGAGGACAACATTCTCATTATTGAAATAGTAGTTTACCTCCATGGCCAACTTATGCTTTTAAGCATAGCGTGTTGCATTAGCATAAATGTTAACTTCGTATGATGGATTTCAAGAGCCCTCATACTTTATTTCTTTCTTTTATTTGAGAATTGAGATAGATTTTACAGTTACTTGTGGGTCCTTTCCAAAAGATATGAGTTAACTATCCAATATTCTTTTTTATTTACTTTATTTAATACTTCCACCAAAAAAGTGGACCAAAGATCTCCCGTTTAGTCATTGGGCATCAAGAATTGCTCCATCCCTAAGAATTTAGGGTTTTGTTAAAAAGTAAGCACCCAGGTATACCATGCCCTTCCTATCCCACGTCCCCCTGTCCTTTGAATATCATATTTTGGATCATTTTAGAACCCTTTGGATATAAGAATTTTGTTAGGTCTTTTTCTTTCCCTTGGTCCTGAGTAGGATTACCCTTTAAGTGCATGCTCCCCTTTTTCCATCTAACTTACCCATTTCCCTAAGATGTAATCTTATTTATCTTCTTCACTCTCCTTTCCCTTATGGGATTCATCATCAAATTAGAAGAACTGCTAATCCTAATAGATTTTACCAGAAGGGACATTTGATGCTCCTAGGTATAGCCTCATTATCTACCATGCACCCACTTTTATTTGTTTAAGTTATCCTCCAACACTTCTTTCATTCTTTCTTTGTTCAATGCTATCAATTTTAGCTTAGATTTTTCTTTTAAACCACTACTTATTAGGTCTTTCGTTCTTTCTTTGGTCAATGCTATCAATTTTAGCTTATCCTTTGTTTTTAAACCACTAATTATTAGGTCTTAGTATTAGATGATAAAGGACCTAATATAATAAAATCACATCTCACATTAATAAAGGAGAGGTAGACATGTAGTGTGTTAATTATGATTTAATTATGTCTTATTTGGTTGTCCAGGTGATTCTCTCTCATAAGACTATGAGTTTTGTATCTCATTTTCATATTGAAATAATACTATCATCTCTCCATCATTCTGCAATTTCATGTTACCATTTATATATGTGTGTGGTTGTCTGCACACTTTGGTATGCCTTCTAGCATTGATGTATAAGCAATGCATGAGCTATCCAGTGGCCAGGGTGCCAAGTGATCATTATATACCTGATTAGGTGGATAAAACTTGTCGTGTTTATTTTGAGTATGTGAACATATAGGTAGTTTTTGCAGATATTTTTTTCCCTTCTTAGTTGATTTCCTTTAGATAAATCTTAATACACTTGTCTATCTTTCTTTTAAATTTACTTGATATCTTGAAATTTCTCTGAAGATAATTTGTTTTGCAGGTTGATTATCTCCATTTATAGTAGTATGCTTGAATTGGATTTAACAAGTAACTTAACTTTCCACCAACTCACAAGTAATAAAGTCCATTATTATGACATAATATTCATTCCATTCACAAGTTACAAAATAAATTAGACTACAAAACATAAATAACATATTTGACTTTAATTTATTGTTTTAAAAAGTTGTCGTATGTTTAATTAGGAAAGCAAATTGTAATGAGTTTGTTAGATTGGATAATGTTTTTCATCCAAAATGAACAAAAACATCCAATGTACCAAACTCACAATAAATTTGTTAGCAAATATGGATTGATTAACTACTTAGCAAATTCACATTTTTGCAAAACCTTACTTTTAAATCATGATACACCACCAACTATATAACATGGGAAAACTTTAGTCTATGCACTATTTGATTTTAGTTTCCATTTTCAATCATTTCATCCTCCAATAATAACCTATCGACGTATTATTGCACCTTTCTGGGGTAATTGCTAGTAATACTTTCCATCATGAGACATGTGTAGACACTTGTTATGCACTAAATTTGTCAACAAAGTATGGATTACCTTATATATGACATATATCTTGGAGAAAGAGATGGAGTAGCATACTTAAAGGGTCAATTTCTTAACTTTAGATCACGTAGCATATTTTTGTAATTAGATCAATGTCAAAACAAGGTGGATTCAGTGTTTAGTCGAGTATTGTACTGCCTTAATATTGGTATAGTCATTGAGGTATAAAATTTAGGTGGTTTTCCACCACACTTTCTTCTAATACATACTTTTGAGAGAGGGAGTTCCTAATATTAAGTTCGGTCAGTTAAGATCATATCAAGGTAAGAGAAGAACAATTATTTTCACCCTGCATTGGTTAGTATCAATTACTTTATAAAGAATAGAACTTAGACTTAAAGGCCAAGCTATAGAAAGATGGTAAGTAAATAATGGATGGGACACCTGGTGTGAATTTGGATCTCATTGTAATAGTGAGATTATCATACTTTTGTGAAAATGAAAATTCATTTATTTTGGATCATCATTTTCAATTTACAAGTGACTTTAAGGAATGAAGGGAATAAAGGGTTAATATAGAATTTAAAGACATAAAAATGGATGATGGTTTGGCATTCATATATGTTCAATTTTAGAGTATCACTCATTAGGAGGGATAAAGCTCTAAATAGAATTGAACATGAGTTTATAGAATTATATGGATTTTTTTTCATATGATAAAATCATCACACACAAGCAATTACCAATTAGAATTGTGGAACCAAAATAGTAGGGTTTAGGAAGCATAATCCTCATTTCTTGGGTAAGAAGGATCATTTCAATATGTATCCTCCACATACGAGATTATTAGCAATATGCTAGGAAGACAGAAGTAGTAAATCTATGCAAGTTGTTTAAAGAATCCATAAGTTAGAAAGATAAGGGATTTGGAATCTAAAGAAATAAATTAAGCATTGGAACCTTATCCAGACTATCATAAATCATTTTATAAATATTAATGCTGCAAACAATCATCCGTCAGTTTAATTTACAATGAAAAAGCATAAAAAAATTGAATTAGATAGAGTTACTAATGGTGAAGAGGAAAGTTGCACAACTAGAAGCTATTTCTTCTTAAGGAGGTAAGGTAGTGTTGAAGAGGAATATGTTGACCATAGTCCTTTGGATAAGTTACTAAATGTTATAGAGATCGAATCAAAACATAACTTGAAAATGCATGATGCTCAAAATAACTTAGCAATATTGACAATAATATATGAAACATTACACATGGTAAGAGACATACCTGCAAGTTCTACAAAAGAGTTAGAAGTTTTAAGTACTCTAATGTGTAAATAAATTGTCACCATAGAAACCCTACAGAAATCGTTAGAGAAAAAGTCATGTTTTACAAATTAACATGCAAAATAATAGACCATAACTCCTTAGTATTTGGAATGCACCATTTTCCACATAACTATTTCAGGTTAGAAGTTACAAACAATTATTGATAAGAAAAGGATTAAATGCGTAAGAAATATGATTTTCCTAGCCTAATTTTGTTAGTTTTTCAACATTTAACTCATTCTGATCTAGGATCTTAACTAAAAGAACAACATGTACAGCATATCAAGCATAAGAGACAAGAGACACAAAACATTTCACCGGGGAAAACCAAGAAGGTGAAAAACCCCGCAACTTCCTCAAAGATAGAATAAGCATCAATACAAAGATCACCATGATCAAACCCAAGAGATAGATATCTTCAGCAGCATGCTCCTCCTCCTCCACTTGTGTGCATCCTCCTCTTCTCTCACTAATGCGAAGTGAGTGAATAATAGAATGTGTAAACTGAGATAGACACACTCTCTATTTATACACTAACTTTCACTTGACCTTTACTCAACTAGGTCGACCTCAACTTAACCACTTAACCTAATGTTGACTAGGCCAACCCCTACTAGGGTGGTCTAATAACCCTTTGACCCACATGACTCATACAGGGCCGACCCCATCAAGGTGGTCTAATAACCCATCAAGTATAAGTTACGACACTTACAATATAGCTTGTGACACTTGCAAGTACACATGACGACACTTCCAATCGGAGGAATAATACATCTCCGTTGGGGACACAAAAGGTACAAATGTAATACATACAATATACAAGTGAATATCTTCCGAAGTTACAAATACATCAACACTCCCTCTTAACTAGGAATGTATTCTCTTGACACAAGTCATCGATACATATAGGCACAAGTCTTCAATTATGGAGCTGGATCATCATCACTGGATCATGGAGCATCATCATCATCACTGCTGTTGTACTCGATATCTCGATCACTGGGCTATCTCTGAATTATTCTCATCATAGGAAGTTCTACAGAGCCAGCCCTTTTTCATGCTAGTTGTAGGCCTAGCCTCCTGCAGGCCTTCATCATCACTGGCCATACTATGGAATCCTCAGGACTTATTAAGTGCATCAACAAAACCTAGCTCAGACTATAGGATCTTTTACATGTTGACTGTCACAAAACCTTAAAAGAGTGTCTTGCAACCTGTAAGATCTATAAAGAGCATCCCAGGACTGATTACGAGCTTACTACTCAACCTATAGAATCTCTAGGGCTGATTACATGTGACTCTCACCACAAAACCTTAAAAGATTGTCCTGCATCCTGCAAGAACTCTACAGAGCATCCCAGGACTGATTACGAGCTTACTGCTCAACCTATCGAATCTCAAGGGATGATTACATGTGGTTAGGTAAAACCTTTAAAGAGTGTCTTGCAACCTGCAAGAACTTTACAGAGCATCCCAGGACTGATTACGAGCTTACTGCTCAACCTATCAGATCTCCAGGGATGATTGCATGCCTCTCGTAGCAAAACCTCGAAAGAGCATCCTAGCTCAGACTATAGGATCTCCCAGGATCTTTTCTATGCTACATGCACAACCTGTCCACGGCCATGGAGTATCAACCTGATACTCACCATACATCATCCTGATGTACATGATCATCCTGATCATCATCATAGCATCGTCCTAATGCATATCATCCAGAGCATCGTCCTGATACTCATCATACATGATCATCCTGATCATCGTCACTGCATTGTCCTGATGCATGTCATCCAGAGCATCGTCCTGATACTCATCACACATGATCATCATGATCATCGTCACTGCATCGTCCTGATGCATGTCATCATACATGATCCAACTGATCATACAAAGCAGTAACTGGAGCATCGTCCTAATGCTCATCACACAACGCTTACATCCACAGCCATGGGAAGGATCCTCCTCTCACCATGCTTGGAATGGCTCCTGCAAATGTGTCCCATCATTTCTTCCTCGAAGTATCTTCAATCTGAAGAACACCAAGCCTCTCTCTGAAGTATTCAAACTTCACTCTAGCTAGTGGTTTAGTTAACAGATCTGTAACTTGCTCATCCGTCGCAACATACAGGAGATTCATTGCTCCTCTCTACACCATATCCCAGATATAGTGATATTTGATCTCAATGTGCTTCGACCTGTCATGGAACACCGATTTCTCATACAACTTTACACAACTCTGGTTGTCACAATAGATATAGGTAGCATCCAACAGGATATCAAATAACTCAGATAGTAGCTTCCTCATCCATATTTCCTCACAACTAGCCGAACAAGCTGCGACATACTCTGCTTCAGCTGTACTCAGTGCTATGCAAGACTGCTTCCTGCTAAACCAAGAGATCACACTTGATCCCATACTAAAGCAACACCCAAAGTGCTCTTCCTATCTGCAACATTGCCTACCCAATCTGAATCAATATAACCCTCCAGGTTAAACTTTTGATTCGCATCATACTTGAGCCCATAATCAATCATACCCTTCAGGTACCACAGAATATGCTTTACAGCAACCAGGTGAACACCTCTGGGATCCGTCAGGAACTGACTCAATGTGTTCACCGAAAATCAAATATCTGGTATCGTGTTCATCAGGTACATCAAGTACCTAATCATCTAACGATACACAGTGACATCAACTGGATTAGATGAAGCATCACACAGAAGCTTCAGGTTCGATGCCATAGGTGTGGCCATGGCCTTGCAGTTCATCATCCCGAACTGCTTCAGGATCTCTACTGCATACTTCCCTTGTCCAAGGAAGATTCCATCTGCACTCTGCCACACCTCCATGCCTATAAAGTAATGCGTCATCCCCAAGTCCTTCATCTCGAACTCGGTAGCAAGCTTCCTCTTCGTGTCGGAAATCAATCTATCCTCACCTGTAACAAACAGGTCATCCACATACAATAGTAGTATCACTGGATTTCCTTCCTCAACCTTGTAGTAAAGGTTGGAATCCATTTTACTCTTGGTAAAGCCCAAACTAAACAGGAATTTGTCTATCCTGTCGCACCATGTCCTAGGTGCTTGCTTCAAGCCATACAAGGCTTTCTTCAACCCGCACACATATGAATCCCTGTCATGTGTCTCAAAATCGAGTGGCTGCTCCACATATACTTCCTCTTTGACTACACCATATCCATCTGGTGTATCTTCCACTTCATCACTACAGCCAGGGCAAGTACTGGTCTGATGGAAGTGTATCTGGCTACAGGTGCAAAAGTCTCTTCATAATCAATCCCTTCTTTCTGGGAGAAGCCACGAGCTACAAACCTCGCCTTGTATTTCTCTATGCTACCATCTGCAGCATGCTTGATCTTATAGATCCACTTGGAAGTCACAACACACTTCCCTTCAGGTCTTGGGACTACATCCCAAACATCATTCTTCATGATCGACTGGTATTCCTCGATCATGGCATTCTTCCATTACTGCATCTCGAATCCTGAGAACTTCAGATTCTTCAATATCTTCAATAGATAGTTTTCTTTTGAATTTCGTTTACTGGAACAAATGTTGTAGTCCTTCTTTTGTAGGTGATTGTACACGATATTTCCTACAAGTCAAATTCAATTGCATGATTAGAAACTTCTCATAGTTTATAGAACAAAATCTTACACATAAGAATATATGTCATACAGTCATGCAATTATCTTAGCCAATGCTTCAATACAACATTTATCCATTGTTGGTTGTGGAGCCAGATCTTCTTGTCTCATAGATGATATTGTCTCAGCAGTGCACCCCAGAGGACTGTACACTCATGCCCCAAACTTGGGGTTCGGGGGTGGGGGGCGGAACCCTCGCGAATGGGGGTTCGGGGGAAGTGCCCCCGAGAAATGGGGGTCCAGGGGCAACGCCCCCAAGAAAAAAATTTGGGGTTGTTTTCGCCACCAGTTTTTGGGCCCATGGTTTTGGGTAACCCGTGGTATTTTCCCATATAAAAGAAAGACATTGTAATACAGCTGGGGTTGATGTATTAGGTTTTATGCATTGTAAAGATCTCTGCTATCAGAAGAGAGACTATGAGACAGTGAAGAGGAAGAGAAGTGGTTGTGCTGCAGGTTGTATCCCTTCACTTTGCTGGACGGAATAACAGAAAGGACTGGCAACTTCAGTGTGGACGTAGCCCAAGTTGGGTGAACCACGATATATCTGTGTCTCTCTTGTAATGTGTATGTGTGATTATATTTGCATTTTTGTTTATTATTATTGCTCTGCAATCCTGTTTTTCTAACAATCCATATCTCGTATTCACACGGTAACTTTCTAGATGCCTTCTATCTCTACCAGAACATTTGTTAAGAGTGTGCACAAATCCCAACATGTCAGCAAAGAGGTTTCATTCTAGATAAGTAGCAATGGAATGTTGTATAGTACCATAGGCCACTTACCCATTACTATATTAGTAGTATCTTGTTCATTAATGCAACCTTTTCTAAAATGCATAATAGACATCCTAAATCTAGGAACATAAGTATGTACATGATTGAACAAAAATCATATATACAAGAAATGACAATTTAAATACTTATCTTTGTTTGGTTGTTGGGTGGACTCCCTCTCAATCTTTGCTTCCTTGCAAGAACTACTAGAGTGAGCTCCCTCTTTATCTTTGCTTCCTGGATTATCTGTCTTTGAACTTATATCCATCCCGAACCACTATGCATGCTTAAGTGTGCACTAGTGTCATGATTGTGTCATCCTTAAGATCTCATACATAGTCATACATTCATTAGTATATTCTTAATACTATCAAAACATTATGATTCTAAATAATCTTAAATATGTATGGTCATGATCATTTCATACATAGGTAATAAGCGTTAGTATTCAAGGTTTCAAGGAAGAATTCTTTTACTCATGCATATTCTTATTTGACCATAGGACTCTTATGGTTAGTCATATCATCACTCAAAGTAAGAAACATAATATGCATAAACCCTTGATTACTTAAACTTCTAACTTTCAAGAATAATCATTATCATTCATACAAAAGTATAAGATCCTAACACAAGGTAGGATTCTAACTTGATATAGAAAAAACATACTTGGAATATCATGTTAGCTAGTTATGTCTAACATACCCAAACAATCTCTTCTTGTTCTCTTCAATGACTTGTGCTTAGTAACCTGCATAACTCATAAGTTAACCATTGTAGAACAAAATTATACATACCTCGTAAGTGGAGCTTCTATGTGATCCATGAGTCTTTGTCTTCATGTCACCATGGTCATATGTTCTTGATCTAGAACTTGATTTGTACTTTCTTGATGTACCTTTCATGTTAGCAGACAACATCAACCTCATACAACACCACAGTGCATTAGTACAATCATAAGTGTCATAACCCTAATCAATGAATGTCTTCTATCATTCACATGCATTCATATTTTTACTAGGGTGATGAGACAAGTCTAAGATTCATCAAGATTGTACTAACCTCAATAATATGAAGACAAGCATATCATAAACTTAATCATGAACAAATTTCAAAACATACATGTATCTCTTCAAGTCATACCTGTCGGGATTGCTTGTAGCCTTCTTATGCAAAGCCTCAGCCTCATCTCCCTCTAAAACTGGAACTTCTTCACTTATGCGGGTGTCCAAATCATTCTTTTCTAGGATTAACCCAATCCACTTTGATTTGCTGAAACTGGATCCAAAGCTAGATTAGGGTTTGTAAGAGAAACAAATTCAAACTTTGAATTTCAAACTTTTGAATAGATGGAAAGATGTGGCTTGCTGAGATGATCAAGCTTGTATACTTCAATTTTGAAAACTGCAAAATTTGACCCCTCAAAATTGCCTTTGAAACTTCTGGATTCACTAGACATGACCCTGAACTAGGGTTTGATAAATCCCACCCTTCTGCCCAACCAAAATTTTTGATCCAAAGCTCTAAACTTCGATTTTTCTGAGGAGCTTCTAGCCATGGTCACTGACTTAAAAAATTCCAACTTTTGCAGAAGTCCTAATTTTCCATCTTTCGATCAAAATCCCGAACTAGGGTTTGATCAAGCCCGACCTTCTGCCCAACCAAAAAATTTGATCTTGGTCTCTAAATTTCGATTTTTATGAGGAGCATTCAGCCGTGGTCTCTGATTCCAAAAATTCCAACTTTCTACGAAGCCCTAAATTCCCGCAGTAGTGATAAGCCAAGAATGAAGGTGCTCAGAATCCAAATCTATTTTGACAGAAATATGCACCTGATTGTTTCTGGTGCATATCTTAAATTACAAATCAAAAGGGTACGAAACTTCATCCTGTGGTATCCTGACTTGTCATCTTTCCAACCCCACAGTTCTAACTTAAATTGGATTCTCTGAGAGAGAGTTATGCCAAGTGTCGCAACGTGACATGTTTATGGGATAAAACAGGAGAGCGAACTTGTACGGAGTGCCACATGTCATTGGTTCAATTTCGGCCTCTGAAAAACTTACTTGAGAAACTATAGTCCGTGCTCTTAGTGTCACTTTTTACATAATTTCATTTGGATCTTCCTAGCCCAAGTTGTGACCTTTTTTCCTAGGTCACTTGTTTATGATTGAGATCTAGAAGAGACAGAAACCCTAACTTGTACAGATCATAAATCACAAAGTACAACGAATAAGATGTTGTGCTTTGGATACAAAGTACATGGGGATGTTATCTACGATCTGTAAAATTTTCAGATTCTGAACCTTTGCCAAAATGGAGTTATAGCAAAAGTTCTAAGATGACTGGTTTTTGTTATATCAAGCCCTAGCTTGCAATTTGTCGCAAGTGCAACAAGTCTCATAAATGCCATATCATGCCTTCCTTCAGGATAGCTCTGATACCATGTTAGTTTTTCAACATTTAATTCATTCTGATCTAGGATCTTAACTGAAAGAACAACATGTACAGCATATCAAGCATAATAGACAAGAGACAAGAGACACAAAACATTTCACCGAGGAAAACCAAGGAGGTGAAAAACCCCTCAACTTCCTCAGAGATAGACTAAGAATCAATACAAAGATCACCATGATCAAACCCAAGAGATAGATATCTTCAGCAGCATGCTCCTCCTCCTCCACTTGTGCGCATCCTCCTCTTCTCTCACTAATGTGAAGTGAGTGAATAATAGAATGTGTAAAATGAGAGAGACACACTCTCTATTTATACACTAACTTTCACTTGACCTTTACTCAACTAGGTAGGCCTCAACTTAACCACTTAACATAATGCTGACTAGGCCGACCCCTACTAGGGTGGTTTAATAACCCTTTGATCCACATGACTCATACAGGGCCAACCCCATCAAGATGGTCTAATAACCCATCAATTATAAGTTACAACACTTACAATATAGCTTGTGACACTTGCAAGTACACATGACGACACTTCTAATCGGAGGAATAATACATCTTCGTTGGGGATACAAAAGGTACAAATGTAATACATACAATATACAAGTGAATATCTTCCGAAGTTACAAATACATCGACACATTTAGTCCTTTAGGGCTCCAATAGGTCATGAGTTCAAGACTCTAATACTCCAGTATTGATCCCATATTATAAATGTGTGTGTGTGTGTGTGTGTGTTGAAATGGTTGTAAGCCAAACATATGTGATTTGTAATTTTTACATTGAAATATAATATAAATACATCATATTTTGTAGAGAAACAAGAACAAAGAATAGTCGAGGTTATGAGTGGTGAAAGAGAGGGGGTTTAGTGGCTAAGAGGAAGAATAATATTATTTTATTGTTACCCCAAGTTATTTAACCTTATCTTTATTTAAACCATTGATGTATGGCTATCCTAATTCCTTCTACCTTGATAGTCATTTCCCAAGTGGGATACATGGACTTCTCATGAAGGTGCAAATGGCACTTCATTGGCATGCAAGTATAACTTATAATTTTGGGCATGCAAGCTAGTTTATTTCCTATTAATTCCTTTTACAACTCTACAATAAGCTTGGAGGGAACTTCCATAGTATATATAAAGTAAAATTATGAAAAATTACTACCATGAGATTGTGAGGAATATAATGATTAAGTTATGAGTGTTTGCTAAGTTAAAAGAGGGAATTAATTACAAATGAAAATCCTTGAAAACCTAGCATAGAGATTTTCCTTGTCACCCCAAGTTATTGATTTTCCTATCCTCCTTTAGTCCTTTAGGGCTCCAATAGGTCATGATTTCAAGACTCTAATACCCCAATATTGATCCCATATTATAAATGTCTATGTGCGTGTATGCGTGCGCGCGCGGTGTGTGTGTGTGTGTTGAAATGATTGTATGAAAAACATACGCAATTTGTAATTTTAACATTGAAGTATAATATAAATACATCATAGTCTGTAAAGAAACAAGAACAAATAATGGGAAGGGGTATGAGTGGTGAAAGAGAGGGGGTTTATGGGCTAAGAGGAAGAATAATATTATTTTATTGTTACCCCAAGTTATTTAACCTTATATTTATTTCAACCATTGATGTATGGCTATCATAAGTCCTTCCACCTTGATAGTCATTTCCCAAGTGGGATACATGGACTTCTCATGAAGGTGTAAATGGTACTTCATTGGGATGCAAGTATAACTTTTAATTTTGGGCATGCAAGCTAGTTTTTTTCCTATTAATTATTCTTTGTACAACTCTATAATAAGCTTGAAGGGAGCTTCCATAGTATTTCTAGAGTAAAATTATGAAAAATTACTACCATGATACTGTGAGGAATAGAATGATTAAGTTATGGGTGATTGCCAAGATAAAAGAGGAAATTAATTACAAATGAAAATCCTTGAAATCATAGCATAGAGATTCACTTTCCAAAATGCACTAGATCCACGAGGGGAAGTGGGATAGCATGAGGGATTATTTAGTAGAGAATGGAATCCCACTCCTTGGGTTGGTAGGCTAAAGGGGAAAGAGGGGTTCGTTGATTGGGATTAGTGGAAATTGAACTAAGAATTAAGGGAATTTATTTGTCTGAGAGGTGCATGAAATAAATTAACTAGAGCCAAACCATGGAAATTTTCCCTAGTGGATTCGTAGCCTCAACTCAGGGGTCGAATTTGTTACAAAGAGAATAGGTGTAATAGAGATCCTATGAGTGATCTTGTTGCTTCATCATTCCTAGGTAGTTTAGAAAGGATTAGGACCCTCACCTGGTCCTCATGTCCTGGTAAATACCTCGTTGTTAGTGTAAAAAACGTCAAACATTTGAAGGAAAAACACATGTTATATTTGGAGAAAGTGAAAGATCGATAAAGAGATAAGGATGCTAACAAGGTAGCCATGAATCCATAATAGTACACCAAAACATATTGAGATATCGATATTATGATTTAGAGAAGGATGAAAGATTGGAAAAAAACTTCAAAGGGTCATTCCCATTGAGACACACCTTTAGAAAACCCATATCCTATATCTTATGAAAAAAATTAGCACAACTTAAAGGTGATGGTGAAAAACTAGGGCTTCAGTGCAAGTTTTGAGTCTTCTCCCACCTTGCTAGAGTACTAATCACTCAAAGCTAGTGAATTTAAGTTAGAAAAAAATATGGATTCTAAAGTATATATATCATGCAAGCATTTCAACCTAAGTTTTTATTTACAATTTTAAGATAAGATGCATGTGCCTTTTCATGTTTCAAGGTGAAGGTAGGATCTTACCCTCACCTTATTTTCCTCACCATTCACCATTTTGAGTTTCTCATTGGCTCTAGGTTAAAGAGAAATACATTGTGAATATGGTTTTAACTAAACGTCTAACTATGTTTCATTATAGTTATTAATACTTGTTAGAAAAATGCTTCAACACATAAATTAGTTTAAAACATGAAGAATTTTCATACAATTTGGTTTATAAACTTCTTCACTCCCACCATATAAGATATAGAAGAAAGTAAGGAGTAACCCATTTTAAGTCTAATCTATTTCTTTGTGTGTGAGTTTGTCTACAAGTATTTGATTTATTTAATTGGATTTTCATTTGGAAGAACTCCATAATAATATGGGAAAACTATTATAAATCCTTCTCTTTATTTTGTTTATCTAATTTTTAACATCAATACATAAATGCAATTTCATTTTCATATGATTTCTTAAATGTACAAGTAGGGAATTGTGATACCCAAAAAAGGTCATGGAATGTTTGGGGGAACCACCCAATATTTAGCTCTCTCCCAAAACACAAACATAGAAACCACTCCTCCAAATCCAATTCCCATTCCTATCCTTAATGATGTTAATGACATTTTTTCATCCACGTGACTTAACCATCCCACTTTTACATTACTAGTCTCGCTAGCATCATCACCTTTTCTCTCTTGTCTTTCATTTTCATTACATGAATCTAAAGGACAACCCCATAAACACTTATTTTTTTCAAATGAAGATACATTAAAAGTGGAAAATTGTGTTCCTGTTGGGATTTTCCCACACAAAATGTTTGATGAAACATCAAGAACTGCCAACTCATGTAATTTAGATAGCTCTTCAGGAATTGATCCATTCAAATTATTGTTTGACAAGTCCAACTGCTCCAAAGTAGATACTGCATTAAGAGATGCGGGTATTTTCCCTTCCAAGCGATTATGAGATAAATTCAATAGTCGCAAGTGGCTCATAGTACCTATGCTTGTGGGAATTTCTCCTGTAAGATTATTGCAAGACAAATCAAATATGATGTTTGTAGGAGACAAATATGATAGAGTATACTCATTTCCTTTCATTTCAATTTCAATTTCAATTTCCCCGATTGTTCGACTATCTGAAACATTTGAAAATCCAGAGAGTCTCTCAAGATGTACTGGTATTCTTCCACTAAATTTGTTGTTGGATAAATCCAACACTCGCAACCTTGCAAGATTTGTGATGTGTTGAGGAATACAACCATGTAAATTATTATAACCAAGGCTTAAAATTTCCAAGTCATGAAAAAATGTGAAGTATTGAGGAAGCTCCCCAGTGAATCCATTTTTCCTTAAATCCATTGCTTGAAGCTGGGTACAATTTGCCAAAGATGTGGGCAGTGTCCCAAAGAACTTATTAGAATGAGCGAAGAAACCCCTCATCGAAGTCAAATTTCCAATCCCATCTATGATTGGTCCCTCCAAAAAGTTTTCGATAGATCTAATAGTTGAAGTGAAACCAAACCATTAATACTATGAGGAATACTCCCACAAAAGCTATTATTATATAAGTTTAGTTCAATGAGAGCTTTTAGTTGACCTATGCTATTTGGGATAAGCCCACTTAATTTGTTTGAATCCAAAAGCAAATCAGACAATGAATGAAGCTTTCCTATAGTTCTAGGAATTGTACCTATAAGATTGTTGTTTGAGAGAGAAAGAGTTTCAAGCTTCTTTAATTTGGAAATAGCTTTCGGTATTTTACCACTCAACTCATTTCTATCAAGATATAAATTGGTCAATTGAGTGAAATTGGTAAGTGCTACAGAAATATTACCAGTAAGCTTATTATTAGAAAGATCTAACGTTATCAATTGAGTCAAATTGGTAAGTCCTACAGTAATATTACCTATAAAATTGTTATTTGAGAGATAAAGATATTTAAGGTTTCTTAAACCAATAATAGCTTCAGACATGCTACGTTCCGTGAGCATGTTTTTAGAAAGATCTAAAGAGATCAATTGAGTCAAATTGGTAAATGCTACAGGAATATTACCTATAAGCATGTTGTCATAAAGATTTAAAGAATTCAACTGAGTCAAATTAACAATGAATTCAAATATATTGCTACTGAGGTTATTTCCGCTAAGATCTAAGTTGCTCAACCTATTCAAATTACCGATGTCTTTAGGTATGGTTTTTAAGCGAAGATTAAGATAGAGAGTTTCCAGTGGAAGCTGGAATATTTCAGAAGGAATAAAATCGGACATATTATCCCCATTAATGAATAGCTCTGTAAGGTGTGTCAAATTACCCAACTGTCTTGGAATACTGCCTGACAACTCGTTGTCGCTTAGATCCAGGTACTCCAGTCTCTGCAACAGGCCCAATTCCACCGGAATAGAACCCGATATCAGATTGTCCCACAGGTCAAGTACTCCCAGCACTTTCAGGTGGCCAAACTCGGATGGAATTATTCCTGTGAAAGAATTACCCCCAAGCCTCAATGTGTGTAATAATGACAGGTTACCTATAGACGAGGAAAGGGTACCTTCGATATCTGCTCCTTCAAGCTGTATGGCGACCACTCTTTTGGTGTGCGGTCTGCAGCGAATACCATACCATGACGAGCATATGTTCTCCGAGTTCTCCGCTGTCCAGTTCGAGAGAAGGCCGTATGGATCCGCTGTGATGGCCTTTCTGAAGGAAAAAAGAGCATGGAGGTCCCTTTTCTTGTGGGCATCCATTGATGATAATCTGAATTCACCTTCTTCTCCCACCATGTGTTCAGAATCAGAATGACGTGGGAGAGAAGTAAATCCAAGGGGTATGTGATCATATAAAGCATCTCGCTGATGATGAGTATGGGAATACAGATTGATAGGTGGTGCTGCAGGAAGAGAGGCAGCCATGCAGCAGAGTTTCAGCAATAATATCACAAGAAGAGCCATTTCTCCCTCTCCCACTACAAAAATGCCTGCGAGTTGTGTGTTCTTGGCAGCGCCGCGGTTGACATATAAAGACGAAGTGCGGTGTTGAAGTCGCCGATTCAAAGCGTCGGGAAATACACTTTACCCCGCCGTAAGTGGTCGTTTAAAGTTTTTATTGGTGGTTTAAAATCATCTGAAAGTAGCATAAGTATAGCGGCCGGCGGGTCTATAAGCATTTGATTATGTTTTATTTCTTGTTTAAGATATACCAAGCGTGCTTAATAATATTCAAAGCTTATCATTGTTAAAAGGATTATTGAAGCCAATTAATTAAACCAAATTTCCATAAAAAATCTCTATGTAATTGTAGGCTTCTAGATCAATTACAGTCAAGTCAATAACCTTTATGACTAATTCCACTCACGTGAATAAAATGATGTATAAATTACTGTAGCTCTCTTACTCGAGAGAATTACTTGCTGGGAAAGGTAAGGCTTTCTTTGTTTGCTTCCACAATTTCCGCCCATTCCTTCACCAATCCTTGCTCTAACAGATAAGGTTTTCCACAAATTCTGTCCATTGCATGAAACTTTTTCTACTTCCACAAATTCTGTCCATTGCTTGAAACTTTTTCTACTTCCACAAATTCCGCCCATAAGGTTTTATTTGTTTGTTCATTGAAACTTACTCGTGTGTTATCAATTCATTGGTACAGCGTTATTCTATGCCGTGTGGGGGTGGCTTCTCTAAATGATAAGGCTTCCCTGGCTAGGAAAATATTTAGTGGACTATCCTGGCTGGAAAAGATAAAGCTTTCTTTGTTTGGTTGGCCCCATTAAGGTCGGTCAAGTCAATACGAGCAGATGAAAAGCTGGGGAGGATGTGACACCTCGTTTTCTTTCTCAAAGCGCGGGGAAATTGTTGGATAACTTTATTGAAACTTAGTCCTGCGGTATCATTTCACACTTACAGCGTTATCCCAATGTGGGTTGTGGTCTTCCACGAGAAAAAAAAATGATTTTTTTTAAAGAGAATGCGTACTGGGTGGCATAAATTTAGTGGGCTTTGCTGGAAAAGAGAAGCCTTTCCTTGTTTGCTTCCAAAAAGGGCATAGTAAAGTCAAGTAAATACAGACAGGTTGGGACTCTGGGAGGACGTTAGACTATTCACAAAGAATATGGACAGCGCTCGCCTGCCTCCAATGAAGTCAAGTCTTTGTAATTGCCTACAATCAAATCAATCTTTCAGATTTTTGTTTTGTCCGCAGACAACTGTTTTCTCTCTCCAACTCAGAACCTTTGAAGGACGATGGAATTTGGCAAACAGCTATTGGGTTTCTCCCATGTTGCTACGTAATGTGCTTAGTGATCACGATCATGGAATCTACGCAATACTTTTACTCTTCACAAACGTTTAGTGGGAATCGGTATACCATTCTCCCGTTCATATTTGTAGGTTGGAATTTGTTGTAAACAAAATTATTGGTTTACGTTTAATATATAAATGTGCCTTGATATATATATATTTATTTATTGTTTGAAACAATTAAAATATAATAATTTGGAAAGATAATAATCAGTTTATTTCAAAAATTATTTATTAAACTAAATTCATAATTTTTTTATGTTTATGAATTGGTTAAAGGACAATATTGTGATTCTTATGTGAGTGAGTGATGTTAAATTAATATTTATTTAAGGACAATATTTAAAGGACAATAATTTAAAAATATTTATCAATGATATGTGATTCTCATGTGAGTGAGTGATGTTATTTTTGGGAGATTATTTTAAAAATTAAAAAAAAATAGTTTATTTATATATAAGAAATTTATAAAATTTATTATATTCTTACCTAGTAGTGCTATATATGAATATATGAATGCGTTAAGGGATATAGTTTGTCTCTATATGAATTTAATTTTTATGGAGTTAATGTTGAACTTATATAATTAAAATGTTGATCAATTATGTGATTAATGTGTGAGTTTTGGGAGTTCACACAAGCACTTGATGGTGTGTTGATCTCATCACATTTGTACCATGTATCCATCAGTACCATGTATTCAATGTATTTGTGTTTGTTTATCAATCCATATCCAAGGCTGGCAGCTTATATATAAACAATAGCAATTTATTTGGTTTAGTGTTATATGGATTTCAATTATTATGAGAGTTAAATATTTGTAATAAAATTAGATCTCATTGAATAGATCATTCATAATCAAGATTAGTGGTATCTAGCTCTATTGGATTTTCTTGCCATCGCTTCCTTTTACAAGATTTAAAAGCACCAAATATAATCCTCTAATTTTTTTTCACGTTGAAAAAACTGTAATTTGTTATTCAACAAAATCAAAGTTACATTGTTCATATGTGAAAGTACTAAGAACCAACGTGAGAGATGTTGTCTTACAAAAAACATCCTAACCATTCCCCAAAACATAGGCTAGACTGTCCATGTCATATAGCAGAGTAATATAGTGGCAATACTAAAAGACCAAAATGATCTATGTCCACCAAAGAAGCACGAACAACAAAAGTAGTTGGATACAAACCAACCACTAACCAATCAGAAGACATAAACCAAGCTAGAGTCTACTACTCTACCATCTAAGAGTTCCTAAAAAACATGAGTCCATCCATGTGTCCCACAACCTGTTTTGATAAGCTATTTGCCTCATCATTAAAGGCTTTGTAAATATGCAAGAAAGAGATATAAGAGAAAAAAGATATAAGTTCTTTGACATGGACAACCCACTGGCTAAGAGAACGCACCCCTTCTAATCCTCTAATCGATATTGTTCAAGTGTATGATATAAATTTATATATACTTAAATATTTATATCAATATCATTAAGAGATTAATTTATTTATTTATTCATTAAAATAATTTGCATCATTTTTATTGTTAATTCATTAGTAAATAAATAATAAAAAATGAAATCCCCTCTATAGGGTGCAAGAGGCTTGGGGGCATCTCAGAGAAATCTCCACTCATGGGATCCATGTCGAGGGGTGTCAAAAGTACACCTTCCCCACGCATGGTGATCCATCCCAAGACTCTAATGGATCCATCGACTATTTCCTAGTCCCAGACGACTCCTTGGTGGATCCTCAACTCGGTTGTCCCAATGGATCAGTTGATTCCACAACTCGATGACCAACAAACATGCCCAACGACACATGCCTAATGGATCATCATACACACGCAACGGTACTTGATGATTCTAGCACCTGTCGGACTACATTCTGAGGAGTCAAAGGAGTTCGAACTGCCATCGACGTGGAAACAATGTCTCTTCATCTTCTTCTAGTTGGTGAATGGGAAGAAGACACATGGTCTCTTTGTAACTGAAACGCGGCGAGTAGTTACCCAAGCATCCCTCAGAATTGTATAAATACTTGTATGCTCGAAGATGAAAGGGCCTTTTGGTTCTATTCTCTTGATTGCATTAAGGCGAGTTCCCAAAGAGGAGCCTCAATTGGTTCCCAATGGTTCCTACATCTAACCTCTTATGACAACTGCTCAATACAACCGCATTTTTCACCCTTGGGGTTTTCCGTTATCAATTCCTATCTCACATTATTCTATCATTGGCATTGTCTATTAAATTTTGTAGTTTTTTAGTGTCTGGTGTATGCTATTCTTCATAGTTGTTTCTATGATCAAATTAGCATTATAGTATCTACTATAACAATAGCCGACTCATACATTTGACTATGTTGTCCTCCTGTCGACCTCCTGGGCAACACATATCATTGGTATCAGAGCCTATTTTCTCTATCCTTGTTTAAGCACTACTTGCATAGTTAAACCGACATATGCATATTTAGACATGCTCTAAGACTCAATTATCCAAGATACCTCTACCTTCGACTTCTAAGTATTTATCTGCTCGCAACTGCAGACCAAAGATGGCAGGTGAAATAGAGGGAAACACACCTAATAGAGAAACTGAATGACTCATTGAGCAAGCACTCGCTCGATAGTGAACTAAAATGTATGAGCATTTCAATGATATTCTTGCTTGACTAACCAGTTCATTTGGCTTGACTTCGGTTAGCAACCCAACGAGAAATGCCTTTGACAAGGTTAGCCCCTTTAAGGTACAAATGAACTTGGATATACCAAACCTATAAGGAAATATCAATGCGGAATTTGTAGACAATTGGATACAACAATTGGATTCCTATATCTCTATGAATCAAATTTATGAGGCTAAGAAAGTCACCCTTGCATCTTTAAAGATGTCGACTTCTATACATTGCTAGTGGGAAAATCTCTCAACGAAATCCGATGAAGATGGTAACCCTATTGACAGATGAGCCAAATTTGTTGAACATGTCCAGAAGGAATTTTATCAACCCAAGTAAACAAAACAACAATACAAGAAGTGGCAGCAGTTGAGACAATGGAGGGATCAAAAAATACAGAGTCATAATGATAAATTCCACCGACTATTGGCTCGACTTGGTGTTAGGGAGGAAGAAAAATTACTTTTTTTTCTGAAATATACCAGTGTTTTAGCTCTTTATAATCAACAAGAGATGGAGTTTCTCACTATTGGCACTCTTGCAGATGCATTCCATTACGCCATCAAGCTCAAGATGAAATTGAAGGCGAAAGGACATTTCTAGACTAAATTGACTAGTCAGCCTTTCAACAAGAAATCTCAGGTGACTGTTGACTCTGATAAGTCAAAACGATCTTCTCCGACTACTACCCAAAATCCAGAACAGGGTAAGAATCCTTTCAAGAAAGATAAGAGAAAATCAAGTAAACAACCTCCTGCAGGAAAATGGTGCAACTACCACAATTCAGCTTGGCATGACGCATCAGAATGCAAATCTTGGAAGAGATTCTCGGCACAGATGTCTACTTCCAGCTCAGTCGACAAGACATTTGTGGAGTCTGACCCTGACTCTTCGACTTTAGTAGCGTTAACTTCGACATCTCTCGCAAATTCGACTATCATTGACGAAGAGGAAAGAGAACGACAATCCCATAAATAGATATGGGTTTAGAATCACTCACTGCATCTGATTGTGGACAATGGTAGTCAAACGAATTTTGCCAATGTATGAATACAGAGGTAGAGTACGGTTTTTACCAAACAAAACTCCTTAATCTTCCTAGGGTTAGCAATCCATGATTTTACTATGCTTTAAATATACACAGTTTTTTTCATAAGCTTTTAAACCCTAATTTACCTATTTAAAGAAATAATCAGAAAATAGTTAATCATAATTAAAGTACAAACTATGCGCATTTCTTACTGTAATACATGCAATCATAACAACAACTGAAGACACTTAAAACATTATCAGATCAAGTTAACCAACTTTAACCCCATTGATAAGAATTAAGAACTTATCTATGAATAAGTAATCGTAGTTGGTGTTGAGCATCCCCTCTCCACCTGGCCTTAGGACCTCGAAGCCAATACAACCTGCAAGAATCCACCCCCTTTCCCAGAAATCAAATTTAACCTGCTAACCAAGGGCCAGTCAGTTAGGTCAAGTTGGCCCTGTTGAGGAAAAATTCATCTCAACTGAAGAATATAAATAGGAGGTTGAGTTGCTCATTTGTATCACTCATCTCACTCACTCAAGTTCACATAGGAGAGAGAGAAGTTCACACAAGTGAAGGAGAGAAGTTCTTTTTGTCTTGGGGTTTTATCTTGTACTTGGTGAATTCTATATTGAGGAAGTTTTGCAAGGTTTTCTCCAGTATGGTTTCCCTGAGAGAACTTTTTTGTTCTTTGTGTTTGTTGTGCTTGTCTTTCTTTCAGTGAGTATATTGATTAATGTTATTATGTTAAACAAGTAAAAACTAACATGGTATCAAAGCAGGCATGAAAGAAAACATTGTATAGCCTTCGCAAATGCAGAAACTAGGGATTCTTATCCCGGGAGATCTCTCCACAGATCAGTTGAAAAAGAGGGTGCATCTAACTCACCTTACTAGGGCGCATCTTTCTGTCGAAGCATAATTCAATTTCGAGAATTTTCATTTTTGGGTCCACCGCTGCAGCTCGGAGAACTAGGGCATTAAGTTTTTGGAATATTTGCTCACAGATTTGGGAGAAAGAGAACTTTACTCAACTCACCTTGAGGAGGCACATCTTTTCATCTAGTTAGTTCTCCAATATTCCGAAGTTGGGAAATTAGGGTTTCTCTGTCAAACCCTAAGTCAAGGTAGAAGCAATTTTCAAAAGGACAACTTTACTGGTAAGTACTATTTCCATTAGAAAAGACCAATTCACTCAGTCATAAGATTTTTCTAAATCCATCTTGAGTAAGAAATCCTTCTTCTTCCAGGATTTGATAGTGTGCAGCAGTTCTTGTGAAATCCCAATTGCATCATGAATTTGTCTTCCAGTCAAGAAGCCAAATTGTTCAATTGATATGTGCTTTGAAAAAGCAGCCTTCAACCTTTGTGCTATAATCTTGGAGATTAGTTTTTAGATAAGATTACAGAGAGCAATCAATCTTTATTCTCCAAAGGAAAGAGGCTTGTTACTTTTCGGGATAAGTGTCACAAAGGTGGAATTAAGGGCTCCAAAGATATATCCATTGAGTCTTGAAAAATTAACCATTATTTTTATATCCTCCCCCATCACATCAAATAAATGAAGATAGATCTCCACTAGCCAGCCATTGGGCCCTGGGCTCTTTTCCTTTGCGAAGCATTTCAGAGTGTCTTGGATTTCATCCAACGTAACTTCCCTTCCCAATTCCAAAGCTTCCTGGTCACTGAAAAATCTAGGAAAGAGTCTAGCCACTTTGATTTGTTCCAATATACAACTATCCCCAGGGTCTTTATAAATATTACCAAAGAAGCTTACAACTTCCTTCTTTAAATTCTTCAAACCTGTAATGTTCAATCCCTCCAAATCTTGAACTTCCCATATATAATTTATATTCCTTCTAGCGGAGGCATAAGAATGAAAAAATTTAGAATTTTTATCACCATGAGCCAACCATAACGCCCTGCTTTTGAGCCGCCATTCTTTTTCCTCATTCATCGGAATCTCCTCCTTTTTCAATTCATAATCCTTTAGAGCCACGAAAGAATTATGGTCCAATGTGCTATTAAAGTTCTCATCAAGAGCCTTTTGGATTTTCAATTCCAACAGAGATAATTCCAAACTATCGGCTTTTTTCTTGCTTTTTATCCACCTGGTGACTGTTTCTTTAAGCCCTCTTTAAAATAATTTATTTCAATTATATTATGTTAAAATTGATATAAAAATAATTTCATTTTAAATAACATTTAAATTTTTATTATTGTGATGTATATACCATTAACATTAGATTTTTCTAAATTGATTTTGTTAATTATGCATATCTCCTTATTTATAAACATTAAAAAATACTATCAAATTCACTTTTGGTGACTAACATTACACTTATATAATTGGTGTTAATGAATTTATTATTTATAATAATACTAAATGTTTCATCAAAGAATTTTCTTAACCAAATATAGAAAAATAAATAGGAAAGACACATCAAAATAGTAAAATAATGTACATTTTAAATAGAGCAAACACTTTTAAAATGGTTGTTATTAATTTTACAATTATATATATATATATGCGTGTGAGGGAGAGAGAGTAGTTGATATTAAATTTACAGTTTAATATATGTGTGTGGGGAAGTTACATAATAAATTGTGATACCCCTTGGAATGTGAGAGCCTTCGACTATATTAGAATTGTGAAAACAAGTCCAACTCAAGCCATAGAGAAGCAAATAGGAAGGGGAGAAAGGAACTAGAGGATGATTCAAAACTCGTGGTTGTTGTCATGCAATGAGCTAGTAATTAACTAAGACAAGGGGGAAAGCTCTTATCCTTTCTTGCAAGTGACACTAGAGAAGTAGCAAAAGGTTACAGAGTAATCATATCTTGATTTTGAGCTTTCATGCCCTCAACCACCATTCCTTGAAATGATGTTGTAAGCAAGACGCTGCAAGATGGATTTGTTGGACTAACCACCGCATGTCTTGGAATTGATATTGTGAACTAACTATCACCTTGGGAACATGGGAATAACCGCCCACTCAAGGTTATCTGGTTGGTATGGAAGTTTACCAATATCTATGGGTTTTGGTGTAATGACAAACCTTAAGATGGTACCATAGCTTTGACCCAGGTTCAATTCCCCCAAGTTACGTCAGAGGGGGGTGTTGGGTTAACCACTGCACCTCTAGAAATTGATATTATAGACTAACCGCCACCCTAGAACATGAGACTAACTACCCACTCAAAGTTATCTAGTTGGTTTGGAAGTTTACCAATATGTACAAGTTTTAGTGTAACTAAAAACCTTAACAAAATTCATAATGCACTTTCCCTAAGAGTGAGTACCACTAACATCATGTGCGATCCCGATCATAAGCCCGATCATAAGTAAATGTATGCGATATAACTTATTGATAAGTGGAGTTGGAAATACTGAATAAATTGCAAAAAGGAAAGAACAATAAGAAAGAGATCATTGGGCATGTTGATTTGTCTCCATTGAATTCCATTGGAAATTTCTTAATATTCTTCAGTCGTCTTGACTCATGAGTCGTCATAATTGAAGGAGTTAGAAATTCCCAACATTATTGGTGTGAATAATAGAAAAGGAAACAACATGGAGGTGAATCACGTATGATTCACGGCTGAGAAAGAAAACCAGCCGTGTAGGTTGGTGTTGATTAACAGAGAAAGAAAAACGGGCGTGTTAATTGGGGCAGGCGTGGAGACCATATGTTCAACAATTTTATTCACTAACAGATGAAGAGAAACGGCCGTGTTGACTGCGTAGGTGATGAGTACGTAAAGAAGTGATATATAACTTACGGAAGAGATGCAGAAACCACATAAATCGCCGTATGGAACGGGTCATAGAAAGTGGGATGCATTGACTCCCGGTTCTCTGGCAGAAGTCATGCTGTATTGAGACAGATGCCAAGTCCTACAGCAAGAACATCGAACAGCCCGCGTATTGAACGAGAGATAGAAAGGTGTAGAAACTGGAAGTATCGAGTCCCGGTCATCTTGGGGCCCTGCCAGCCTAGTCAGGGAGAAGTCACCAGAGATGCCGTATGGACACAGATGCCATGAGTAGGTCAAGAACTGATCTCTAACGACTTTATTGAAATCTGATTGGGAGATAAAATAGTGAGTTGGAAAAATGGGTAACTTGGAGAAATAAAATGAGCGGTTTCACGGCCGTGTTGACTGGGGCATCCATGGAATTGGCCAAGAACCAATAAATCCCACAGTTCTACTGGCTCGTGTCAATTTATTGTTGCTTGGCTATGGCGCCCGTCCTCCACAAGGAAAGAAAACAAATTATAATTTAACTTACTATAATCAGTGCCTACAACGTTGCGTGTCAAAATGGTATGCTGTTGGGTATTAATGTGATAAATTTATTTAAAATTAATTACTATATTAATGAAATTTGAATTCTGGAAAAGTTATGGAAAAATCAGTTACCATTTCAATGAAAATTGTGTATCATGCTATTCTAAGATATAAACATCGATGTAATTATTTTATAATAATTAATTTATATTTAAAATATTCAAATAATAAAATTGGGCATTGGATAAATCCTAAAAGGTTTTGGTTAAATGGATTTGTCATCTATATTTATCTATGTGAGTCTATTAATGTTGAAGATGAAAATCACTTTCTCTTAGAATGCCTTGCTTACACCCAAATATTCCAAAATCTTTGCTTCAGCATAGACATTTCTAACATTCCAGCTTCTCAAAATCAAATATTCTCTATCTTTTCTAATAGACTAAATTTGGTCTCAATGGACATTAAAAACCATCATCATAATCATTTTCGTCATTATCATATTTTAAGTGAAATTATAAATTTGATTAAATTTTGATATATTCAACTTTTTATTTAAAAAAAAAATTGGAGTGGACTAAAGTCTAGAGGATTTGCACTTTTTTCGAATCCAGCAACAAAATGAAATTGCAATTTTTGTTGCTCAAATTGCAATTTGCCCTCAATTACCACTAGGGCACCCCAATTATGCAATTCCAACAACTGGAAGCAATTTCAACAATTCTTGCCCGATTTTGACCGGAAATTTTGCCCCATAAACAATGCAAATCATCTAGACTTCCCACGTCAAAAAACCTATCCATATAGTTGAATGTAATATTTAAGTAGAATTGTAAATTTGATTAAATTATGATATATTAAAATTTTGATTATTATTTTAAATTTTATTTATATAATTTAATATTAAAAAAAAGTAATGAAAAAACTTCTTTTATTTCTTAATTACTTTATTTTTTATTATTTTGATTTAAATATTTTATATTTATTAAAATATATTTATAATTTTGTTTATACATAATTTTTTAACAGAAACGAGAAAGGAGATTTGTATTATATATAAAAAAAAGATTACAAATGCCCCCAGGGCAGCAAAGCATCAGCTGGGTCTTAGAAAGGTCCAAAACTAGAGATTCAGTACAAAATATAGCTACAAATGCCTCCATCAGTTCATGGATTTTGTATCTTTTAACAAAGTTGGTTATGTTGCTTCTAACAGTATAAACTCTGATAAACTGATTGCCTATCAAAAATAAATAAAAAACATCTATATCTTAAGCAAAAGAGGAAAAAGACTTCATTCCTGAATATTAACATCGTTGAGCCTAGGCTGGGAGATTGAAGCAGCATCCATCCGGCTGGCCTCAGCTTGCTCCCCTCCTAGTTCACAATTGAACAAGTACAAGCCATTAACGTCTGCGTGAATTTCTTCAATAATTTCCTTTAGCTGAACAAATCTGCTCTCATCTCGCTCGGCCTTGTTTAGGTTATCCTCCTACAACAAACGACGCAGCTCCACTACACTTTTACGAACCCCATCTAATTTGATTGTCAGGTCCCTTTCCTTTTCATCCACGTACCTATTCAACTCCTCAACTTCCCCTGTCTGAACTATATACCCTGTTTCGACATCCTCAAGACAAGTTTCGAAGCACATCAAATCCAAGACGACATGTCTAGATTCTTCCAGAATAGCTTTAGAAACCTCATAGATACACCGAGTCATCTTCTTCTGTTCTGTTAAGTCCCCTTTAATACCAACAATTTCATTCATGATGTACTACAAGCTAGGGTCCTCCTCTGAGTGGTGCAACCTCACCTCCTTCCGTAAGTTAGAACCTCTTTCTTCCATATCATAATCCCTCTGAGTCGGCATAAGCAATCTAATCGCAGAGTTACCAGAGCAATGAAGGTAAGAAAAGGAAGCTTGCATCTCTCTTAAACCTTCCAACACCGGAGAAAAAGGGGGGTCTTCCATTATTATCCAGGGAATGTCATACCCTTTGTCGACTTGCTCAACACACTCGAAGAGAAGGCAAGTAAATGAAGGAGCAATCAGAAAATACTCTCCAACGCCAGCGAAAACTACACCTTTACCATTTGTCATCCCGCCTCCACATTGATGACTTTTGACCTTGATCCTCATGATCGCCATTAATTAGGACATTGGGATGCCCAACACCATTTCACAATAGTGAGGGAGTCATTAAGGGAGAATTCCCCCTCCTTTAACCTTGATCCTAGGTTGTCCAATCGATCAGCCATCCTATTTAAACACCTTTTAACATGGTAGAACTGGATCTTAGAGTTGCTAGGGAACAAATTAGAAATTCTAGATTGAAAGCCATTTTTTATTATTTTTGTTCTTTTCCATACTATCATGGCTTGAATAACAATCTGAGAATCTCCAAATACCAATAAGTCTTCAATCTGAAGATCATACATGCATTCCATCCATTGCGTCATTTCAACCCATTCAACAAAGTTGTTGGTGCGCTTTCCCAGTCCCCACGCGAAGATTCTGATAATATTTCCTCCAGGATCATAAATGACCCACCCCGCACCTGCCGCCCCTAATTTTATTTATACATTTTATTAACTCATAACAAATTCATATTAAAAACCTTGTTTAACAACCAAGATTATTATTATTATTGTTATTATTATTATTATTTACTATTTTATTATTCTTGCCAAGGCAGGGATATACTTTCCATTGGAAAATCAAACTACAATGACTAGCATTATTTTCTTTTTCTAGATAGAAATTTTTGCAATGTTTTCTAATGTTTAATAAAATTATGATATTAAATATAATATTTTGAAAAGCAAAATAAATTTATGAATATTTAAAATACAAAATTCTGATTTTTCTATTGGTTTAAAGTACTTCTGATGGGACATAAATCCCTGTAGCAGTACTTTTATTTAGATCATAAATTTAAAAAAAAATTAATTAATTTTTAAATTAAAAGTTTACAAAACTGCGACGTCCCAACTACGGTACACACCCAGTCTAATCATTACTTGTTTTGTCGAGCTGAACGAAATCCAAAGCGAGCCAATACGGACTTGGAATCCGCATCTCCTTACCCAAAATGTCTTTTGTTTCTTATGATGGAGACGACCGAACCCCATCAGGCCTAGAACAAAGGCTAGACATTCACTCAAATTCAGTTGCTATCATTTCCTGACATTTCATCGATGGAATGTTTGAGCTAGCCTCTTCTACAAAGTCCAAGGTGGTCAAGAAGCATGTTCTATGGTCGATTACCACTGTCGGAGCGCGACTGGACAAATTTGGTGGAAAAACATTTAGTTTCGAAGTCAAGGCTTAAATTGCTAAGAATCTGTGTAATTTGATGGAGGGTGGCTTAAATCATGGCATGACATGCGGTAAGACTTCTAAAACTATTACGATTCATGAGTTTGTGAATGCTTTTGGTTGAAAATATGTTAAAATTGGAAATTTTCTAGTTTATTTTCTAGAAAACTTTCTAGTACACGGCAAGATGGTTTGAGTTGTTGTTATTGTTGTGTTATTATTGTTAAGGCCGTGGTGGTTTTGTTAAGATTTTCTACATCCAACAAGTGTTTTTTATGGATGCTATATTTGGTGGGAGAAGTTATTTTAAATTTAATGTCATCCCTTAGTTAGGGACTGGCAAATCTAAATGTCCAATTCAATGTATTTAAAAAACTGGAAAATCTAAATGTCCAATTCAATGTATTTTAAAAACGTGAAGCAATCAAAGAATCTGGTTTTCTCTCATATTCTGATATGCAGTCGTTTTTGCTCTGTCTGTTTGAGTTGTTAATTATGTTAAAATCTTCATATAAGTTCCGAAAAGTCAAAATATCAATGAAGGCAATTACAGGTGCTTTCCAATTTCCTAACACTCTTCAGATTGAATTTCTTGTTGGGAATTATTCAAAGAAAGTTGACTGATATCTTATTGGGATTTGCCGAAAGAAAAGCAATGTTATTGAGTTGTGTACATTAGGATTGCATCAACGTAGGCTAGATTTGGTTGAATTAGTCCAGAAGGATCTAATGTTGGGAGTAAATGTTAGCAACGAGTTTATGAGATTTTAATTACGTGTTTCGTTTGACTTCAAGCAAAGCTATAAACATAAATTTATTTCTATAAATATGGGCAGCAGTGTAAGACATTTTTGAATAATCATTCTGATATTTGTGCCCCAAGTGATATCGAATATGAAGGTGAGGTGGTTGGTTGTTTTTATGTTGATTTTGTTCTTGTTGAAATTAAAAGGGCACAATAAATATGGAGATTGTTTTATCTCTAGTGACCTTGACAAGCAAGTCTGTGAAAGGCTTGTAGCAGTTAAATTCGAGGGCCCTATATTATTTAATAGACCTTCGATAGACGAGGCATCTAATGATTTTGGAGGTATAATCAAAATAATCCTGCTGCTCTCTCTCCTGCCTCAGTGGAGGATATTAGTAAGCTATAGCATCTACGTCTCCCAATTTAACAATCGGTACAAGAGGCAATGGAAATTCCATCAGTGGCCAAGCTATGGAACTGAATGGAATTATGGTGACCATGACATCACTCAAAGGAATCAATATTGTTCACGGAAATGACACAGATGCTCACTTTGTGGATGCAATGGCGGGTGAGTTTTGGGTTGATGTGTTGAGGGCTACACTGCATCTACGATTTGATCCTCGATCATGGATTGATTATATTAATATATCCATTGGCGGGACTCTCTCCAATGCTGGAATAAGTGGCCAAGCATATCGATTTGGTCTACAAATTGTTACAGGTTCTCATAAAAATCAACTTTGAATCTTTTATTGCAATGTTGACGTATCTTATTTTATTGAATCAGTTTTGGAAAAATGTTTCATATGTATTAAATTTTTTCAATATCCAAAAGTTTTTTTTTTAAATAATGGTTATAAACGTGTTAATGCTTAACATATAGTTATAAAGAGTTGCTAGTTTAATTTTCATTTATTCTATTCTTAGCCAACTGTAATCAATATTCTCAATATTAGCTAATTGTTGCAAACACGTAAGAGTACATATATACAAATAAATTTAATTCTTTCCATTTTCATTTTTTTCCGGACAACTAGTCAATAATTCATTTGCCAGTTATTAAACTACAACAACCATATATAAATCTACCCTACATGAAGGCTATAAAGTAATCTACCCTACATGAAGGGCTATAAAATTTATTTTAGCTTGTTAAATTCCCATAAAAATTTAACTGCATTGACGTCTTATGTCATTACAGTTGAAGGAAAAATCATATCATTACAGTTGAAGGAAAAATCATATCGTGCAGTGCACAGAACCACAACGATCTCTAAGGACAATTCAAAGTCCTTTATAAAGAAAGAATTATTCTTCAATGTGCTCCTCAAAGGGTATGAAATGGCCATATTTTCTGCGTTTGCAATCTTAAGATTGTTTTTCTCTTTGTTTTTTTTAAATCTTCCATTTTTCAAATCTATCATAAAACTCTCATCTTGGTTTGATCTCTATTGCACTCTCGTCTTGGTCTACGGGATTAATTTGCTAATATAATGGGTATCTTAATTGTGTTAGGATATTCCTATACTCCATCCTAGTCCTAACAACATTTCCATTATTTTGCATTTCAGGCATGTGTGCATTTTTGCATGCAGTCATGAAATTGCATGCATCCTAGTGATCAGATGGTGTCCTCCAGCACCTAGTCCCCATTTTGCTATCCCTGAGAGCTTCTTTCTATTCATTTCTAGCCCTCTTAGTGCATGATGTGCCCTCCTTTCACCTACCACATGTGAAAGGTGCCTTCTCTCACCTACCACCAATACACTTCAGTTAGTTCCTTGATTTATGGATTTGTTCCATGATTTAAGGAAAGATTGCCTAGTTAACTCATTGAAACACTTTGATGGACCTCCAGAGAGGCTAGATTGACTATTTTGACTCCAGTTAGCTCCTCATGACTCCTCCATCAGTGCTCCATGCATCAGTTACACCTACTACACCCAATTAGACTGAGTGTGACACATGGTTGATGGTTACTTGTGCTTTAATGACACTCTACTGATCTGATGATCAGTTCATGCAAGCTAATTCAAATTTCCACCTTGCATTCAAATCCTCTCCATTGTATTATTTATTGTTCATATTATGATTAATGAATTAGTGTGATGTTATTCTGCTTCTCCATTCTGCACTCTTCTTCTATTTTTCTGCTTAATCCCATCCTAGTCCTAACAACATTTCCATTATTTTGCATTTTAGTCATGCATGCATTTTTGCATGCAGTCGTGAAATTGCATGCATCCCAGTCATCAGCATGGTTTCCTCTAGCACCTAGTCCCCATTTTGCTATCCCCAAGAGCTTCTTTCTGTTCATTTCTAGCCCTCCTAGTGCATGATGTGCCCTCCTTTCACCTACCACATGTGAAAGGCACCTTCTCTCACCTACCACCAGTGACACTTCAATTAGTTCCTTGATTTATGGATTTGTTCCCTGATTTAAGGACAGATGGCCCAGTTAACTCATTGAAACACTCTGATGGACCTCCAGAGAGCCTAGATTGACTATTTTGACTCCAGTTAGCTCCTCATGACTCCAGTTAGCTCCTCATGCGCCCTCCATTAGTGCTCCATGCATAAGTTACACCTACTACACCCAGTTAGACTCAGTGTGACACATGGTTGATGGTTACTTGTGCTTTGATGACACTCTACTGATCTGATGATCAGTTCATGCAGGATAATTCGAATTGCCACCTTGGCATTCGAATCCTCTCCATTGTATTATTTATTGTTCATATTATGATTAATGAATTAGTGTGATGTTATTCTGCTGCTCCATTTTGCACTCTTCTTCTATTTTCCTGCTTAATCTTTCTTGTGAGGTATACATCAACTCTTAGATCTGCTGTGAGTATTTTAACATGGTATCATAGCATGTTGAGAGTATAGTCTATCTCCATTCCTGAGTTTTTTTTGCAGGTTATTACCAAGATTTCGAGTGCAGCAGCAGTTTTCTACAGTTTTGCAGCACTAGCAATTGCAGATATTATCTATTGTTTTTGCAGGTCTTCTGCAACAACTTCCATGAATCTGGAAGGAATTCCTCCTCTCTCTCCATTCAACTATGATGAGTGGAAACCAAAGATGATAGCATATTTTAAGAGACATGGTATTTTTTATTATTGTCTTGAAAGAGAGTTCGAATCCTTTGAAGAGGAGAATGATTGGTTAAATGAAGGTGACAGAGCCTATGGAGCAATGTTGGTTGCTATGTCTCATTGTATGTTAATCCGCTTCCATGATTCTGTTGAATCTCCAAAAGAGCTATGGGCCCATCTGGATGAAAGATTTGCAAAACAGACTGAAGGGACTGGTGCAAACTATTTGGAGAGCAAGCCCAGTGATGCATTCCCCCTCCTTGATGGTCTCTCTGATCATGATTCAGTATCAAACATATCTCATAATGAAGTTGTCCAAAAAGAAGAAGAACTTGCAGATTCAACACTCATGTTCTCAATGTCTTTTATTTCGAATTCTGAGCCATCTCACACTTTAGAAACTGAAGAGGTTCTTAAATCCTCTCTTGCACAAGATTCTGTTGGTTTGCATAATGATGATCTATTGAATGTTTCGGAGGTTAAATCAGCAATTGGAGGTGATGCATTCGCTCTCCTTGATCACTTACCTCTTATGTACTACTATATGATCATTTGTACATGCTCTCATAATTTCATTAAAGATGTAGGGCATTAAGGGGGGGTGTTAGGATATTCCTATACTCCATCCTAGTCCTAACAACATTTCTATTATTTTGCATTTCAGTTATGCATGCATTTTTGCATGCAGTCATGAAATTGCATGCATCCCAGTCATCAGCATGGTGTCCTCCAGCACCTAGTCCCCATTTTGCTATCCCCAAGAGCTTCTTTATGTTCATTTCTAGCCCTCCTAGTGCATGATGCGCCCTCCTTTCACCTACCACATGTGAAAGGCGCCTTCTCTCACCTACCACTAGTGACACTTCAGTTAGTTCCTTGATTTAAGGACAGATGGCCTAGTTAACTCACTGAAACACTCTGATGGACCTCCAGAGAGCCTAGATTGACTATTTTGACTCCAGTTAGCTCCTCATGATTCCAGTTATCTCCTCATGCACCCTCCATCAGTAATCCATGCATCAATTACACCTACTACACCCAGTTAGACTCAGTTTGACACATGGTTGATGGTTACTTGTGCTTTGATGACACTCTACTGATCTGATGATCAGTTCATGCAGGCTTATTCGAATTGCCACCTTGGCATTCGAATCCTCTCCATTGTATTATTTATTGTTCATATTATGATTAATGAATTAGTGTGATGTTATTCTACTGCTCCATTCTGCACTCTTCTTCTATTTTCTTGCTTAATATTTCTTGTGAGGTATACATCAGCTATTAGATCTGTTGTGAGGATTTTCACAAATTGTTAGTACTTAATAGTTAACTTACCGATGTAAACCAAAATATGGAGGGAAGCATTAATTGTTAGCATGTCGATGTAATCAACAACTTATTCATTAATTTTCCAATGTATCCTTAGTGATGGTGGGATGAATATGTAATCAAGATTTTATACTTCTTACAACAAAAAACATATGGAATCATCATCCCAACCTCAGTGGAACTTAATATTACCCTAATATATAATGATTTATTTTATTCTTTAAAATTACAATTATGAGGTTACTTTGAGTCAGCATTTAGCACAACCGAGAATGGCACCATTATGATCTATTTGGAACTTTCTAGTGACAGATCTATATTCAGAACCATACACATTCTCAATGTCTTGAGAGGAACATATAGTAAACCTCCTAATGACATTTATCAGTGATGTTGAGTGACAACATTGCTTAGCACTCAAGGTTTCTTTCCATATGACCCAAAGGTAGCGGAGACGCTATATGAGCTTCTATCATTTTATGAAATCACACTTTATTGCTGATGTCATAGTTACAACATACATGGAGCAAAAGAAAACGTCCCGGTGATGTCATACGTCATAGGCATCATATGTCTTTAACAAAATAGTGAAATAAACAATTAAAAAAATAAATTTATCAAAATTTGAAATCATTTCACACAATTAAACAAAAAAATCATGTCCAGTATGCTGATATACTATGAAACCCGCACTCTAAAAATTTGCATTCATTATACACAGTATATAGATACATTCACACTTGTATTCTGATTACTCTTTTATTAATAGAAAGAAATTATTTATTTTAACATGTTCGTTATGTCATTTCCATGTTTATCGCATGTTAGTGATTGTGAATATTATATGAGATAACAAGCTCGTTTATTATATATTATCCTTTGAAATTTACCTCAATAAATTTTAGGTGATAATATGGCACTTTTAAAACCTATTACCCCATGAAGGTGTTGGGTTCAGGAAATGCCCCTTTTTGTCCACCTTTATTACATCATTTTGCCCTGATTCCATCCTACTTTCATGAGCCATATCCATGTCTTTTCTAGATCAATCGGTGATATTGACAAGTACAATTTGTTATTGCTTTATTTATTTTTATGCCTAATATTGTGAATATTCAAGTCCTGACCTTTGGTTTATGCTAATACTTGTGAGTTTATTTAGTTCAAGCCTAAAAGCGCAGGTGTATCAGCCAGGTAGCACCAGCTATTACTCTTCCAAGCCTAATTCTTCATACTCTAAGGAATAACACATCTTCCACGTGAGCTGTAACAGATCCTTGTTGTAATAGAATCTACTGAAACAGAACTTAGCTGTGACAGACAGGTCGTGTCCCAGTTGTTGAGTCTGTTGATCTATTGATTGCTCGAGCAACAACATTATTTATGGTTAACAACCTTTTGTAACACGCTGTATCAATTAGCTGTAACTCCGCAGCATGAAGATCATAGATCTTCATTGCTGCACGATTTTATTGGATCTGATGCTGCATTTCCTTTTTATAAATTCCCAAAAGCTCTCGTAGCCTGGGGTTGGACAATCATTACTTGTGTAAGCTGTAACAGAGCACTAAGACTCACGATCTTCCATTAATAATATGAGAGCATAGTTCTTCATTTCTGTGTCTTAATTTGTTGTGACTTGCGGCGTCTCTGTTAGAAGCCCAGGGCCCGCCTTCTCATAGAGATAGCCGATTTAAGTAGGTAGAGTAGTTAGTTTTACTTCTGTTGTGTGGTGTGGAATGATTGCAACTATTGCTGGTAGCTGTAACATAGATTAGCTCTCCTTTCTAGTAGTTTATCACTGCATCTTGAATAGCTATAGCAGAGTGGTGTGATAGTCGACTGTGTAGGATAAATTACTTAATTTGCATGTGTGTTTTAATTAGTTGTGACAGCCAAGCTCAGTCCCAATTATCTTCTAGTTGTTTATGCTTTCTAGGATTTCCAGTAATTATCAGTTAGAGTTCAAGCTTGTGTTTTAATTCTGGTTGCTGTTGTATCCTCAATTACATTCATAGATGAGACAAATAATGGTAGAAGTTACAGTAGCTACTGGATAGATCATTTTGGTAAAGATTGAATGTTGTAGTTTGATAATTATAGGATTTAACTTCTTGCAAAACTAATCTAGTTTCATTTCATCATTAGATCATTAATTCGTTGGGTTGATTTCTGTAGGAAAGTTGTTTCATTTGGATTCTTAGATGTGTAAATTAGATTAGTGTTTTTAAGGAATGAATTGGCTGGACACATAGGTAGGATCATCATTTACATTCAGCAATCAACTGCTTGATCTATTTATGCATAGACTGTGCTTATTACCTTTGAAATAAAAGACCTTCCTGGGTTTGACAATTTATATTGACCATTCTGTGTGTTAGCTTTAATTAACTGACATATAGAGTGACCAACATTTTGGCACCATTGCCGAGGATGGTAATAGATAGACAGAGTTAGTAGTTGGTTTCATTTGATTTTATTTTAGTTCAATTTTTTACAGCATGCATGAACATAAGAAAAACAAATCGGGAACCCCCTTTGAATACTAACATCATAGGTGGAAGAGGTCGAGGTCGTAATGCAGGCCAGGGAAGACACACATATATTGATGAGATAATTGCTAGAGCTAATTCTTCCACTAGACCACAGCGGAACTCAACAAGAAGGGGAAATTCTGTTCCTCCCAATCTTGAACATTCAGCATCCACAATGGAGAATACAACGGGACCTTCAACTCCTGTTGCAGAAAGTAAACCTCCTGAAGATAAGGGAAGTGTTGTAGGTGCACCAAATAGAGAGGAGATTTATCATATTGACGGAACCAAAGTTACTAAAGAGGTGTGGTTGGAGACTCGCAGAATAGCAGAGGAAGAAAGAAGGCAGAGAGAAGAGAGGAGAAAAGAGGAAGAAGCTAGAGCATAGGAGGAATGCATAAAAGAGACTATTGAATTTTGGACTAGAACCATGGCTGGTAGAGAATAGGGGGGTGAGAATGAACATGAGGATCACCAGGAGGAAGAAGGAGAAAATAATCAGCCTAGTAATATAGTGGCTACATTAGAATTCCCTATCCTACAGATACCTGGAGCCGCTCCTATGAAGAATATCTCACCATCAGTGCTCCCTAATTTTCATGGTAAGTCCTCTGAGGATCCTGATGAGTTTCTTTTTGAGTTTGATATCCTCTGTCGCAGCTATGATTACACCTCTAGTGCTCAAAAGCTGAAGTTATTCCCAGCCACCTTGAAAGAAAATGCTCTGCGCTGGTTCATGAGTTTGGTTTGTGAGACCATTACTACTTGGGACCAAATGAAGAACACCTTCCTTTCTAAATATCAAGAATATTGCAGAACTAGAGATAGAAAGGAAGAGTTGTTCAAAATGGTTCAGAAGGATGAAGAGAGTTTGGAAGACTTTGTGGAGAGATTGTTGTACAATTTGCAAAGATCTGGTCATGCTGAGATTGGCAAGGATGTGCTCAAGATTATCTTGCTAAGAGGAATTAGAGAAGATTGCCTTGATATGTTGAATCTACTAGAGAAAGGGGATATCTCGAAGGAACCTTTTGAAAAGCTTATTGAATTATGTCGAAGGTACTCCAAGGGATCTTCCAGAACCAGCAAACGAGACAAAGACCGAGACCAGGATGTCTTTACTAGGACTCAGAAGTCAGCTAGTGGAGGTGCGACTCGAGCAAAAATAGGCAACCTACTGGAGAACTTTAAAACAGACATGATGAGCTCCCTTTCCTCAGAGCTGGATGCAAGGAGAGAAAAACATAAACAAGTAGTAGAAGATCTTACACTTGGGGTATTCTGTCCTAAATGTAGAAAGAAGCATGCACCGAAGGAGTGCTCGTTGGACAAAGCAGAGGCATGTAGGATATGTGAACTCGAACATGACACTAAGGAGTGTACTTCATTACCTAAGGTTAAAGCAATCCTGCAGGCATCTATTCTGGATGTAGAGCCAGCATACTTTATGGCATAGAAGAAACCATGGCAGCCTAGAAACCAAGGTACGAATCTAGATCCAGCATTTTTCCTGCATAATATGAATGGAATGAACAACATGCATAATATGAATACACAATTCCCTTCACATTATTCCAACAGCCAGTGGCCTCCATCTCAGAACCCAATGCAAAATCCTAATTCATGGACACCATGGCCATAGCAGTCAAACCAAGCTTCTTGGAATTCCAACTGGAGAAACTCTTACCAAGGAAATAACTCCCCCCATCACCAGATTCGGTATCAACAATATCCTCCTTAACAGTATCAGCATCAACAGTATCAGCAACCACAGCTCCCTTTCCAGAACAATGCCGCACCTATGAATGCACCACTTCGACCACAGCTACCTGCACAACCTAACTCGAACCCAAATAATAAAGCAGTCCATCAATTTGAGACTGCCAACATGCTTGCGTATTCCATTACTCAGATTCCCTGTAATGATATACAATTACGATCAGGGAGGGTAGTGGAGCCTATTATCACTGAGGATGTGTCATCCCCAGTGACTGAAACTGGAGTGAATCAACACTATTCAGCAAGCCCCATTATTGAGGATGCTGATACTCCTACTGAAGCAACAGCTGGAACTCAGGAAGCAACACATGATCTATCACAGCGTACACAGTTGAATAGAGAACCACCATACCCTGAACGATTGCAGCTGCAAAAAACAGTGGAACAGCCCCGATTTGATCTCATGGGAGAACTGAAAAATTTATATGTTAAAATTCCACTGTTACAATCCCTCCATGATGTGCCCATTTATGCTAAGACAGTCAAATATTTGTGTGTTAAGAAACCAGGAAGAAAACCCAGGGATCCTCCCACTGTCCACGTGCTGGGAAAGCTTTCAGAATTGATAACAGGAAAGGCCCCTGTGGCAAAGTATGATGACCCTGGGAACCTTACTGTTACAGTGCACATAGGGAACACACAAATTCCAAATGTCTTGGTGGATTTGGACGCAGCTATTAACGTTATGACCATAGAGACTGTGAAGAAATTGGGACTCACTAATCTTCAACCAACCCCTACTGTTTTGGAACTTGCTGATAGATCAACAATCAAACCAGAAGGAATCCTAGATGACCTCGTAATTTCAGTTGACTCATGGGAATACCCTGCGGATGTTTTGGTATTACCGCCAAAATCTCAGTTGGGGGGACACCCACTGATCCTGGGAAGACCATGGTTGGCCACAGCTGATGCCTGTATCAACTACCATTCAGGTTCTATGACTATTTCAGACGGAACTGAGATCAAGAATCTAACCCTGTACCCTCCAGCTCGACCAAGCACAGAAGCTGATACTCTATTATGGGCAGATTTGGAGGAGGAAGAGGGTGTGCAGCCACTATTAAGCATAGGGAGAGCCTTGACATTTAAAGATGAAATAGAGGATGATGCCATTAATAGTTTCATCACTGAGCCCACGTCAGTCAATAAGAATGTATATCAGATCTTGGACAGTACTTTAGCTGCAACAGAACAAGAAATCTTACAGAAGAAACTCTGATCGGTGATGATAATGTGATTCCAGTACCTAAGAATTTGAAAAGTGTTCCAGTGGAAATTGAGCCAGGAAAAAAATTGAATATCAATCCTAATCTGGCATCTACCGAGCTAGAATAGCTAGTCACTCTGCTGAAACAACGTAGGGGAGCTTTTGCTTGGGAGTACAAAACATGAAAGGAATTCCTTCTCATCTGTGCACTCATCACATCTATATTAAGAGCGACTCCAGGCATGTATGCCAACCCCAACGAAGGATGAACCCAAACCTGAGAGACATAGTGAAAGAGGAAATCCAGAAACTGTTGGAAGCTGGATTCCTATATCCAATTTTAGACAGTGAGTGGGTTTCTCCACTTGTGATCGTGCCCAAGAAGAATGGGAAATGGAGGGTCTGCGTGGATTACAGAGAATTGAACAAGGAAATGTAGAAGGACCATTTCCCCTTACCTTTCATCGATCAGGTCCTTGATACCCTGTCTAGGAAGAAGTATTTCTCTTTTCTGGATGGCTTTAGTGGTTATAACTAGATTCAGATTGCTCCAGAAGATCAAGACAAAACCACTTTCACTTGTCCTTGGGGAACTTTTGCATACCGAGTACTTCCTTTTGGGTTGTGCAACGCACCAACTACATTTCAGAGAGCAGTGATTGGAATCTTTTCAAAAATGGTGAATGACTACATGGAAATTTTTATGGATGACTTTACTCCATATGGTGACAATTATGAAGAAGCACTGAAGAACTTAGAAAAGGTCCTGAAATGCTGTGAACAAAGCCAACTCTCTTTGAGCACTGAAAAGTGACACATGATGATGAGTGAAGGCATAGTGCTGGGGCACTTCATTTCTTCTGATGGTATCCAGGTAGATCCATCCAAAATCAAGGTAATTGAAAACATACCAACTCCTGGGAAATAGAAGGATGTACGTAGCTTCTTGGGGCATGCTGGCTATTACAGAAGGTTCATAGAAAAATTTTCCAAGATAGCTTCTCCTTTGTTCACTCTGTTGATGAAGGATGCACAATTTGTCTGGAATGATGCATGCCAAACAACGTTTACTGAGCTAAATAAGAGGTTGTCTACAAAACCCATCTTACGAGGACCCAATTGGGCTCTACCTTTTCACATTTCTTCAGATGCCTCAGACACTACCATTGGAGCAGTTTTGGGACAGTAGGAAGGTAATGCTCCTTATGCTATTTACTATATTAGTAAAAATCTGTCTCCTACTGAACTGAATTATACTATCACAGAAAAAGAATTTCTTGCCATTGTCTATGCCATCAATAAGTTTAGACATTATATTACTGGATATTCTACTTTTGTGCACACTGATCATTCTGCTATCAAGTATTTAATGAATAAACCAATCACGAATGCTAGAGTTACTAGATGGATGTTATTGTTACAGGAATTTGATATTACAATTATTGATAGACCGGGAAAGGAAAATGTCGTTGCAGATTTTTTATCGCGACTTACTAATAGTGATGGCAATTTACCAGTCGAAGATTCCTTCCCTGACGAGCATTTGTTTGCAGTATCAGCTCATTTCCCATGGTATGTAGATATTGCTAACTTTTTGGTTGCAGGTAAGCTTCCAGCACATCTGTCAAAGAGAGAAAGAAGGAAGATCATACAATAGAGTGCTAGGTACTGCTGGATTGATGGCCATCTTTTCTACACAGGGCTTGATTTAGAAATCAGAAGATGTGTTAGAGAAGATGAAATCTTCAGCATTCTTAAAGCTTGCCATGATGAGCCCTGTGGAGGACATTTTGCTGACAAGAGGACAGGTCATAAAGTTTTGAGAATGGGTTATTTCTAGCCTACATTGTTTAGAGATGCAAAGAAGTATGTTCATGCATGTGATAGCTTCCAAAGGATGGGCTAACCCAACAGATTAGATGAGATGCCTTTATAGCCACAGCTTGTGGTTGAACCGTTTGATAGATGGGCTCTAGATTTTATAGGGCCTATCAACCCTCTCTCAAAGAAGAAAGTTGTAGGGACTATCTTGGTTTGCATAGACTACATGACTAAATGGGTAGAAGTTGTAGCCTTGGTCAAGGCCAGTGATCAGGCTGTGATTGATTTCCTGCATGAAGAGATTTTTACTCGGTTTGGAGTACCTAAGGAGATCATTACAGATGGTGGACCATAGTTTGTATCTCATAAGCTGGAAGCACTGTTGCATAAATTTCATATTCAACACAGAATAACCTCACCATATCATCCACAGGCCAATGGGCAGGTGGAGAGCACAAACAAGGTTATTGAGGCTATTTTGACAAAAACAGTGAAGAGCCATCGTAAAGATTGGGCTGAAAGACTTCCAGAGGCACTGTGGGCCTATCGTACCACTTGGCGTAACACCACTGGTTTTTCCCCATATGAGCTAGTATATGGCAAGAATATTGTTTTTCCAATTGAATTTGAAATCAGAACTTTAAAAACAGTTGTTGAAGAAAACCTAGATTTATCAGAGACACAGAGGAATCGACTGAATCAGCTCAATGAATTGGATGAGAAGCGCATAGTTGCAGTGCATCATACAACCTTAATACAACAACAACGCTCTAGATGGCATGACAGATTTATAAAAAAAAGATTCTTCCAGGAAGGAGACTGGGCCCTGTTGTAGGATTCACGATTTAAGAGGGACTTTAAGGGAAAATTGCGCACCCGTTGGTTGGGACCCTGTCAGATAGATCGGGTATTTGATAATGGAACAGTCCGGTTGATCACCATTGACGAGAACAAGGTACCATTATTTGCAAATGGTCATCGGCTGCGACTGTATCACAGGCCGATCTCAAGGGAGGCTTTTATATCACAAGTTGCAGCTGATCCAGAGTATCAGTTAACGTCAGGACAGGGATTTTTAAACCCTGTGGATTCCTAGAAGTTGTAGTTTCCACACATATTTTTGTACATAAATAATCGGTTTTTCTTTCATTCTTTTTTTTTAACAGAAACAGGTGATAGATTTATATAAACAAAGGCTGTGCATAGCCATTCATTACAAAAAACAAAAGCCAGCACTCTGCATCAGAGAAGGGAAAATTGCAGAGGCTTATAAAGTTTCTATCATGGAATTCTATGCTTCCTGACTTCCTATAAACTCTGTTCTTGCTGTTGGGATAAACCCTTACAAATTGATTGCATAAGTTTAGACAAAAAAACGTTCAAAAAGGAGCATATAAGAGAACCTGCATACAAAGGAAGAAGTGGCTGCCATTAACTGAAATTCTGCTGTTGGACTGAGGCCGCGTCCAGCATTTCCTGATTAACTGTTGGGGCTTCCTGCACCATACTACAATGAGTTTTGCAGGCGAAGATAGAGGTGTCTGCTTTGATGCTGTCCAGTTTTCCCATCAGCTCTATAATGTTTCTGTCCATGTCTTCCATGCGCGATTCCAGGCATGAGAGCCGGGCGTGTATATACCTATCTTCCATGGCTAATTCTTCGATTTGATTCGCAGTTGTACATACTGTTGAATACGTCCTGGCGAGATATGTTTTGATTTCCAAAGAGAGATGGCTCAGCGTGGCAATAACCTGTCTGATCCTTTCCATGCTGCTAGCTGACGAGGGAGGACCGGCTTCAAACGGCGCTGCAGAGTCCTGGGAAATACAAAGATGTTGCAGAGCCGGAGCGAGGGAAGAGTGGGGGAGGCTCTCCATTCTGTGCACTAAGAAACCGACGAACACTTGGAGTATTAAATGCCCAAGCGTGAGATCTGAAATAGCCATGTGGAGGGTGCGTGGGTTGATACGTGAATGCCAAGCCAAGGCGCGTAGGTGGGGATATTGATTCCCAAAACCAATTTTGCAGTGGTGGAAAGAGCCACCTTGCATGTAATTTTGCCAGTTTTTAAAACTCCTTAGCAAAGTATTCATTAAGGTATGAAACAATGTTTTGAGACCTTATTGAGAGAGGCGTGTCCCTTTCCCATAGTAACATCAATATTTGCTAGCTTGTCCGCGATGGAATTGAGCTCTCTTAGCACATGGAAGTAGAGAATATCCTTTGGGAGTTCTAGGCTCTTGATTCTTTTCTGAATTCTCTGACTTTTATCCTTTTTTTAGGAATTTCCATTGCGCATTGCTTGAATTACATGCCTGGAGTCCCCAAATACCTGCAACTTATTCATGTTAAGGGTGGACGCAATTTCAAGAGAGTGGTACAATGCCAACCATTCGGCTTGGTTATTGGTGCTGATGCCAAGTCCCCAGGAAAAGTCTGCTACTTTATTTCCTCCGGGATAAAAAATTATCCCCCCCGCACCTGCCGCCCCCGTTTTTTTCATTCTGTATTTTATCTATTTTTTAATTTTTCCTGCACTTGATCGGTTTGTTTTGAAGAACTATGTGTAGGGACTTATTGGAGGAGCAGCAGCCGTGACTGGGCCAGAAGACTGCAGATACCCCATATTTGTCCCTGATTTAATAAAGCTCTTTGATGAAGATGGATAATTCGTGGTCTTCCATAGATAAAATTTGCTTATACTACAGCCTGACACAGCTGCGACTTCGCTATCTCTGTTTACCTTTCAAATTTCGTAGCTGCAACTCCACCACATTTTCCCATTCTGCCAAATTTCACAGCTGCGACTCCACTATCTCTATTTACCTTTCAAATTTCGTAGCTGCGACTTCGCCACATTTGCCCATTCTACCAAATTTCGCAGCTGCGACTCCACTATTTATGCTTATCTTTCTAAGTTGGCAGCTGCTACTCCGCAATTTCCGCTTCATTTTTTTTTACTCCTTCTCGGTAGTTGAGACTCCGCTGCCTTTGTTTATTCCACTAAATCTAGCAGCTGAGACTCCGCTACCTTTGTCCATTTCCACTAAACATGGCATCTGCAACTCCACTATTCTTGATTGATTCTACTAATTCTAGCAGCCGCGACTCCGTTCTTTTCCACTTCATCCTCGCCCCTTCTGTACAGCTGCGACTCTGTCATTTTAGCTTATTCTGCTAAATTTCGCAGTTGATACTCCTCTAGTTTGTCTACTCTCCAATGGTGCTGCCAATAATAGTTTGATCGGGCGTCGGTCTCAGTCACCTGTTTCATCAGTCCAATCGCAATCCTTCATGAAGGAAATCATTTGGATATCGTGGTACCTGCCAGTTCACATGGCGTGGCCACATCACTTCAGGACATGTGCATTTACACTTGTTTTAAAAATGGAGATGATAATGAAGGACGAATATAATAGTTGGCACACCATAATAATTACCTCATGGCTGAATACATAAATGAAAGGTACGGTTTGAAACTTTTACATGATTTGGCAAGGAATTAAATACGATAATAATAATTATATGTTATCGTAAACCCTTGATTGAATGAACCTATAATGTTTAATTACTGGAGGGTATGTCAGAACCACGTCTGTATTTATTCCCTGACACCACACGCGAACAGTACCAAAACACTCCAAATATGACAAATTTCCATAACCGTCTTATCTTACCGGAATTTTATGCCTACGCCAACTTTCCTAAAATACCCTATTTTCGAACTCCAACTATCTCTTGCATGTTCGTATGCTGCACCTCCTACATCGAGACTGGTGACTGTTGTGTTGGTTCCGAATTTTGCGAAGAAATTAAGATGGGTAACCCGGTCTGACATGAACTAGTAGACACAGAAGCTGTGCGTGCTAATGCAGAGGTCCTTAACATTTTTATAGCAGCAGGTTGGATGGAATATTTTGAATGATTGAATGGTTTTCATACAGAAACCACATTACAGTTTGCACTTAACCTGACTGATACTTATTCTAAGGTGAGAGGGTTGCGTGGGGATGTTACAGAGGAGATTATATCAGAGGTTATTGGTTTACCCCAAATTGGGAAGAAATTATTTGGACGGAAGGTGCATAATGCAAATGTTGTTAGAGAATTCTTAGCAGTTGGGGAGTAGGTTCGTCCGAAGCATCGTGGGATGGAACTGGCATCCTTACCACCACCCTGGAATCAAGTGGCAATCTTTGTGAAAAGATACATCTCCTGTGGAGGTAGGTACCAAATTGTTTCCTTCTCTAAACTCCCCTTACTTTCTCATTTACACCATGGTAATTTGGTGAATATACCATTCTATCTACTCAAAGCCTTACAAACTATGGATGGTTATGCAAAAACTGCCCAACACCTAGTTTCCTCTCTTACCAATCATGGCCTAATTAAATTACTGGTTTTAAGAGCCATTGTAAACCGTAATTTAACTTGGGAACAATTTTTTGGCTAGAGATGCGCCAATTGTACAACCTATTTTAGAAATGGAGGGTCTTGGTAAAGGTAGTGAGGACCGGCGTTCCTCAAACCCAGTTAGGGGGGAGGATGGAACAACAGGAAACCAGGCCAATGATGAAGAGGAAGTAAACAAGGGAGAAGCAGCAGTAACAGAAAACCTTGTAGCTGAAGAAAACCCTGTAGCTGAAGAAACTATGATGAAAACAGTAACTGCAGAAGAAGTTACTTAAATAAAGGAAGCTGAAACTAGAGCAGCTATTGGAGCTACGACAGTGGAAGCTGTAGTTGCAAAAGCAGTAATTCAGAGAGAAGGATATCAGATAGGGATAGTAGGAGAAGGCACTGTAGAAGTTTTGGAAGTTGAATCCTCTTTAGAGATAAGGGGTACCCCGATTGAAGAAGAAAATACTAAAGCAGGGACCCCTGTGTCAAAGAAACAAGGAATAGGGTCAAGGAACAGAAGGTAGACACCTACTGCAACGAAGAAAAGGAAAATTAGAACTGTTAAAGAACCAATAGCAATAGGCATGAAAGAACACTCAGTGGGAATGGTGAGAAGAAGGACTCGATCAATAGCAGCAAAAGAAGCAGCTATGACAGCAGAAATAATAGAAGAAGTGGAGACAATGGATGCAACTGGAGTCAATATTGAATCACCCGAAGCAGAGACAGCAGAAGTAGCAAAAGCAGTAGAAGTAGCAAAAGTAGCAGAGATAGCGGGAGCAGTCAGAGAGAATAGGGAATCATCCCGGGTGGAGGAAATACCTGTGATAGGAACAGATTTAGAGATTCCCATTTTGAACCCTAAGTCATCTACTGTTATGCCGGAGCCTCCCAGAGAAGAACCCCAAATTGCAAATATCCTACTAGAAAATGAACTATTAAAAGAAGAGGTGCATATATTGCGAAATGAGCTGGAAAAATGGAAGGGATTAGTTGGAAAACAGGCAGAAAAGAATTTGGATACATTAGCAAATGCTGCAGATATATTTGAAAAATCATCGTTTGCATTTGGGAATGAGAAGTACGGAGAGACTGTTTGTCCTGAGTGTGGAGACATATTTGTTGTAGTAGGACATAGGGTTGTTGTGTTGGGGGATGTATCACAGAGGCATGTACGGATAGAGGAGATTGAAGAAGGAGTGCCAAAAATTGAATTGGTAGGGGAAAATGAGCCAGGAATTGAAGAAATCCCTGTTTTGAGTCTAAGAGAAGAAACAGTGCAGTCCCAACCATCAGGGAGTACTGAGCTTCTCCAGTCCCAACCATCAGGGAGTACTGAGCTCCTCTAGTCCCAACCATCAGAGGATACTAAACTTCTTCAGTCCCATTCTCCTCAGTTAGAAAAATCTGATATAAACCAAAAACAATTTCAGCAGCTCAAAGAAATTAAGGGACATGGTACTATTACACAAGAACCAATACCCTTGAAAATGTTTAGTGAAGCTGCAATTTAGATAGAAATGTCTAATATCAAGGACCAGAAGAAAAACACTATTACACAAGAACTAGTGTTCCCAAAATCATTTTCTACAGTGGCAACACAAACTGAGATGGCTGAAATTGAAATGGAAAAAGAGGATGCTGTTACACAAGAACTAGCAGTCCTAAGAATATTGACTGAGACTGTGAAACAGATTGAGGAATCTAAGGAGAATATGGAAATAGAGAATGTTGTTACACAAGAACCAACATCCCTAAAACCCATGGCTGAGGCTGCACTACATGCACAAACCACTGCAACCCCACTAGAGGATGAAACTGTCACAATACCAAAGCAAGACAATGAATTCATTCACTTGGATTCTGATGATGAAGAGGAGGTAGCAGATAGAAGAATTCAATGACTGGAGAAAAAGGTTTCTTGGTTAAATCTCGAATTGGATAAATGGCTTAAGTGGATCGAACATTTCAGAACATGTATGATCTCTCTTTAGGAGCATAGGACCATCATTAAAGGACTAAGAGAAAAGTGGGATGACGAGTTATTCTTCCAGAAAATTTGGTGGGAGAAGCTTCAAGAGAAATTGGAAGGGTTGAAGAAACTGAAGTCCCTGCAACAAGAAAAAGACAAGATGTACACTCTTTCCATAGAACTGCTAAGTTGCAGGGCTCCATCCCCTTCTTACCCTATTTTTCTCCATGAGCAGACAACCCTATTCCAAATAAGAGCTCTCAAGGATGGAAGATCATTTGATTTGGCAACAGCTACTCAGTTTCTGGAGACTTTTATGAAGAGTGACTTTGAGGACCAGCATTTGTTATGTGAATTGTATTTACATGACAGGGCTTGCTACATTGACTTTCCATCTAATCCTTTACCTATTTTAGGGGATATTCAACTGAGGGCATTTGCCTCCTTTTTCATTAACCATGTAAGATGGCGAGATGCTTTCCAAACCATCCTTAGGAATGAGGAGAATTCTACTTTTTGGATTAGGGGGGAACCTCAGAGTCCATCAGCATTCATGGAAAATCATACTAAATTTTTTTAAATTATATATTCTTATTTTTCTATTGGCTAGTACTTATGAATTGACAAATTTTATCTGGTTTTATATTATATTTGTCAAATTAAAAAAATAAATATTACAAAAAATCATTATACCGCCACATGGTTTTGGAAATGATGTATATTAACTTCTTGTGTTATATTTTTCAAATAAAAAAATTCCCAAAAAACATTATACTGCCACATGGTTTTGGAAATGATGTATATTAACTTCTTTTATTACAAATCATGTGATCATTATTTAGGGTTGTGAATGCTCGAGGGGATGGCGGTGCGTGGTTTTTGGTGATGGCAGAGGGCTCAGAGGCTAGGGTTTCGGCAATGGCAATGAGTATCAGTCGCATTCGGAGATCGGTATAACGGGTGGTTTCCAGCTAGTTGTGTTCTTTTCTGGACCTGTTTTCTTGTCTTGGGTTATGCTTCCACTTCTAATTTGAGAAAGTGGTGGGGTTTTTGGCCCCTATCTCTATCCAAGAAATTCTCTTGGTTATGGCCGGTAGTGCTGTGGGGTTTTTTGGACCGTGGTGTGGTCATTATCTGGGGGCCGGTATGGTTAGAGGGTTTTACCTCCGTGTTTTTTTTTCCTGCAGCCTTACATTCCAGTTACATTTGGTCGGTAAGTGGTGCGTGGAAGGTGGGAATGGGGGACAATACAATGGTTCAGCATATTCTTCCATTGTTATCCCCGACGTCGATCGATTATTGGATGGAAGCGGCCTGTATTATGAAACTAGACGCCTTTTACAAGGAGTATTCAAGGGGAAGAGAGCCATGGTGTCAGATGCAAGGCAGGTGTCCTCGCGTTGCAAGCATGCTACAAAAAAGGGACACTTGTCCAAAAATGTGGAGCCAGTACTTCCTGAGGGTTCTTTGTTGTCTGTGGATAGTGAACGGGCTCTGTCGAAGGATGTGAAGTTGGGTAAACTCCAAAGCTCTTCTAGGTGTGCCCGTCGGACTTTGGAGAAGTGGTGTTGTCAGGCCGGTGAGTTTTGGATCTCGATGGGGCGATATGTTGGGTTGGATAAGTTGGTTGATTTCAATATGACTGTACTTATCGAAAAGTTCTCCTACAATGCTATGAACTAGAAGGAGATCATCCCCTGGGTGTCCCAGTCTTGGGGTCTGATTCTGGAATATACTCCAAAGGTTTTTGTTTTGGCTCATGGCTGGTATGGGTTTAAGTTTGAGAAGGAAGACCATGCTTCCCTTATTCTTGGTAAACTTTGGCTCAAGGGGTCGGGAAGCATGATGCTTCAACGTTGGCATACTAATTTCGATCCAGAGAGGGCATCGGTCCGCCTTCGTCATTTGTGGGTCCTCTTACCTGGTTTTCCTTTGGCCATGTGGAACCATGGAGCTTTTGAAGCGGTCGGGAATTGTTTGGGTCGTTTCCTCCATGTTGAGGATGACCATATTAATGGATTGACAGGTGGATGGGCCGTATTCTAGTAGAAGTGGACATTTCCCTTTGTCTCATTTACATCTTGCACATTAATTGTCATGGCCGTAAACTTTCCCAAGTGATTAATTATTGGGGTATTCCATTTCGGTGCTTAAATTGAAAGGTTGTTGGTCATTTATGGCGCCAGTGCAAAGGGCGGGCTCCTTCCTTGAGATCGACTGATGAGGATCCGCTTTAGTCTTCAGAAGATGGCAGTGAGTAGGAACTTGATTTGATTGGTGGTTTGTATGGCTTCTCCAATCGTCTTCCTCCTCCCGGGGCGAATGCATCGGACATTATGAGTAAGTTGGAAGCTAATGACCCCTCTTTTTATCATTCATTAAATCATTTGGAGATTTCCTTTATTAATATTTAGAGCTTAATAGGGGAAATGTCGGGATTGTTGGTCGCCACTCTACCTCATCCATATCCTCCCTAGATTCTGGTTCTGCTAATTCCTTCCCTAGCCTCTCTGAGGATTCATGTGATATTCCTGGTTCTTTTATTCTTCCCCTCTCGGTGCCCTCTCCGGCTTCGACCATCCTTATCTCCTCTGACAATGATGTGCCCGTTAATCTTCCCGTTTCTGTCGAGAGTGTGGGTTCTTCTCCTATTGAACCTATTGGGTTGTCAAATGTGCTACTGATCCCTTCCTATTGTGAAATGGTAAAAAAAATCCTATCCCTATCTATTATAAGAACCGAGTTTTGGAGGATGGCTTGCATACCCGTCCTGATAGGAACCCCTTTTTCTCAACGAGTTCTACCATCGATGCCTCGGTGATGAGGTTGGAAAACTTGATTACGGTGGTTGATTCCTTGGTCCCTCCCCCGGATCCTATTCTTCCCCCTTTGTTGGCCACAGTCAAAGAAGAGAAGGGGGATCAGTCTGGTGGTCTTGCGCCGGATTTCTCTCCATTGAAGACTCGTAGCGCTCAAAAGAGTAAAAATGTTTTACCTCTAGTAACAGACTCTTAGAGTATTGATGGACTACTCCTTTCTCCTGATTATAGGGCGCTTAGAGGCATTAAATCCCTTGCAAGGGGTCGTAAATGATTTGTTTCTCTTTGAATATCCAGGGTGTGGGGGGCCTTCCCAAGAAATTGGCCCTCAAGCAGATTTTTCAAATTAGTTGTCCGGATTTGGTCCTTGTCCAAGAAACTACGGTGTGTGGGGAGAAGGCTCGTACTTTTTTTAATAAGATAAAACCTGGTTGGTTGATGTGCGCAGTCGATGTGGCTGTCCTTTCTGGTGGTTTGGTGGCGTCTTGGAATCCACGGGTTCTGGATTTGAATCCCTCTCACGTCTCTTTGGGGATTCTTCTTACTGGGATATTTTTAAAAGTTTTTTAGATTTCCTTTAAAATATTTAGTTGTTATCAAATATCAAAGTAATTATAAAATGTATTACTGCATATAAAATGAGAGATTGAAAATAGTTTTTAAAAGTATGTATTAGAGTGTTTTACCAAAAATGAGAAAAGAAGTATAGAGACTTAATACATTGAAGAGAGTATATGAAGTATTAAATAAAGATAAATAGATAAATATGGCCAAGCAAATATTGTGTTTTGATAAAATTGCTATATATGATTTAGAGTGATATAAGGCCTATGTAGCGCTTCATAGTCTCATGAGTCATTTTTGGTAAAAAATATGCACATGGTAGCATACATGGTCATTTATAGCTCCATGAGTGATTTAAGGGTTAGACAACCCTTCTTATTCTTATGAGCAATTATTAGTAGACATGATGCACCCAACAATATAGTAGTAAGTGATGTACTGATTAGGATGTTCATCATGGGTGCAATGTAGTGAGCCATTCATAATCTCAAGAGCTATATAAGGCCTACATAGCCCTCCATGATCTCATGAGTGATTTAATATCTACCTAGTCCTTCATACTTTTATGACTGATTTTTGTTAAACATTATAGTTGCTTAGTACCTTCCTCTTATGTAAAAGATAATGTTAAGTAAATTAGCATTGGTCATCTACAGTTTCCTTTAAATTTTTCAGTATAGTAGTTGTGTTTAATTAAAAAATTAAAATAACTATTAAATAAAAAAATATAATTCCAAAAGCTTTTTATAATTTTTTTAAATATTTAGCTTATCAAATATAGAAATATTTATAAAAAAATATTACTACATGTAAAACTAGAGAATATGAAAATATTTTTTAAACCAAAAGTATGTATTATTAAAGTATTTAGATAAAATATATATATTTAATAAAAAGTGGTAATAATTTATAATTAGATTTATTTTTATAATCAAAACCATGTTGATTTTATTTTTACATATAAAAATAAGTCTAAAAGTATTAAGCATTTATAAATGTTAGACCATTGGGTTTGTACTCGCAAAAACACAATTGATCAGTGGTGAAAAACCAAAGTTTGTGTTGAAGGTATAAGGATTCGGGGAATTTATGACACATAACGAAATTTATGGACCATGGCCTCCAACATTTACATGCCAGAGGCAAGTACAAGTAATAATTTAATGATCACATGATTTTTTCCATCGAAAATATAAATTACTATTAATATAGGAAATAGTAAAGAAACACTACATCATCCGGGCAATAAACAACCCAATAAAGAAGTTCCAACCGCCATATCCAATGGCCAAAATCAAATAGTCAACAAGGACAACCATAACATAAACCAGGTGATATCCACACCAATACAAACACAGACTAGAACAAAAAAGGAGAGAACACAATTGGAAAACTACCAGTACCAAGATAGGGCACATATAGCCCACCAAAGAGCCAATAACACATCCGAAATGCTAAGACCGAAGAGGCCAACACACAGGAAAAGAGTCCCAAAATAGGTGGAGACCACCCAAAAAGAAAAAACCCAACAGGATGTTGGATGACCAAGAGCTAATCACCTGCAAAGAGATAAGTGCCGCAATATAAATATATAAGACCCAAAGGAAGCAAAACAATGGAAAAACCAGGACCAATGCAAGTCCACAGAGCCATAGGAAAGACGATGATCATCCTGCCACTCTTCCCACAAGAGTAAAACCACCGAAGAAGTCAGTGCCAACTTAGAGAGCAAGTCTGCCTCATTATTGCACTCACAAAAGACATGTGTGAAATGGATATGATCAAAGGCATTAATAAAGAGCTAAACTTTGTCCAACCAAAAAGAAAGGACCATCACATTAAGTGGAGTATGCTCCAAATCCCATGATATAATTGCCATGGAGTCTCCCAACACCAGAAGAGAAGTGACCATTTTTAAACGGGAAAAATAGAGCAACAACCAAAGTGCACAGAGCTCACTGTGGGTATTGGAGCCAAAACCCGTGTTCAACCAAAATTTGTAAAAGTGGGAGGTAGAAAGAAACAATACCACACCTACTACACAGTTACAAATCTCCCCAAGTGTCGCACCATCAAAAAATCCACAGGGATACATTAAAATAGGTAAGGCCAATCGATGAGGAGGACGGGCCACTATAGAACCAGTACCATCGACAAGAGCATGAAATTCCTTGTAAGACGCAACAGTTTTGCCACCAATTTGCTCAAGATTTGGAAGCACGTTGTCAAATATCCGTCGATTCCAGGCCTTCCACAACTCCCAGATCATGAAACAAGGGAGCTCCACCAAAATTTAGCACCTTCCAACCATGTACTTAGACAATCCACTAAGGAGGCAGAATGCCAAAATATGGACAAACCCACAGAACCGTAGATCAAAATCCATAGACTTTGAACAAAACTACAACCATAAAAGAGATGATCCACCGACTCCTCCTAACAGCAACACAGAGGGCATCTGTTAGGACCCGTACCCCCTCTGCGGCAAAGATTCTCCCAAGTCAAAATCCAATTGCTCAAGGCAAGCCAAATAAAACATTTCACTTTGAGCAGAATGACAAGTTTCCAGACAGTCTGGTGCCACCACTGCACCTGAGTGATCTCATAAGGAAAGATAGAATCATAGGCTAGTTTAGCAGAAACAATACCATGGGAAACATCCCATGACCAGACAAGTTTATCAGGAACCACAAATAAATTGATATTCGAACGCCGCAGATCTTGGATATAGGAAGACCACTCCAAACCCAAGGTACCACAAAGACCCAATTGTTGAGTCGTAATCCAGGCCAAACGATTCCCCACTTCAGCCACTGGAGCAGATGCATGATACAAATTGTAGAAACCATTTTCTCTCAAGAAATAGATAAGTGCCGCAGATAATCTATAAGAGTGAGGACCCCCAACAATAGGATCTTCCCCTAAGTGAATCTGTCTACCATTCCTAGGTAACCAAGAAAGCCAGGATGAAACAATCAGGAAGGAATCGAGGAGACCATTCCAAAATTTTGATACCCCTCTAGAGTTAGGGAGACCCTTCCGAAACCATTCCACCACAGAAGATTTTTTTAAATACTTCCCCCGGAAAATCATACTCCAAATAGAATTGGAAAAGAGTGCCCGCCATAAAATTTTAGCCTAAAGAGCTAAGGCAAAGGACTCCAAATTTTTTAAGTCCCATCCCCCTAACCCCCTAGGACGAGCAAGGGAACGCCAATTAATCAAATGAAACTTCGCATTGTTTGAACCCCCTGACAAAATGAATTTGAAGATCTTCCTGCACATACCTTTTATAATAACCTTTGGAATTTTGCATAATGAAATCCAATAGACTCCCAAGTTTCGCAAAACCGATTTAGCTAAAGTAAGCCTGCCCCCCAAGGATAAGTACCGCATACTCCAATGTCCAATCCAGTTATCAAATCTCTTTAAAAGCCATAACTAGTCCGAGACAAGATAATTAGATGGTTTGATAAAAACACCAAGGTACTTGGTCCCTCCAGCTAGCTCCTTGAAATCAAAGGGAAGGTGCAAACCAATCGATAGCTTAACATTGATATCCAAAGAGTGTTCCAAGAAGAAGGATTTAACATAACTGACCAACATACCAGAAACATTGCAAAAAAGATCCATAAAAATTTCTTGTATTGAATCCACTTAGATAATACACCCGGCTTGAACAACATCACATCATCAACAAAAAGGGTGTGAGTCAACGCAATGCCCACAGTCGCCTTGATACCAATAAGAGAACCCTCCACCTTAGCTTTGTGGATCAAACACCTCAAACCTTCAATAACCAAAATAAATAATAATGGCGAGAGTGGACATCCTTGTATTAGACCATGGGTAACCTTAAAAAATTCAGAAGGAAAACCATTAATGAGAACAACATAATTCACATAAGCAACACAAGCCATAATCCATTTCATCACCCCCCATGGCAAGCCAATTTGAATGAGAATTAACCTAAGGAAGGTCCAATCCACTCTATCATAGACCTTGACCAAGTCTAGTTTAAGAATAAGAGCGGCTAAACGCTTTTGTTTGATACTGTGAAAAACCTCCTTAGCCACCCCCACCGCATCTAGAATCTGACGATCCTCCAAGAAACCAAACTGCTTAGAAGAGATGAATTTTGAAAGACCAGGTTTAATCCGCCTTGCAATGATCTTAGAGATAATTTTGTATGCCAAATTACAAAGAGAAATAGGTCTGTAGTCATTGAAATTTCCAGGATGAGAAGACTTAGGAATGAGGGCCAGGTAGGTAGAATTTAAGGCATCAGATACCATCCCCAATCGCCTAGAATCCTCCACAACAGCCCTGATATCCTCACCCATGATGTCAAAGAAAGAAATAAAAAGTTCCACCATCCATCCATCAGGACCCAGACTTTTGTCCTTAACAAAGTATTTCAAGGTATTTTCAACTTCCAGTGGAGTAATCTCCTCAAATATGGAATCCCCCTCCTCCTCAATGAACATTCATGGATACTCCTTGATAAATTTAAATTGATCAATCAATGTCGTAGACTTCGGATCCTGATAGATATCTTGAAAGTGAGTAATAGCCTCCTTCTATAAATCATCCAACCCCGAAATCATACGGCCAGTATTGTCATTGAGATCCTAGATAGTGTTTTGTATTCTGCCCAAATAAGCAAAGCGATGGAAAAATTTGGTATTCAGGTCCCCTACTTTTAACCAAATAGCATGGCTCTTCAATCTCCAAGTTTCCTCCTGAATGTGCAAAATTTTTAGTTTCCTTTCCTCAAGAAGAGAAATTCTAGATCGATCTGAGGGACCTAGAACTCTCAGCAAAGAGACTTTTAACAAGTCACTAGTCTGCCTTTCAATGCACACCAATTTAGCAGTCAACTCAGTTTTCTTTTTCTTTTCCCAGGAAATCGTGAAACTTTTCAAGGATTTCAATTTTTCAGCCAGTTTGTCCATCAGTGAGCGTTCCGCCGATACATCCAAACTTAACCAATGCTTTACCACCTCCGCCTTGAAATTTTGATCTTTAAGCCAAGACAAATTGAATTTAAAAGGATAAGATTGAATGGAAAACTCTATTTCAAACTGAAGAATAATGGGGAGGTGATCACTGATATGGGTATGATGCATCCATGATTGATAAGTCTGAAAACAATCTAGGAGAGACTATGAAATGAGAAACGATCCAACCATTTAGAGACCAAATCACCATTTTTCCTAACATTAGACCAAGTTTGGCCAAGAGGGCGTGGTTCCAGATCCACCAAACCCTTCGAAGAGAAAACATCCCTGAAGAAGACCCCTAGAGGATCAATTTTGGCCAAATTGATGAGGCAAGTGGGTTCAAATGCAAAAGAAGTCTCCAACTCATCCCTAATTTGAATTCCCAGAAGGAAGGCTCTAGAGAAAGGAAGAAAGCTACCGAAGGTTTATAAAAGGAGTATGAGAGTCTCCTCGGGGATATTTTGTCACTTTGATTATTCATCTTGGAGAGCTCCAAGCTTTTCAGAGGCTTGGGTGGTGTGCCCCTTGCCAATATTGGGTGATGTGCTCCTTTCCAATTATTAAGAATTTGAGAGATTGTGAATTCTTCCAGCTAGAGATTGAGGAAGAGAAAAAACAGTTCTATTCATGGAGGTTTAATGCATCCATTGAAGTCTTTTGCAGGTCTGATATGAGCTCCAGAAGGATGTGGTCCAATTCCAATTTGAAGAGGAAGAATACCAATAGCAACTGAGTTTCCAATTGCAATGTATTGTATCCAATAGGGAGGGAGAATTAAAGGATCGTGCCCCTGTGATATATAGAAGCTCTTCATGAGAAATAAATGGATGTAATGTGATGCAATTCAATTCCCCATTCTAATATAATAAATAAATATTCCTCTCTTGCTCTCAATTTCTCCATTTATGATCCTATGTCATAAATTCTAGTGAATAATTGACATAATGAAAGTTTTACTTTGATTGACTGTTAAATGCGCCCTTAAAAATCTGATTGAATCTTGCTGCTATTATATGTCATGTAGCTGGTCTAATCCACTAAGTTCATTTCAGAATTCATGACCTCTAAGAACCATTTGAAATCAACTATTTACACTACTTGTGCTATTGTTAAGAAAATAGGAATTTTTTCAGTCTTAAAGAGTTTAACATTAAAGGTCCTTCTAAGAATTAGTATGAATGTCCCTATAGTTAAATATGGAGTAATTTAACCCCTCCCCAATCACAGAACATAAATTTGGGAGCTTCTAGATCCATTCCAGTTTGTTTAGAAACAACCTCCTTCACCAATCCAAATCTCAATCTTTGCACCTAGTCAACCTTTTCATTGTCTAATCTTTGATGATCAAGTCTATTAGAGTCCAAGGCAGGTTGGGTTAATTTTAGTTAGTGTTCTAGTGGTTACTGTCTTCCATTTTGAACCAGAAGCAGTGGAGGTTCCACATAATTCCTAGGGATATTGCCTTCGGTCATTTGGCTTGTTCAAATGGTCTGCCCAAGTGTGATGCACTCGCGAATGTGAAACTGTTGAAGTAAGACACTGAGTAAACCATGTTTAGTATGTGTCTTGTGATGTTTGGGTGTGTTCAAAGTTTCTATATGTCCAATTAACCCATTTGGGGAAAATCTGTGGGAGTCTAGGGGTGTTTGAGGAAAGATATTTAAGAACTAGCCCCATCTTGTCATTTTTTGAGTTAGTGTGCCTAGACCTAGGTTTGGGTACACTGCATTGGTATCAGAGCATGGTCCTCTACACCTGTGAGCGGCAAGTCCAAGATCCATTGCTCAGTTAAAGAAGAAAGGCTTGCAAAATGAGACTAGTACCTATTGTTGAAGATTATGTATGGGAAGAAGAGGAAGAGTCCTCAAATGAGGTTGAAATCATCTATGTTGATGAAGGGGATGAAGCCACGATGTAACGTCCGCTCTCGCGGAATCCATTCGAAGAAGGGAACATGATGCGAATATCTGGGGATTTTCATAAAACTCATTCCATTCATTAGATTCATACACATAAATTGAAAAGTGTGCAGATGCAAATTAAGCCAATATGCACAGCGGAATTAAAACTCATCCACACACATATCATATGAATACAACATATAAAAAACAATCATCAATTTAAACATTGCAGAAGTAATACATATACAGAAAAACACTTATCTTCGTTGTGCAATTGTCCCAAACAACTAGCTATGTCGCTACAGCGTTCCACACAACCGTAGGTCTCTTCCCAGCCTATATTCTTTCAACACTCAGAGACCACCCCCGAGCTGGGCATGATTTCTACAAGGAAAAGGGGACTTTCATACTCAGCACAACCCAAAGCAATGGATACCCATCTCAACCCCAACCTTCTCTTACACACAACAAACTCAAAGACGGGGCATGGATACACATTTCCAACAAGGGATTTACAAACAGGATGGCCATGGGTTTTCCCCAAATCGTGGCTCACCCAAAATGAACTGTGGGAAAGGAAATTCACTCCCAAGGAGAAAACCCGATTTCTCCCACAGGTTATGAGTGTTTCAAATGGCCCAAACGGCCTCGTTGAAACCCCAAATCGATCTGTTATCTTTCCCCAGTGGTAACCAAAACAAAATCGCCCTTCCCAGCTTGAAAGATGAAGGAAAACACAGGAGATCCATGGAGAAAAATGCCCATGTGGCTCCAAACTCGTGGGAGAGCGAAGCTGCTTGATGGGTAATGGATTGGGGAGAAATTCATGGTTCTTTTCTTTCCAAGGAAGCCAAAAACGATTTTCTATGCAGGGTGGCTTGCCCATACTCGAATTTGGACAGCCATACCTCCCATTCCCCAAGGCATTAACTACCTCAACCAACTCTTGGGAGAAATGAATGATTGGGTACCAAAGTCAACATGGGTAGTTGAGGGTTTGATGGGTTATCTCATTGACACTTGACTTGACTTGATTGTCTCAAGGGTTTGAATGTTTCCCTCCCAGTTCCTTTTAAAATCATGCCCCCATCTCTTATTGCATTGCATAGCTAGTTGTGGGTATTTTATTAAATGCATATTTACAAGATATTCAAAATTCCATTGTGCATGGTTAGCACGTAAATGCATCAATAAATCTATGGCGGGGCCTTGGCCTTGAGCTCCTCACCACGATTTTATAACAATATTACATTATTTACATTTTTAATGCAATAGGGTCAAGGTGGGTACATTACATTTTCCATGTTCCACTTGAGGAGAATAAATATTCTTATGTTATCATATACTAATAAGACAGTAGGCCCCATCCATTAATATCTAAAATTGTTCATGCTTCGTTGAAGGAAGAAAATGTGACTCCATCAGATAAGTCACTGCAGAATATTGATAGGAGTATGCAACAGTTTACAGAGTTCTTATCAACACCACTTGCAATGCGAAACTTCAAGAGACTCTTCCTTGGTTTTTCTACAAAGAAAAACTCCAAAAGGTTTTGTGAATAAAGTGATTCAAAAAATTGTAAATCAACAGTCATGGATCATCCCACAAATGTGTAGGAAGAACACAAGGACAAAAAACGAATGACATCCAAAGATAAAGAAGTAGATGCACATGAGAATGTTGTAGAGGGAAATGATCCAACCTTCAATGAGATAGAGGAACATTGCAAAAGAGAAATCCTAGCTGCAGTTCTTGAAGCTGTTGATTCTGTGAACCTGAATGAAAAGGAATCCACAACAAGGCACTCAAGTTTCCTTGTGCGTGAATTCAAAATCGCTACCAATGAGGTAGTTGAATTCATTCCATTTGGACCAGCCAACAAGAGTGTTTATGCATCCAAGGATTGGGTGTGCACTTATATAGAAGGTTGGAAACCACCATCATCTTGCATTCATAGAATGTTGGATGCAGCCAAGCAAGCAAGCATTCAACTGGAACAAAAAGAGATCCAATCATTGTTGGATCTAATGGAAGATATTTTCAAAGGGATGGGAAGTGATGGATTTCCAATATGGCCTTGGTATCCTGGTATCCTATGGAGTGACAAGTTTCTCCAGGTGACCAAAACATTGAGAATATTGTAGCATGAACAATGGGATCCTCGAGGATAAGCTAGCTTTGATTTCTAGCAGTCTATCCATGAGGAGCATTGGTTTGGTTTCCTACATGGGAAATAAATATGATGGATGTACTCACTATTTTCCTGCATGGTGGAATGGGATTCTTATAAATACTCTTTGTGTTGACACTATGGAGTGTAGATGTGGGAGTAGGATGCACTTCCCACTTCTCAGGTTCATTTGGGACCCTCACATCATCTTTGGATTCCATTGTTCCGACTGGATAATTCACACCATTGTATGGGGGATAGTGACACCTTTAAAGAGGAATGAGATGCATAAGGTTGAGTAACTTCCCAAAAATGATCTCCACCTTGGCCATCATCATCAGATTCGTTGGAAAGAAAAGGGTTTGCAAGAAACATCACCTTGTTGCCATGATGACCATTCTGGATTTTCATGCATGAGCATTCTCTTGGTTGATGCACCTATAGCTTGGCCACCTTTCCTGAGAAGAGAATACATCAAGAAACATGGTAATATTGTGTTTATTACTTCTATTTCCATTTGGGTTCATGGTAGGGTATTGGAGAAGCACTCTCTTAGTTTGGAAGTTGTATCATGTACTTGGGTAGAGCAGTCATAGCATCATACATTGTTTGAACATCGGTTTCGAAGGATTGAGATAACATATCTTGATTCCATGATGGAGCCTGGTAAATTTGGTGCCCACATGAAGAGAATTTGGCCTTCCATGTTTTGGTCTAATTCCATGAATGAGAACAAGTTGGAGAATGGTGCACCATGTAGAGATTAATTCCAATCCATAACATATGTGGTTTTCCAAGTAAGGAAGGAAGTTTCATGTTGGGATGAGAACTCCAAAATATTTTTCAAAGTAATGAAGCAAATGTTCAATCATTGTTTAAATATTGCCTCATCAGGTTTCACTCCACTATATGTGCTCAAAGGTGATGCTTCCAAGGGAGACATAGGAGTGGTTTTGTCACATGATGGTTTTTTAGAGACTCATAAGAAGGTGAGTGAGAGGATTCCATGGAAAAGCCTCAAGAATGAAGGATTGAAGTATGCAAAGTTGTGTAGCACATGAAAATGGTATATGGTAGAGCATATTCATCTTGTTGATCTTCTACCATAAAAGAAAAGAGGACAGAAGTTTCCTGATTTTGGAAGATAGGACTCAAGAAAGATTAGTAAAACCAGGAAAGAAAGAAAAAGGCTTCAGGAAATCTACGGATCCAAATTTGTCCAGTGAGGGAAAAATTGATGAGGCAAGTGGGTCCAAATGCAAAAGAAACTTACAAAAGAAGTCTCCACCTCATCCCTAATTCGTATTCCAAGAAGGAAGGCTCTAGAGAAAGGAAGAAATCTATTGAAGGTTTATAAAAGGAGTATGAGAGTCTCCTCAGGGATATTTTGTCACTTTGATTATTCATCTTGGAGAGCTCTACGTTTTTCAGAGGCTTGGGTGGTGTGCCCCTTGCCATGATTGGGTGATGTGCCCCTTTCCAATCATTAAGCATTTGAGAGATTGTGAAGTCTTTCAGTTAGAGATTGATGAAGAGAACAAACAGTTCTCTTCATGGAGGTTTAATGCAGCTATTGAATTCTTTTGCAGGTATGATATGAGCTCCAGAAGGATGTGTTCCAGTTCCAATTTGAAGAGGAAGAATACCAGTAGAAACTGAGTTTCCAATTGCAGTGTATTGTAGCCAATAGAGAGGGAGAACTAAAGGATCGCGGCCCCTGTGATATATAGCATCTCTTCATCAGAAATAAATGGATGTACTGTGATGTAGTTATGTTCTCCATTCTAATATAATAAATAAATATTCCTCTCTTGCTCTCAATTGCTCCATTTATGCTCCTAAGTCAAAAATTCTAGTGAATAATTGACATACTAAAAGTTTTACTTTGATTGACTATTAAATGCGCCCCTAAAAATCTGATTGAATCTTGTTGCTATTATATGTCATGTAGTTGGTCTAATCCACTGAGTTCATTTTAGAATTTGTGACCTATGAGAGCCATTTGAAATTAATTATTTACACTACTTGTGCTATTGTTAAGAAAATAGAAATTTTTTCAGTCTTAAAGAGTTTAACTATTAAAGGTTCTTCTAAGAGTTGGTCTGATGATTGAACCCCTCCCCAGTCACAGAATAGAAATTTGGGAGATTCTAGAGCCATTCAAGTTTGTTTAGAAACGACCTCCTTCACTAGTCCAAATCTCAATCTTTGCACCTAGTCAACCTTTTCACTATCTAATATTTAATGATAAAGTCTAGTAGAGTCCAAGGAAGGGTGGGGAAATTTTAGTCAATATTCTAGTGGTTACTTGCTTCCAATTCTGCACCAGAAGCAGTGGAGGTTCCACATAATTCCTGGGTATATTTCATTTGGTCATTTGGCTTGTCCAAACGGTCTGCCTAGGTGTGATGCACTCTCGAATGTGGAACTGTTGAAGTAAGAACCTGAGTAAACCATGTTTATTATGTGTCTTGTGATTTTTTGGTGTTCAGATTTTGTAGATTTCCAATTAACCCATTTGGGGAAAATCTGTGGGAGTCTAGTGGCGTTTGAGGAAAGATCTTTAAGAACTAGCCCCATCTTGTCAGTTTTTGAGTTAGTGTTCCTAGACCTAGGTTTGGGTACACAACAGTGGTATCATAGCATGGTCCTATACACTTGTGAGCAGCAAGTCCAAGATCCATTTCTGAGTTAAAGAAGAAAGGCTTGTAAAATGATACTAGTACTTGTTGTTGAAGATTATGTATGGGAAGAAGAGGAAGAGTCCTCAAATGAGGTTGAAATAATCTATGTTGATGAGGGGGATGAAGCCACAAGTGGATTTTTTCATGTTCCAATTGAGGAGATTCAATATTATTATGTTAGCATATACTGAGAAGATAGCATATACTGAGAAGACAGTAGGCCCGATCCATTAATATATAGAATTGTTCCTGCTTCGTCAAAGGAAGAAAAGGTGACTCCATTGGATGAGTCACTGCAGAATATTGATAGGAGTATGCACAGTTTATAGAGTTCTTGTCAACACCGCTTTCAATGCAAACATTCAAGAGACTCTTCCTTGGTTTGTGTACAAAGAAAAAATACAAAAGGTTTTATAAATAAATTGATTCAGAAAATGGTAAATCAACAGTCATGGATCATCCCACAAATGTGCAAGAAGAACACAAGGACAACAAACGAATGGAATCCAAAGATAAAGAAGTAGATGCACATGAGCATGTTGTAGATAGAAATGAACCAACCTTCAATGAGATAGAGGAACATTGCAAAATAGAAGGCCTAGCAGCAATTCTTGAAGCTATTGATTCTATGAACCCGGATGAAAAGGAATCCACAGCAAGGCACTCAAGTTTCCTTGTAGTTGAATTCATTCCATTTGGACCGGACAACAAGAGTGTTTATGCATCCAAGGATTGGGTATGCACCTATATAGAAGGTTGGGAACCACCATCATCTTTCATTCATAGAATGTTGGATCCATCCAAGCAAGCAAGCATTCAACTGGCACAAAAAGAGATCCAAGCATTGTTGGATCTAATGGAAGAGTTTTTCAAAGGGATGGGAAGTGATGGATTTCCAATATGGCCTTGAGATCCTGGTATCCTATGGAGTGACAAGTTTCTCCAAGTGACCAAAACATTGAGAATATTGCAACATGAACTATGGGACCCTCGAGGGAAAGCTAGCTTTGATTTCCAACAGTCTATCTATGAGGAGCATTGGTTTGGTTTCCTACATGGTAAATCATATGATGGATGGACTCACTATTTTCCTGCATGGTGGATTGGGAGTATTCTAAAGACTCTTCGTGTTGACACTATGCAATGTAGAGGTGGGATTAGGATACACTTCCCACTTCTCAGGTTCATCTGGGGCCTTGGGATCATCTTTGGATTCCATTGTTTCGGTTGGAGATTTCACACCATTGTATGGGGGATAGAGACACCTCTCAAGAGGAATGAGATGCATAAGGTAGAGTACCTTCACAAAATTGATCTCCACCTTGGCCATCATCACCAAATTCGTTGGGAAGGAAAGGTTTTGCAAGAAACATCACCTTGTTTCCATTATGACAATTTTGGATTTTCATGCATGAGCATTCACTTGGTTGATTCACCTATGGCTTCACCACATTTCATGAGCAGAGCATACATCAAGAAACATGGTAATCTTGTGTTTATTCCTTCTATTTCCATTTGGGTTCATGGTAGGGTGTTGGAGAAGCACTCTCTTAGTTTGGAATTTGTATCATGTACTTGGGTAGAGTAGTCATGGCATCATAAAATGTTTGAACATGGGTTCGAAAGAATTGAGACAACATATCTTGATTCTATGATGGAGCATGGTAAATTTCATACCCACATGAAGATAATTTGGCCTTGCATTATTTGGTCTAATTCAATGAATGAGAACATGTTCGGGAGAATGGTGCACCATGTAGAGATTCATTCCAATCCATAACACATGTGGCTATCCAAGTAAGGAAGAAAGTTTCATGTTGGGATGAGAACTCCAAAAGAGTTTTCGAAGGAATGAAGAAAATGTTCAATTATTGCCTCATCAGGTTTCACTCCACTATACGTGACCAAAGGTGATGCTTCAAAGGAAGACATAGGAGTGTTTTTGTGGCAGGATGGTTGTTTAGAGACTCATAGGAGGGTGAGTGAGAGGCTTCCATGGAAAAGCCTCAATAATGAAGGATTGAAGTATGCAAAGTGGTGCATCACATGCCAATGGTATATGGTAGAGCATATTCATCTTGTTGATCTTCTACTAGAAAAGAAAAGAGGACAGAAGTTTCCTGAGTTTGGAAGATAAGGCTCAAGAAAGATTAGTAAAAGCAGGAAAGAAAGAAAAAGGCTTTAGGAAAGCTACAGAACCAAATTTATCCAGTGAGGGAAAAATTGGTGAGGCAAGTGAGTCCAAATGCAAAAGCAACTTGCAAAAGAAGTCTCCAAATCATCCCTAATTCGAATTCCAAGAAGGAAGGCTCTAGAGAAAGGAAGAAAGCTATGATAGGTTTATAAGAGTATGAGAGTCTCCTTGGGGATATTTTGTCACTTTGATTAGTCATCTTGCAGAGCTCTGTGCTTTTCAGAGGCTTGGGTGGTGCACTGTGAGGAACCTGCAACAATTAATTAATGAAAATGCACGATATATAAAAAATAACAGAACACAGAATAGATTTATTGATCCCGGGACACTTTGAGGGGGCAACCTCCTTTGAGCAAGCTCAATACAAATAACTCGTGGATTCCTTAATTGTCCTCAACACGTACTTATATACTAAGTCTATGCGTCCAATACTATGGATCAATACCATGGAACATATAATACTACGAGACGACTTACAAAGAATATGCATCCAATACTATGGATCAATACCATGGAACATATAATACTATGGGATAATACAAACTATGGATCAGTACCATGGAACATATAATACTACGGGACGACTTACAAATCATATGCATCCAAAAACAATATACTAACAAACTAAAGAGAAGGGTTGACACGGGTTCCTAACATCCTCTCCCCCTTAGAAAAATATTTGTCCTCAAAGCTTTAGATGTGGAAATTGTTGTTGAATCTGAAGGAGTGGTTCCCATGTAGCATCCTCTGGTTGCATTCTATGCCACTGAATGAATACCTATGTGATAGATAGAGAGCGAAGCTAATGAGTGCGCCTATTGAGGATGGCCTCCGGATCCAAAAGGACGGATCCTTCATTATCTAGTTCTGGTAAAATAGTTTGTCCTCTAATGTTGGTGCCAAGAACTTTCTTTAGACAAGAGACATGAAATACTGGAGGAATGCAGGAAGAAGGAGGAAGTTCCAATTTATAAGCAACAGACCTAATTGTTTAAAGAACCTTATATAGCCCATAGAAATTTGGAGCGAGCTTATGACGCCCATTGATTTCCGGGGAGGATTGCTTGTAAGGATTTGGACGAAGAAAAAACATATCACTTGCTTGAAAAGTGCGCTCAGAACGGTGTTGATCGACTTGTTGTTTCATTCTATTTCTTTCCATGTGAAGATTGTCCTGCAAAATGCTAAGAATATGATCACGGTTTTGAAGAACCGTTCAAACTGCCTAAACTGGTGAACTGCTGGTGGTGTATGGAAGAAGAACTGGCGGTGCCTGACCATAGACAGCTCCATATGGAGGCAATTTAGATGCAGTTTGGCAGGAGCTATTGTACCACCATTCAGAGAGAGGGAGCCACTTTTCCCACTGATGTTGTTGTTCGGAGGTGAAGCAATGAAGATAAGTTTCCATACATTTATTGATAATTTTAGTCTGACCATCTGTTTTTGGGTGACCCTGAACTCATATTCAGTTTAGTGCTAGTGTGGCGAAATAGTTTTGTCCAAAGATGACTGGTGAAAGTTGCATCGTGATCCGAGACAATGGAAGAAGGGATTCCATGAAGATGAATGATCTGGTCTAGGAAAATTTGTGCGACTGAGGAGGCGATATAGGGATGGATGAGGGCACACAAATGACTATATTTGGAGAGGCGATCTAGGGATGGGCAAGGGTTCAAGAAATCCCAGAAGGAGTGTTGTTTCAACCTTGTTGCTTTGGAAAGTATCACATTCACCACCATCTGTTGAATTTTCCATTTCATTCCCTGCCAAAAGAAGTTACGTCATGTCTGCTCATACGTTTTGAGGAACCCAGAGTGCCCTGCCGATGGAGAAGCATGGAGTTCATAGAAGACATCATGTTGAATATCTATGCTTTGGGGAAGCACCAGATGACCCTTGTATCTCAGGGAAGCACCATCCAAAGAGTAATACGATACAACATAAGGGTTTTTGGCCAACCGTTGGATGATTTGAGATAATGAGGAGTCATTGATATAGCCCCATTGAACAGATTGCAACCAATTTGAAACAGGCAAAGAAATAGCTGCAAGAGAAACTTGGTCATCAAATGTGCGAGAAAGAGCATCCGCCACTAGATTGTCCTTACCCTTCGTGTATGTGATATCATATTCATAACCCGTGAGTTTTCTAACCCATTTCTATTGTGCTGGGGAGGAGACCCATTGTTCTAGGAAATATTTCAGACTCTGGTGATCAATCGTGATGCAAAAATAATTCTCTAATGGCCACCACTTCTGTACTGCATGAAAAATAGCCATCATTTCCTTCTCATATCTAGAGGAAGCTAAACTCTTGCTGAAAAGGGCTCTTGAAGGTGGAAATCCCACCGGTTCAACAAAGACACCTGCATATCTATCCAAAATTTGTTCTAGATCCAAAGGAGTAGTGGAGATTATTGATGGTTACATATGAATGGAATGGAGTTGAGCGATGACACCATGTGAATTCTTCTTAAGGAGCTTTTCCATGTGATGTGAACTGATGATGCAGAGGGACCTGGTTGTAAGCCCGTCAATGTGTGTTGTTTCCCATTGACTGAAAACTACATCCAAAGTTCAGCAAAATCCCATAAGATGGGGCCAAGTGTGCGTAACCATTGAGCGGCCAAAACCACATCACATCCTCCTAAGGCCCAGGAAAACGTGTTAGAGCATGTGTTATAATCTCCCATAGAGATACGCACATTGTGACACTTCCCCTTGCAAGGTAAGGTGCCCCCATTAGCAATCATGACTTCAAAATTGGAGCAAGGATGGACAAAACAATCAGCCTGTTTGGAAATCCGAGGGGCAATGAAGTCATGAATGATACTAGAATCAATGAGTATTGTAAGAGGGATCTTCTTGAAGTAACCCCTGACCCGAATTGTTTGTGGGGTGGTGACTCCGGCTAAATCATGGAGAGATATCTCTGGGTGGTCATCCTGAGACGGAGGGTCAACGGACGGCTGCTGAATGTCGACCTGATCATCTATTTTATCCAGATCTTCTCACCAAGTTCAGAGGAAGGCAGAGAATCCACATCCAAGAGATAGAGATTTTTCTCAACACGTCTATGTCCCCGAGTGAATTTCTCATCACAATTATAACAAAGTCCTTTTTTATCTACGTGCCAGCATCTCTGCTTCTGACAAATGCTTGATAGGATTTGGTCAAGGAGTTGGCGTGATGGGAGGTCGATGGGAAACTATATTGTTGAATGGAACAAAAGTGGATTTGGAGCGTTGTTGGGATGTGATCTTGTCCTCCACCAAATTATCCAACCCTATGACCTCCATCATTGTGTCGGGACAAAACATTTTAACCTCGGAGCGGATTGCATCCTTTAAACCACTAATAAAACAACTCCTGTAGAATTCATCCGATAATCCTTCTGTGCGATTGGCCAGTTTCTCAAATTATGTCTGATACTCTCTAACGGTGCCAATTTGACGAAGTTTAGTGAGTGCTCCTATGAAGTCATCAAAAGCACTAGGACCAAATCGTTGCAAAAGGAGTTGGAAAAAATATTTCCATTTTGGCTCTTCATGAGCCTTGATGTACCAATGGTATCATTGAAGGGCTTCATGTTCCAAATGAAAGGATGCAAGTGGAACTTTGTTGACATCAAAATTATTATGCAGACTGAAATATTGTTCTTCCTAGTAGATCCATCCAGTCGGATTAGTACCATTGAAGTGAGGAAAATCAAGCTTCGGCCCATGAAAATTGTTGGAAGAAGAGAACCCACTGTCTGCAAGAAAATTATGGCTATCGTTTATTGTTCATGGTTGAATGCTAAAGATGGAGGCTGAGAAATTTTTCATCCAGATCTTAGAGTTTGGTTTTGAGGGTTGCAAGTTCTTCCTCCATGATTTTTTCTACTGTGTGGGTGACAACCATAAGCAGGAGTTTTTTTTTTTTGAATGGGTAGAAAAACAAAAACAAAAACTTCTTTAGTAAAGGAAAATTTGGATTTGGGAAAAACTCTGATGGGGAATTGGGGTTTGACTAGGTTTTGGACACTGTCTAATGGATAGGGAAGCAAAAAATGGGCATTTCATAAGTGGGGTGAAAGAATGAGAAAATTTGTCAAAGAGGGACAAAGAAGCATAAATAAGAAATGAACACTATGGCAAAATTTGAAGGCGATTGGGTGAGAATTGAAGAATTTATGGCAAACCCTAAAAATAGACAGATGTGGGATTTCTGGCTTTGGGAAGAGGAATTTGGGATAGGGTCCCTGGGAATGAAATATGCAGAATGGGATTGTAGGGGCGTCAGTGAATTTTCAAGGGAAACAGAGTTAAAACAAAGAAGACATGGCGACAAAACATAATTTTTTTTTTTTATTTTAATTTTTTCCAGAATGGAGCTGCAACGGCTTGGAATTGATTTGCAACAGTTCTAGATAGATGAAATCTACTATTTATTAGCTGGAAATAGATATGGACCCCAGGTATGTGCGGCTTCCTAAAGGTCCAGGGGATTCACTCGGCCACCAATGTTGTCTAACGGCTTGTGTATTGGGGCAGTACCTTTCACTCCACGGCTCAGGTAAAACTGATAACTGCTTTTCCACAAATGACAACTCTTAGTTTACCTCATGGGTGGGAACTAGTCAATCAGGTAAGGGTCATTGCCCTTTTCGCTGGCAGGTCCTCTCAATGGGTCAACTACTTCGGGGTTCCTGTGGTACTCCTCACAATGAGTTTTAGGGCTATGCCCAAGTACTTCCCATAGTTAAGCATATATGGATTATTCCCAGATCTGAACCTGCAATTGAAAGGAACAATACATATGTGAAAACAAAATTTGGCAGAAATTCCACCCAATGAGCCCAAGAAAGTGCTTTGATACCAGATGTGAGGAACCTCCAACAATTAATTAATGAAAATGCACGATATATCAGAAATAACATAACACATAATAGATTTATTGATCGCGGGCCACTTGGAGGGGGCAACGTCCTTTGAGCAAGCTCAATACAAATAACTCATGGATGCCTTCATTGGCCTCAACACGTACTTATATACTAAGTCTATGCATCCAATACTATGGAACAATACCATGGAACATATAATACTATGGGATGACTTACAAAGGATATGTGTCCAATACTATGTATCAATACCATGTAACATATAATACTATGGAATAATACAAACTATGAATCAATGCCATGGAACATATAATACTACGAGATGACTTACAAAGCATATGCGTCCAACAACAATACACTAACAATGTAAAGAGAAGGGTTGACATGGGTTCCTAACATGCGCCCCTTGCCAACATTGGGTGATGTGCCCCTTTGCAATCAATACGCTAGCTGAGAGATTGTGAAGTCTTCCAACTAGATATTGAGGAAGAGAACACACATTTTTCTTCATGGAGGTTTAATGCAGCCATTGAAGTCTTTTGTAGGTCTAATATGAGCTTCAAAATGATGTGGTCCAGTTCCAATTTGAAGGGGAAGAATACAAGTAGCAATAGAGTTCCAATTGTAGTGTATTGTAGCCAATAGAGAGGGAGAATTAAAGGATTGCTCCCCCTGTGATCTATAGAAGCTCTTCATAAGAAATAAATGGATGTAATGTGATGTACTGTTATTCTCCATTCTGATATAATAAATAAAGATTCCTCTCTTACTCTCAATTGCTCCATTTATGCTCCTATGTTATAAATTCTAGTGAATAATTGACATACTAAAAGTTTTACTTTGGTTGACTGTTAAATGTGCCACTAACATTCTGATTGAAGCTTGATTCTATTAGATGCCATGTAGTTGGTCTGATCCACTGGGTTTATTTCGAAATTCGTGACCTCTGAGATCCATTTGAAATTAACTGTTTAGACTACTTGTGCTATTGTTAAGAAAATAGGCAATTTTCCAGTCTTAAAGAGTTTAACTGTTAAAGGTGCTTGTAGCTAAATCTAGAGTAATTGAACCCCACCCCAGTCACATAATAGAAATTTGGGATCTTCTATATTAAGTCTAGCAGATTCCAGTAGAGTCCAAGGCAGGGTGGGAACATTTCAGTCAGTATTCTAGTGGTTAATTGCTTCCATTTCTGCACCAGAAGCAGTAGAGGTTCCACATAATTCATGGGGATATTACCTCTGATTATTTGGCTTGTCCAAATGGTTTGCTCAGGTGTGATGCACTCCCAAATGTGAAATTTTTGAAGTAAGACCCTGAGTAAACCATCTTTAGTATGTGGCTTGTGATATTTGGGTTTGTTCAAAGTTTGTAGATGTCCAGATAACCCATTTGGGGAAAATCTATGGGAGTCTAGTGGTGTTTGAGGAAACATATTTAAGAACTAGCCCCATCTTGTTAGGTTTTGAGTTAGTGTGCCTAGACCTGGATTTGGGTACATTATAGGTTTAGGGAAGCCCTACTTTATTGCTAAATTGAAGATCCCATGGATGTGAGAGATGACGATTGGCACACCAATTTTTAAGATTTATGCTTGGTATCCTTCGATGCCCTTATCTTTCCCTTTTTTCACTTAACCCCAAACTCTATGTCTTCTAAAGAGAAAATGTGTTCCTATGCAAAAAGGGTTTGAATGTTGTCCATGGCATAAGGTGATTCATTAAAAAATTTAAGGTAGGAATTCCAATCCCTTAAGGGAATCTAATTGTTTTCATTAGTTCTACGTCTTAGAATTTTCCTCCAAAATTTCTTAAGATCTACCTTAGAGAGGTCCAAAATATTCTCTTGCTTTCTATTTATATAGCACATTTTTTTTAAATTAGGGATTTGTACCAAGAGATATTGTTTAAGGACTTGTTAGAAGTATTCATAATGGATTTTGTGGCATGCTTGCACTGCTTATCATACCAAGGGTTGGTCACTCTATTCTTCCTTTTACATGACACCATGATAGAGAACTTGTTAATGGAAGTAGAGAAGGTTGTGGATGATATAGGTCTTCAATATTGTCCTCAATTAATAGTATATTTAATTTATTATTTAAATCCCTTAGAAATTAGTAATTTTATTTTTTATCAAAGCTCAAGCACTTTTGGCTATTATAATTCTCTGTTATGGGGCTTATGTGCCTATCAAAGTTTAGAATTAGGGTTAAAGGTCTATGGTCATAGTTGAGTTTATTTAATTTTTCAAAGTTTGTACTATTTTGTTGTATATGCATATATTAGATATCATATAATCTACAACATTACGACCCAAACCATGGATACAAGTCATTTGGTTGCATTTTGATCTTAGATCTTGATAATTACAAAGCTTGATTAGCTTAGTACCAAGTGTTCGGATATCCACATCATCTTTTTCGGGATCTTGCATGCAATTAGGGTTTGCATGCAGAATCTAGGGTTTGCATGCACCTGCATTCACTTGCATGCATCCCAGTCACCAGTTTGATGCCTCCAACACCTTAGCCACCTCATTCTAGCACCCGGGAGCCACTTACTACAGAGTTTTATCCCTCCTAGGCTGAAAGGCGCCCACTTCTCACCTACTGCCAGAGAAGGGCGCACTTGTTCACCTACCACTGCAGTTTCACTTCAGTTACACTCAGTAGCTCCGATTCTCCCTGATTTGAGGCTAGTTTCACTCCCGACTGACTGTTTCACTTCCGTTGGACCTCCAGATTGACTAGATGACTTGTTCTGACTTCAGTTAGCCTCCCATGCGCCCCCACTGAGCCTCCCTCTCCTTAATCAGTGCTACACACTTCAGTTACACTTATTACACTCAGTTAGACTCAGATTGACACCTGGATGACTGGTTCTTGTGCATTGATGACCACCACCGATTGATGATGAGGACTCCTAGTTGGAGTCAAGCTACTCCATTCAGTGATTCGAATGGCCTACTTAGTCAATTCGAATTGCTCATTAACAGAGATTGTATTCTATTGTAATTCATTCACCCTTTCTGGGATATTGAGCACTGTTGCATGTTTTGCACAGTTTTACACCATATTTTCTATATTCATCTGTTGTGATTGATTTACTTGTTCATTAGATCTGCTGTGACTAATTTTACACCAAGCAAATTCTCAACCAAATATTTAGAGTTTCTTTTGTATCTATGAGCTAAATCGTAAGGTCCTCATCTAAGCATAGAGGATGTGGGTTAAAATAATTGCTTAAGATAATAACTTGGTTAGTTGCTATTCTAGCATTAAAGTCTCCTAGCAAGAGGATATTGCATTCATTTCTTAGGCTTGCAATATCCCATTTCAAGCCATTGTAAGCACAATTTTTATCTAGTCTAATTGTGCTTCTTATAAAATGTAGAATTAATAGGCATGAGATATCATATTGCTACATAATTTTTTTTAGCATTGATATTTGGAATCTCCATCCATTTGTACTAATTGAAAGGATCTTTCATGTGAAGCCTAATATGAGCACAAATGTTCTTCTTCATGTAACAAGCTATGCCTCTGATCCCTCTACAATAGGATCTCTTATTCCATACTGACCACAAGACAAATACTTCTATGTGAGGGACCTTATATTCTCCATGCTCCCAAGTTTCAACAAACAATATAATATCAATTGCACTTAAAATCTAACTTAACATGGGAGTCGGACCCTTGCTCCATGGAAAGCCACGACAGTTCCAAGAGAGGACCCATAGTATCCCAAATTGCTATTTATCCTTTTGGTCTCTAACAATAACTTTCTATTCCTGATTATTGTCCATTTTCCTTCCTTTCTACCTTTTTTTACCTTTTGAACTTCCTTTCTTAATCTATCTTGATATTTTGGGATAAATATTCCTATCCCTTATAGAATTTGAGTTTTAATCAATGTTCCATATTTATTCTCCTTAGAGCTCACCTTGACACCAATTAACCTATCTTTGTTCTTGATTATTTTCCTTGGCCTTTGTACTTCTATGAGACACGTTGTTTCAATTTGTATTTTTTCTTGCAAGGTTTCCTTAACTAGTGTTAGTATGTCCTTTTCTTTCTCGTCTTTCAAACAAAAAATTATGAGGTTCAAGGCTCTTTTTCTATGCTCATGGTTTCCTCGTTGATGGGTTTGATATCCACTTGACCCTTAAACTATTTATGGCCAAATTTCTATTTAGTTTTTTTACCTTTTTTTTATAACTCTTTAATCTTGTTCTTCATATTATGATTTTCTAGATTATCAACCTCTAACGTATGTTTGTTTCTAAGTATTGTCCTCAAATGAAGCAAACTTATTATCAAGCATTTCCTCTAATTTTGTTTAAAATTTAGATTCTCTTTTTTCTTTATATTTATCAAAAGATTCTATATTTTCACAAACTCTATCTAGGCTTACCTTACTAGGTCTCCCCCTAAACGCTTTTGGCAAATGTAATGACTTGTTCATACTAGAAGAAAGAAATAAAAAATAAATAAATTATAACCAAGCGTCGGAGAAAGAGCTTGTGCCATGAAAATGTTCCATAAAAATGCATTAACCAAAATAACTTAATAAAAATACTCATAATAAAAATACTAAAAATGTCCAATAAAAATACCTTATGAAGATACTCTAAAAACATATAAAATTGATATAATTTTGAATAAAAAATACCTTATAAAGATACTCTAAAACCTATAAAATATAAAGTTAATCGAAAAAATATAAATAATTAAAACATATAAATGTATAAACAATATTTACGTGATTAAATAAATTTATAAACAAGAGCCACGAGGTGGCAATGTCCCCGACATTGCCACCTCGGCTATTTGCTAGTTGTTTGCAGTTGGCGTGAAAGGATATCCAATTGCAACGTTGTTTTTATTAACTAATCCAATTCTATTTAGTGATTCGATCCTGAAAATGATAATAGCACATGTAATTGCACTAATATTTAAATGTCTTAAAAGAATTAAGAGAGAATATGATATATGCTTCTTTATATTTTTAGAGAAATAAAAAATATATATAATGCCATAGCTATCATTAGATCACATGGTAATCAAATTTGTTAGGTTCAATCTACTGTTGTTATACTCTAAGTATACTACGCACATTAATACATTTTGGTACACATAAACATAACTAAGACACAACCATAATAATATTTTAAATGCTATCTATACTAAGTTAGAATTACAATAAAAAAATTGTGCTAACTTAATAATGTAAGAAACTTGATCAACTATCAAGACATAGATATCAGTGGTTGCAATGGAGCAGAAAACTTGATCAACTAACAAGACAAGGATATCAGTAATTATTCGGGCATCATCTATGAAGCCACGTGAGTGTCTCGAATGAAGGACCTTTTAAAGCAACTTTGTGAAATATAAAGATAAATTCATTTAGGCTTCTTTTAATTCAATATTTCTCTTTTTTGTATTAGTGACATGGAAAAAAAAGAGTTATCTTATTATGTGTTAGTGACATGGGAAAACTAATGTTGAATCAACCAAGTACATTTCAATAATCATTGAATTTTCATTAAATTTATAAAAAAATGATTTACTTCTATTCTAATTGTTTTTTTTGTTTTTGTTTTGAATGCATATAAATGTTTGGTAATAAAACCTAATTCACAGGAATAATTGCTTCTATTAATATGGAAATCCAAGTTCAAAGACACCAAGTGGATGTCGATGTGGATGAAACCAAAAGTGCATATTAACATGGAAACCCAAATTCAAAAACCCCAAGTAGATGTGGATGTAGATGAAACCAAAAGTGCATATTAACATGGAAACCCAAATTCAAAAACCCCAAGTAGATGTGGATGAGACCAAGTGCACATCTTGAATGATTTTGACAACATAAATACATCCCTCTAAGTTTATAAGTTGGCACATAAAACCCAAGATCTTAGAGCTTTCTAACTTCATCTAAACAATATTCCCAAAAAAGAAATATAATAATTAATTAAATCAAATACACTGGTAGACAAGAATTCTAAAACACAATTATTCAAAACTACTTTGACCAAATGGATTAAATCATTGATGCATGAATAGAGCTACTGAGAAATTCCCAAGAAACTCAGTTTTGGCGCTTCCCCTAACTTATTCACACTAGTTACCTGCCATAAAATCATATTGACAAATTGAATATCAAATATTCGCAAATATGAATTCGAAATGATTTTAACCAAAATATAAAAGTTAGGACAACATAAATACATCCCTCTAAGTTTATAAGTTGACACATAAAACCCAAAGTCTTAGAGCTTTCTAACTTCATCTAAATAATATTCCCAAAAAACAAATATAATAATTAATTAAATAAAATACACTGGTAGACAAGAATTCTAAAACAGATTTATTCCAAACTGCTTTGACCAAATGGATTAAATCATTGATGCATGAATAGAGCTACTGAGACATTCCCAAGAAACTCAGTTTTAGTGCTTCCCCTAACTTAGTCACACTAGTTACCTGCCATAAAATCATATTGACAAATTGAATATCAAATATTCACAAATATGAATTCGAAATGATTTTAACCAAAATGTAAAAGTTATCCTTTTTTCCATGTGTACACAAAAAACATTAAATTACCAACCACATCACAACAATGTTTAAGGAATTGCTTTCAATTCTTTTCCAAAATGGTGAATCAAAGAATCGAGAACTAAAAAGTTGGATTTTCACAAGCCAATTGTAGATATGTAATGTTCGTTTAGCAGTGTCTCAATGCCATTTTAATATTGACGTGATAGCTATCTTAATATTGTCGGCCAACTATTATGTTGAAAAATAGACTTGAAAGAACCTGAAATTTCATAAATCTTGCCTCCTAACAGATACATTACTCTTATTTTTTCAAAATACATTTGAGATGGATGCATTGATACAAAGACATTTATTTACCCCTCCCTAGTATGAAACTTAATTGTAAATCTTAGAGGTGAGATAGATACAGATCTAGATTCTTGAATATCAGAAGTCATAGGATAAAGAATCAATATTGGCTATAAAACACACAGCTTGCAAAAGCTACAGTTAATCTCATATTATTGAATTTCAACAATATTGTTGTTGTGTGATGTAATATTTCAAACACCTCTATTAAGTAGCATCAAATTCTTCACTAACATGGCCTTTGCGCTAACTAGACAGAGTCACCTGCATGTTTTTCATTACTGAATAAGGAAGTAATTAATTTGCAGACATGCATCTAAAACTAATCAATGATATGAACCTCATCATAATATATCTTAGCTTCGTTATCTTCTTTTTGTTCGGTAATCTTCACTTCATCACCAATTTCTTCAACAATGTTCAAATCATGTGATTCATCTTCATTATCAATTTGCAAATCTATATTTGAAACTATAATTTTCTCTTCCATGCCAGATTTTTCATTACTGAAGAAACAAGTAATTAATTTGCAGACATACATCTAAAACTGGCAATGATATGAACCTCATGATAAGATATCTTACGTTTGTTATCTTCTTCTTCTTCTGTAATAGTCTCTTCATCAGCAGTTTCTTCAGCAATGTCCAAATTATGTGATTCATCTTCAGCAGTTTGGGGATGTTTGTGCATACCCTGATAGGAATATCCTTCTTTAAATACATGTGCCCAAGGAATTGATGCCCAATTTGTGTCCAATACACTTCCCTTATTTCTCCCTTGTTATTGATGTTGCTGAGCCCATTTCTTTGTTTATCAACAACTAAATCACAACCCACCCACACGTAGACTTCTTCCACATAATGCGGATCTTCATGTCCTTGTCTAGGTACTAAAGAAGGAATACTGAACTAGAATCAAGATCATATGCATCAAACATGTGTATGCTTTCTATCTTGGGCCAATCATACAACATTGGCCGTGTCCATTTACAGCTATTCTTTTGCTCTTACTTAGTAGGACAAGGAGATTTATTGTCTTCTATACAAGTATTAATCATAATTCCACCAGGACTAACTAAATTTCCTTCCCAGGTAGCATCTGTATTCGGGCCAAACTTTGGGAACCTTCAATTACAGTAGTCAAAACTATGATTTTCTCTCTCATAGCATGATCTATCACATGGTTCATGAGGCATATCATATTGCGTGCTAGAATCAATGATCAGATCAAGATCAACATATTTTTCATATGTATAAAAATGTAAATCAAATATCAACAAAGATCAAGGAAATCTTTTGAACTTAAACCACATCATGTTATGAACACATTATGATAGAAAGAAACATATTTAACTTGAAAAAGAAAGGAACATTTTTCCATGCAGGAAATATTATATTCTATATGTAAATCTATGGCAAGTATATTTGTTTGCCTAGCAGATGACAAAAACTATGGAAATGTTAATCAACAAAAGTCTTAGTGTATTTTTTATATTGTCTAAAGCCATTACATGAGCAAAAAAAGGTCTTCTATAGTTTTGTTAATAAAGCAGAGGATAGAAAAGGAATAAGTCCAACAGGCTGAGTTTTGTTAATAAAGTAGAGGACAAAAAAAGGGCAATAAGTCCAACAAACTGCAGTTGTGCTTTTGCATGAGCAAATGGATCTTTGCATTTTTTTTGTTCTTGCAAAAATGTTATGTAATATCAACTTTTGTATTGATTGTAGTTCCAGTTTCATTGTGGTAGTTTTTTACTGTTGTTGCACCTGCCAATAGCATTCAAACTGTAGTCAGAATAATTGGGAAAAAGTAGCAAGAATACAGGTATTTGTAAAGACTAGATACTATTTCAACTATAATATTGGAATTACTCGTAGTTTATCTCAAATCTCATAATTGCAAAGCAATAAATCTTTCAGAACAATTTAGCACGAGGGAAAATCTTATGAAGAGTAACAAATTATTCTACTAAATTCTGTAATAAATTATAGTAAATTATTTTGCAATACAACTTTTATCAATAATTAGAGTACTAAGCCATTGGAAATAGCATTTCACCAAATGTTAGTATTTAAATCGACACTATTTAAATCATGGCATTCTATCATTAGACTTTCGAATTTTGCAATACAGAGTCAAAGTCATACGTGAATCAAAACTTTGTGAAAATTAAAGTGGTGATATGCTCATAAAGTGGTGACATGTATACGAAAGAATAAGGCCAAAATGACAATCCTCATTCTATAAAAAATATAATGAAACAAAATAAAATTAGAGGAAAGATGAGGCTAGTAAATATAAAAGAGAACCAAGTGAGAAAGCCAAACATGAGGTTGAAATTGAAAGAAAAAAACTGTTGAAGCTAAAAACTGAAAAACAAAAGGCAAAAGAGGACAGACTAAAGCTATTTGAACTTGAAAAAATCAATAAAAAAATAAAGGCTTAGGAAAAAATATGTTTACAAGTAGATTTGAAGAAAAAGGAGAAAGAACATAGACAAGAACTAGAAAGAAAGCAAAAGCAAGAAAAATAACCAAATATTAAAGAAGTAGTATAAGTTGAGGGAAAAGAGGAAGATGAAATGCAAAAGTTATGGAAATAACAAAAGAAAATGGAATATGAAATAATAACCGAAGGCAAGAAAATAAGGATATACCTAAAATTCACTAGCACTATAACACTAAACAAATTGAAGAGACAAACTTTGATGATTGGATTGATTAAATCATGGAAGACCTAATCATTTCTAAGTAGAACAGGTGTTAGTGAAATGAATAAAAGGAAAGGGGTAATTATTGAGGAGGTGGTGACTCTGAGTAAGTTAGAAAATGTGTTATCATGGGTAGACACACCTATAACTGATCTAGTGGATGACATAGATGGTTTGGAGTTGATAGCCTATAATAAAAAAAAAAAATCAACTGTTAAGCAAGCATAAAGGAAAAGGAAATTAGATTTGGATAATATTGTAACCTATAATATATATGCTTGACGTTCAGTTTTTGGATGCCAAGAATAACAGATTATCAAAATCGATATCAATGAGTTTAGCAGTAACTCATGCCACTTTAGATAAGGCTCAAACTAAAGAGAAGCATATACAGAAGTATGAGAAAATAATAGCATCATTGGAAATCCAAGTAAATATTATAAGTAAGATTAGAGTCTGATGACAACCTTCATTGAATATGCATCGAAGAGGGTGTAGCGAATGCAAATGTTGAAAGAGATTTCTAAGGAAAAAAATTTCCAGTCGCAAGAGTTGAGTTTAAAGTTTTTAATTTTAGACAAAGAAAATCTAGATTGGAAAGTCACACTAGAAAGAGCACAATATCAGTTTAGGTTTGTAAGGAAAAGTATCCTGACATTTTATTATTGACTCAAGAAGAAATTCCTGATATTGAACAAAATCTTATCTATTTGCAAGAAATATATTAAAAGCCTGAAATACATGTAAAATATGAATGAACAATTTGATTGACTACATTGAAGATATTATAGAAAATATGTAACTTCACTCTTTTGGATTACTATAGGATTTTCTCATAACTGCTCAAGTAATAGAATGTTATAAGAAATTGCTTTAGGAAAGCAAGGTCAATATTCAAAATATAGCATATATAAATAAAAGTCACCTATAAAAGTTTTTGACAAAAGAGGTTAAGGATATGCTTGATATGCAATTTTATTTTCCTAAAATAGATAAATACATAAATATATTTCCTAAAAGGCTATCAATTTTGCGGGCCTTGCTGTGTAAACACAGTTTGCAGAGGTCGGTAATATTGAATAAAAAGCTTGAACTGTTTAGAACAGAAAATAGATTTGTGTACCTGGAAATCAGTTTCTTTTCAAGTTGATGATTCTGTTATCCAGGGCCAATGTAAATAGCCCTTGCTGGGAAAACCTTCACAGATTGAAAACTGTTGATGATATGTTTTTTGAGTATTCTTCAAATGAAATATTTGCTACTTCTGGACAATACTCTTTTAGCTGTGGGTTGCACAGTGTGCATTCTATCAGCCCATCATTTGTGTCCAAATTGCATTCCAGATTATGCTCATATATAATTTCCATTTCTTTTTTGCAAAATGCACAGACCACACAGCTCTGAATCAGTGGTTGTTTACATTCAGCGCAAATGCATCGATATGGAGGTGCAAATGAATTTCTTGGTCTGAGTATTCCGTGTATCTGTCAAAGTCACAGAACAAATGACCATAGAAAATGCATATAATATCAGCATATTTTTAAATAGAATTATGCCAGTATTTCTTTCTATTTGAATAATAATTAAACTTAGATTCAAAGCAGTATGACTAATTACAGTGCTAATGCGCAATTTAGCCATTAGCTAACTGTTGTTAGCGGATTGGTGAAAGCAAAGAGACATTGCGAAAGCAATCTTTGGAACCTGATGAATAAGAGTGTTGTCAACAGATTTATAGGCTTGAATATAAAATTTGTTGCAATGCAAACAATGTTTTGAAGCACTCCTAGGAAGAGAACAAATTGTACTTTCCCACCATGCAATAAATATTGTATATGCGAAGAGGATTGCGATTTAATTGACATGCAAGGTTGTATTCTCATAATTTTTCTTTTCACATTGAAAGTACAAATACACAATACACTTTTTGCAAAAAGCAGAATATCCAAATCTCGAATGCCGCTGCAACTGCAATTTTGAGGATTTAAACAAATATAAAACCTGTTTTGTGGCACTCTAAGTGTGCTGGATGTATCTTTCGATCACAGAAATCTAGTCATGTCACTGTCATGTTATCTAGCATTAATAATTTTAGGTGGTGTAGGTAATGTGAATTAGTTGGATGCACTTGTGGTAATTAGAAGCCTTGTTTGCAAAGAGAGCTTGATATTGATTACATCTTGAGATAAAGATGTTGTGATAAATTGGGAAGTGTAAACGCGATCAATTTATAAAGCAACTGGCGTCAATTCACAATACTCCTGAGCTTTTGTGCTGACATGGATTCAACCAGTCTTTTCCAATTATAGGATTTGAATCTTTCCATAAATTCTTAGAATCTTTTGATAGATTGCTTTTATTTTTAAAAGTATTTTTGCTGCTTGTCTATGGCATGTCAAGGAATCAACTATCACTTCCAAGTTATTGGCTGTAGGAATCATAGTGAAATAAGGAGAAAGAGAGACCCATCATCAACGAAGAAGAATTGTAAACATGGTTGAATCAGAAATGTGAATCTATTTTGCCAATGCATGTTGTTCATTATATAGTAATTCCATTTGAAGTCTATGTACCTGGAAAGACCCTTTGGGATTGGATTTTGCATAAACTTTAAACCAAACTTCATTGTCGAGCAGCGTAAGACATTTCCCTTAGAGGGCATATTACCATTGTGAATCAAATTTTGGTTATTATATATGTCTGTTATTCCTTGTTTATCTTTTCTTAGGCTAAAGGGTACAAGCAAATGGAGCACTTACTTTGGGGGAGCATGGAAATAAATGAAGTTTGCCTTTTTTATTTTGGGGCCTCTGCACTTTGTTGCAAAATGCAAGCTTGGCTTGACTAATATATGTGCTCAAGGAACTGTGTTAGCTGCTAAATGCATTGTTTTAGACATGGCTGGCAATGCACCTTGTAAAATACTTTGCACACAATGCTACACAAGGCAACGGCATATTTGATTTCTTTGAACTCTGTGGCATAGTTGTGGCTAAAGCCTGGATCCGATGTTCTTAAAAGAAACAGGAAGCTTCGAAGTTGGTGTCCAAACAGTTGTACAGGGATTATTTGGACTACCATTGGGGATGAGATTTGATAGCACATTCAATAAATTAGAATTTGGGTTGCTTCGCTCTGTTGCAAGCAAATGCCTAAAAAAAGAATGGTTTCTGTACATAGCGTGGTTAATGAGATAAGGACAAATAAAAGTGGCTACTCTAATGATAAATTAATTGATGGCATCTGCTTTAAGTTGTTTACTACTTTGCTTTTATTAGAGTATGCCAGCTGATTCTAGAAGTTTGTACAATTAAGATAAATATGGATGCTCATAATACCGGTTTAAAGGACTATAAACAGTCTTATGGGAATCCTTTATGGATTATTGCTCCAAGGAACCTTTTCTAAGGTTTGATCAACTGGTTTTGTAACGAAATATCAAAATAAGAAGTGGAATCTTTGTGATGCTTAAGTTAGGTGGACCAGAAGGTGTCAAGGCATCTGGAAGTCCTATTGTTCGTTTAAGACATGTATTAAGACACATGTATCCGGGTGGTTGGTTCTTCATTGTTAGTCTTATAGTATTAATGTGTTGTGGTCAGCCACAAATCTGAAATGATAATGTGTTGTTTAATTGGGAAGACCAATTGGATAGGATTAAACATATGATTGCAAATGAGACTCAAAGAAGTCTTAAAATTAGTTATGATGTGCTCAAATAAATCTAACAACTAAATTGATTTTATAAAAAACCAAATACTCCTGACTGAATGGCTAAAGAAGCTTCAAATCCATAGCTTTAAGCAGCATGTGCTTAGGAGATATACTAGAGGAAAAGGAGATTTCTGATTGCAGGAACCAGTTCTACAGGTTTTTTTTTTAAACAGAGTTTTCAAACTGGCCCTTTTTCAAATGGCCAAAACAACCTAAAAGCAATGACCTACGGGAGCATGTGCTTGTTAGACTTGAGGCTAGAACTACAAATAGACGAGATTCTCGATTATAGGAAAAATGTGTGCTCAAGATCGGAAACGGGAATACAAGAGAGAAAGCATGAAAACTCAAGGAGATATGAGAGGGTTCACCAATTGGGAAAGTTTAGTTGCGAAATGTTAATCCCATATTTCTTTGCACAAACGAAGGGTTAATATTTAGCTAGACTACATTATGTTGGTCCCAATACAAGTGCATTATTGGTAGCAGTGGAGGTTTCCTTGTAAGCTTTGAGGTTTAAATGAACAGATGATTTGAAGAAGTAGATGTGTGTGTTAATTGTTTTATGCTTACACTGTTCATTGTCCTACTATGTGTGTGAATGTTGCTATGTGAAGAGTTTGGTTTCCACAAATTAAATATCAGTTCATTTATTTGAAAGCACAAGGACGGGATTCACCTAGGGTAAGAAAAATTTAACAAAGGATGACTACAGATACGCATCTATGCTTGTAGCATGCCTGCACTGTCATTAGAAGAGAGAGTTTATGATTAGTTGCTGTTGTTTTTAGAAAGCCTGTTTTTGTTTACATGGAAAGTGTTCTTTTCTTTTTGCTTTTTCCTAAGAAAAACTTGCAACTTCATATTCAAATAGAAAAAAGTTACATTCAAAAGGTGCCAAAGCATTTTGATCAACATAGACTTTGCTAAAATTCTAATCAGGTAGATTCTATCCATATCGCAATAATATCACTTACATAAACCTGTATGTATCAAAATGGCTTGAAGCCTACAACATAGGGATAACACCCTAACAAAAGTCAATTACACATATCACCATCAAAAAATTTAAATCAATTTTAATAGTCCATCATTGAATAAAACATCAAAGATAAAACAGCAGTGAACTGTACCACAGGAAGAAGGGAACAGGATCCCTGAAAATGTTATTTTTTTTAGTTGCAGTTAGATGCAGTTCACTTTAGTTTAAAAGGTGCAATTTGATATTGAATAATGCATTTGTGCATGAGGGAGGTTTCCATAGGATGCAGACTTTTAGCAAAGAGATGCATGCTTGTTGGGCCCTGCATGTGAGATGTTTAAATATTCTTGGTCATCACAAGGTCATGATGTCGATGAGCATATTTCAGACAACATGCAATCAAAAACCACAAAAAAGTCAAGGAGGAGATATCAAAGGGTTTATCAATTGGGAAGGTGTATTTGGGAAATGTTAACCCCCATATTTTCTTGCAGAAATGAAGGGCTAACATTTAGTTAGAGTACATCATGTTGATGCTAATACAAGTGCATCTAGACTTTTACATTGATTAAAGCTTGTTTGAGAATCGGGTTCACCAATTTTTGAGAAACTGTTATTTGTTGCAATTTGCTTTTCTGGGAGCTAGACTTCTGGGCTTGCATGTGAGAGATGTTTATATATTTTGGGTCATCAGAAGCTCACGAGATGAGCATATTTCAGCCAACATATGATCAATTTCATCAGTGAATCACGACAATGGTCGTTTTTAGCAGTGTGCTTATCAATGGTTGTATGTAGTTTTTGAGCACATATTTGGGCTCCTTGTAGAAAAGTGAGCCTAATGAGATTGCTTTGATCCACATGAGAGATGATGTTATTTTTAGAAGTGACTAATTTTGGACTTTTTTATATTTGGCAGCAGTCTCCCAGATATTATCTTTATTTTAAATATTTCCTACATTTTCCTTTTTCAGAGCTAGACTGTTTTTTTTACATATTTATATTCAACAGTTTTTATTTGTGGCAAGGACAGGCTGTGAAGCCATGGTTCCAAGTGTGCAATGATGGAATGATTTCATAGTGTTGGCAGGTCAAGGATGAGTAAAATGCAGACTTGAGAGAGCTAGACCGTTTTTTCTTGTACGTATCTATATTCAACAGTTTCTATTTCTGGCAGGGACAGGTTGTGATGTCATGGAGCTTGTTGTAAGAACTTTTCACTGTGGAGATTTTTGTAAATATATATATATATATAACCATGTCTGTCGACAATAGCAAAATTTATGCTGTCCAAAACTTTTTTCCCAGCGGATTATGTTGTCAAAAACTTAACATAGTTATGGTTAAAATAATGTTTAGTTAAGTAAGTTTAAATTAACATACTTATGGTTAAAATAATATTTATTTAAATAAGTTTACGTAGATTTAAGTAGTGGAAACTAAAGTAGATATTGCTTTATTTTATAGGATGGGAAGGTTGGTTGGGGTTTCAAAATTTGCATAACAAATGTCTCGTAGAAGTGGACAATGAAATCAAGATAAATTTGTGGCTAGCTATACAGTCAAAAGGAAATCCTATACCAGTTTCTTTGCAAAATCTATACTAGTGTTGATGATAATATTCTCAAGAAATCACAAGAATTTAAAAAAGTGTTCAACTAAAGCCTATTATAGATAACAAAGTCAATGCTACTAAACAATGAACAAGAGACAAAAAACAGAAGAAGTTGTTAAGCAATGAAACTATTTTGCACCAATGTAAATTGTGTTTTTGCTTTTCCTTGTTGATGAAATGACAAAGAAGCAATTTTTCAACGAACCTGTGTCTTTGAGTCAATGATTGGCAGCAAATTCTGAATTGCATAATCATCATTAAGAGGGTCAATAAAGGTAGCTACACAGGTCCGAAGCATGTGGCTTCCTTTAGTGTCATTTCGGACAATGTTTTTAAACAGATAGAATGGAGGATTATCAGAGGCAAGTTGTTCTTGAATTTGCAAGAGTAGTTCTTTGAAGCCTTCATTGAGTTGTAACTGCAATAGTAGAAGACAGCAGTCAATGAGCATAGGTTGCAATTAGAAATCGTTAAATCTATTTGTATTTGTTTTTTTTCTATTTTCTTGTTTATATAAAAGAGTGCAAATTTTATTTAGCTTTAAAAAACAGCAATTCCAAAAGAACATTAGCTATGCAAATGGCATATTTACTGTTGCATGGTCGTTTTCCATTCCACCGTCTTTGATATACAAGTTGAACTGCTTGTTGTTGTATTCACATGCAACAACGATTGCTGCGACAGAGCCAACAGAGTAGGAGTCGTTCGATGACAACAGATCAGCAATTGTCATATATGGAGCTAGCTTTCTCATTTTGCAAACTTGATCAATTGTCTCAATTATTGTATGTGGGAATATAACTATTGAATACTTGGCATCGCCTCTGTCGTACTGCCCCTTTTTTCTTGAGCCCAAATCGAGTGATTCTTAGACTTTTGCTGTTGAGAAATAGCTGCCAAAACGTTTGATCAAGTTGTCACTTATTCCAGCAGTGATTGTCATTAGCCCATGTCTATCAACAAATTCTGCATGCAGTATTTGTGCCTTTACAGGAGAACCTTGAATTTTGTTATGTGCAAGCCCATATACGGCCAAGATGTCTCCTTCGAAAACAATTTTTGGTGTTGTTGTGCATAGCTCTATAATAGTAGCTGCTTCTGGGGCTGTTTGTTTGTATCTTCTATTGTTATAGTTAAAGAAGAAGGCCAAAAAAGAAATTATCAGCAATCAATAGCAGAAAAGTTCAAACTTAGATCAAGCTTAAGAAAATATTTGTCAATGCAATAGTTATATTCTGTTGTTTTCTGTGCTAGAAAATCATAAAAGAAGATGAGGAAGTTTCATGTGTTAAAAATGATGTAAAAAGCAATTAGAACCAAAATAATTGCACACCTTTTTGGACTTTGAGGAGTTGACATTGTTGTCATTGTCGGGCTGTTTGATGCTGATATTGTTTTTGTTGTGTTGTGCACAGGAAAGGAACTATTTTCCATTATTTTGCAATTTTGTATTTGAGTTTCAAAAGCTGCACATGCGAGAAGTATTAAGCAAATCGAATGTAGCTAAGATTATTAATTAGTGTGAAGAGTAGAAGAGATTTATAACAAATGGAAAATATGGCAACAAACAGATAGCATAAAAACAAAGAAGCAAAAAAAGCAAATGTGTATAATTCTTTTACTGGATTTTCAACATATGCATAGCGCGAAGTCTATGTAGTGCCAAGAATTTCAATTAAACAAGTGCTGAAAACTATGTTATCTACAGTCAAATATTGAACAAATTTTCATTTACAATTATCTTGAACATAAGAATTTGTTATTAAAACATTTTATGTAGCTTATATATTGTTTGCATTATTATAAAATGGAGATAGCAAGTGAATACTTTTTGTAAAGAATGTCTACATATGTTGTGGCATAGTTGCTAGTTTTTTAGATCTGAACTGTGGACAAGCTAAAGTGTAAACGACTTTCAACAATAAAAAATAACCAAAATTTGACATCACAAAATAGATTATAAAAATATGGGAAAGTTCAACAGAATTTAAACACATAGCTATGACATCAATGTTGCAGATGCCCAAAGCTGATCTAAATCTAGCTCACTATGAATAGGAAAAAACCAAATTGTTGTAGTTTAAAGTGCATGAAAGTTGCAAGAGAAAGAATAGTACCTGCTTTTGATTTTGGGCAAATATGATATCATGCATCTGTTCATAGATAGGAAGACAATAAAATTAGATAATGCAAAGTTGAATAGACTATGCATTTTTATCAAAGATTGATAGGAAAGTTGAATAGTGATCAGTCCAATAAGCATCTGAAATATTAAAAACAATATCTATGTGTTTCAAATTTGTCCAAAAGTGATCAAGCATTGAACCGGTGTTTGTTGTTGGCTTTGTTGTTTTTAGTGTCAAGCCTTTCATTTGCATAAACAATTGCAATTTTCTTTTCGATGTTGTGTCTTGCAACATGTCAATGTTCAGGTCACCAGCTACTAGGATTTGAGTGGTTGGTGTGCAGGTCGACAAAATGCAACTCAATATATCAAAGATATCATCAAGCAAACCACACGGTCTATTGTAAATGTTCACTACTTTCAATACATTGCAGCCAAATTCAAGATCTACGCAAATTGCTTCGATGGAGTTTTTTGTATAGTTTTTAGAATCGATGATGGCAATGTCTTTTTTAATCAATGTAAGGATTCCATGCATTGAAAATGATAAGAAGAAATTGTATTTTTCTATCATTGTTGTTTCTTTGGTAAGTGTGTGCATGTGAGTTTCTTGCAAACATAAAATGTCTGCCTGCATAATTTCATGATCATTCAAAACATCGTCATAATGCAAAAGCAAGATCCGTGTGTTCAATGATGCAATGAGTAATTGCTTAGCATTTGGCATTGAATGTAGACCGTATTCAAATTGCAAACTTGCATGTGTTTTTAATCTATCTATTTCAGTGGTGACTTTTGGACAAGTTTTAAAAAAAAATTGTTCTAACTTGTTTAAAAGATAAAGACAATCAATATCTCTAACACGTGAGAGCGCAGTGTAAACAAGGCCATGTCTCCTAATTCCTTTTGGGTCAAATGCCAATTTGTTCATTGTCAATCCTTGTGCTCTATGGATTGTCCTTGCACATGCCAATAGAATTGGGAATTGTGATCGCATAACATTCATTTTATTTTCAAGTGTTGTTTCTATCACAATTCTTTTGATTGGTGTCCAATTGGATTTTACAGCAGGTGTATAAAGATGTTGCATAGTTGCACGTTGCTTGTCTCCAACTTTTGGATCTGCAAACTCAATCCAAACAATATCATGCTTTGTTTGTGCATAGTGTTTAAACACACCTTCTACACCATTAACCAACCCATCCTCAGTTGAGTAGTTGCCTCCAACTAGTTCAATAAGCATATCCTTTTTTACTACTATCATAGATGGAAGTCGCAATGTCTTTTGTCTATGGTCATTTTTTTCAATTGAATCAATTTTGCTATCATGTGCTACAAGTGTGAATGTTTCTGTTTGCATAGCTGATAACATTTTTGAGTTATGCTATTGAACATCCTTATTACTATGGAAAAGATAAGGAAACATTGCATCTATTGGTGGTTGTTTGTAGCAATGTTGGTTTACGTAATCTATGTCATCCGGTGTTTGAGAACATGTTCTAATTCTATTTAAGATTGATATGAATGTTTGATTTCTTTGACGTACAACTGTTGTAATTTCATAGCATTTTATGGCATCGAACCAAAATCTGTAAGGAAATGTTTGTTGTTGGAATCTTGGTTGTTCAAAAATCCAACAATCATGAACGGGTTGTGCTTGACACAAATCACCACAGAATATGACATCAAGGTTTCCAAATGCTTTTGTTGGTGTGTGCATGATTTCACATACTCGTTTGTCGATGTTGTATAGCATTCGAGACCCTATTAAAGAGACTTCATCAATCAACAATACTCGAAGTTGTTCATAATCTTTTTTCAAAAGATCTAGGGTATTTGAATTTAGTGGAAGCATGTTTGAACTTAATGGCAGTCTGAAAGCAGAGTGGACTGTAATGCCACGTGCATTAAATGCTGCTTTTCCAGTAAATGCAACTATAAGACTTTTTTTCTTTAAAGGATCACTACCAATTTCTTTGTCATAGTAATGTAGAAGACCATCATAGATTGCTTTTGCGGTGTAAGTGTTACATGTTCTTGCCCCTCCTGTCAGGAACAAGCGAATTGGAGTGAGGGGATTGTTTTTTTTCCTTACAATAACTTCTTTCACGATTGATTGTTGTTGAGTATTCAGGTTTCTTCGAAATGCATGGTATTCATGCATGTCCAAAAGAAATGGCTTTTCTGTCAAGTTGCACACAATCTCAGGTTTTGATGCATTGAACATAGTTTTGCGGATTAGATCATGTTGAATGTCATATTGTTCTAATCCAGACATAGTTGTTGTTTTCTCTATTGTTACAGGAGGCATAGTTATGTCTTGCAATTCAATTGTTTCAGCAGCATTATCAAGGTCACCCCACTTTGTCGTTGTTGATTCCGTGAACTTTTGTTCTACAATGTCTATTTGTTCTTTGAATGCGACATATGCATCAGACCATGTTTTGAAATTGCTCTTTAGTAGGTTGAAATTGTCTCTATGTGGCATAAAGAGGACGATCTTTTCTCCAAAGAAATTCTCAGGGTCTTTTTGTTTGTTATAGCGAATAGATCGTATGATACATGGTCTATTTCTTTTTCTTATAATTGAGTGGATACAAGAATAGAAAGATGCATATTCTGCCAAGGAGATGTTTTCAAGCTCAATAGGGCGTGCAATGTATTTGTCCAAAATTGATGGACAAATAATGTCATCAGAGTCATCTGGTTCTTTTTCCAAAAGCGATGGTTTTTTCAAGACAACTATTTTTTTGTCGTCTGGAGCAATGTTGATGAAAATAGTCTTCCTAGAGGATGAATGTAGAGGTAACGAGAGTATGATATGTATTGCTTGCCTAGTAGACATTTGTTGCATGTTCAGAAGCGCATTTCCAAGCTTACGTATCGTTTCAATCTTTCCATCATTCTCAATAAGACATTGTTCTTTGATCTTTTTGAAAGCATTTGTCATGGATCTATCAAATTTGGTAATGTAAGAGCTTACATATGTTGCTGTAGCGTAAGCATCTAAGATATATTGTGCATCTGTGTTTTCCTGCCATAACTCAGGTATTGCTTTTGCAAATGAGTTGATCCAAATGTCAACAGGATCTCTTTTTAGTATTAAGGTAGAACGAGAAAGCAAAGACCGTAGTAGCAAAATGTAATCATCTCTGGTTAGTTCTAGCTCTAGAAGCAACTGTGCAAACGACACGTTTTTAGAATATTCTTTATGTTCAATAAGAGAGAATACTTTTTTTTCTCTTTGAATGAGATCATCTGAAGCATTTTCTAGTGGCTCTAGAATGATGGTACTATCCATAGGAGGCAATGGGAAATTGAATCTGCATGTGGAATGTCAATGTTTTCTACATGTTTTTGTGTGACGATGCGTTTGAATTTGAATAAGATTTTGATCAAGTAAAGACGAGTCTGTGGATATATAGCGATCAACAAAAGCAGCAATCTCCTCGTTTGAATTTTTTCCATAAACAGGTGCATTTTGAATCCAAATTACTCCATGTTCATGCTCATTTCCTCTTTGCTGAAATTCGGTTGTAAAGAAAAAATCTTGTATTTTTCCAAACAATGTGTTGTTTTTTAACATAAGAGACTTTAGTGCTGCTATTTTGTGTCTATAGTAGCGAGTACAAAGCACTGGGTGTCTTCTTATTAACGTGTCAATATTTTCTTCCAATGCACTGTCTTCCAACTTTCCCAAATGTTTTTCCTCAATTTGTTTCAATGCATTGCATAAAGGTGCCCAGAGATGTTCAGCACTTGTAAAGGTTAAAAAGAACGTAGGAGGACCAAGCTGTCGAATCATTGCAAACAGATCTTTTTTCATATTTTCAAAGTAATTAGGTGATGTTCTGATTGCTTTCAATGTACGATACCCGATCGGAGATTGAAGTATTTTTACAATATTGTCTTTTGACTTGACATCTTTTGCCAATATCTTTTTGTTCTTTAACTCTCCCATGCGAATTGATATCCAAGCAGTGTTTTTTACTTGTTTTATTATGACTTTAATTGCTTTGAAGAAAATGTTCGTGCCATGTGTTTCAAAGTCTGTACTTTCATGTTGTAGCCCCCACTGTGATACTTGTTGATAAGAAAAGTGATCGAAAATTTCATTGGGTCGATTGTATCCATAGAAAAGTGTAGGAAAGTTTAGCTCTTTAGAGTATTTGTCTTGGAAAATGCTCAATGGTCGAAAGCTCTCTGAAGGTGCAATTTCTATGATTTTGTTGTCTATATCATCTATTAGATTTGTTTCTCCATATCCATGTATCAATGTTTTTGATATTGGTTCTATGTTTATTTCATTTTCATCATCATCTACTTGTTCCGTTGTTTGTTGAGTATTTGATTCTTGTTTGGTTGTTTCATCAAATATTTTTTCCCAACTAGTATTGATTACAATGCCTTCAATTTTATAAAGTTCGGTTTTGCATAAATCACTCAGCGCAGTCATAATGATCTTTGGCCGAACATTTCCAGATAGATATGCGTTTTTGTATTCCAATTTTCGCTTTAGCATAACTGCAACTGTCAAATTGTCATCTAGGCTTCTAGGCAATGCTATTTGAATTTTATCCAAGTTTGCAGGCGCATTGATAATTGAGCCAGTTAGCCCAATTTGTGCTCTTTTATAACCAAGTTGTCTTATTTGTGCAAAGGCTAGTCTTGGTGACACCAATCGTTCTTCCAAAGGAGTCAGTATAGCTACAGATGGCAATATGTTACTGCGGCGGATTCGTGTAGGCGATGTAAACATAGGCAATTTCACATTAGCGATTGCTTTCTTGCAAGGTCTACAAATTGAACAAGTAACATTGGGCATGTCATATCTTATGTATTTGCTAGAGTTTGAAAGGCTAATTTAATTGTGTTGTTCATACTACTAATGTCTTTTTTAAAATGCAGTTGTTTACACACAGAACATGCATGAATAGGTGTGTCTTGAATAACTTTTAAGTATGTAACAACTGCTTTCTTTGCTTTTGCACATTCCTTTTGCTTTTGACGAATGTCCATTCCTTGTCTGCGCATACTGCGTTTCAACAAGCGCAAGTTTTTTTGCGTATTGTCATCAATGCATGTTTGCATGCTGGTTTTGGTTTTTGAAAATTGCTCAGCAATGCAAGAGTTTTTTTTCCTATGTTTCTTATCTTTTGTTTTTGTCTCTTTGCTTTAATTGCATCTATGTATATTGGTTCGTTGAACGATCCCTTGTCAATGTTCTTCTTTACAATGTCTTCTTTTGCTATTGTCTGTTTGTTCTTTTCAAAATTATCCATTGCATTTGCAATAGAAGTATTTATGTTGCAATTGAGCGAAAAGGGCATTTTATTTCCACAATGTTGTTGCAACAAGGGTTGGAAATGCGAATGCATTTTATCTATTACATGTTGCATTAGGGATAGAACTTTTGACGATCTATTTGTTGCATGGAATGTGGCAATATTTTCTTGCAAATTATTGCTCCATAAATGTATGTTAGTGTCTAGTAGCTCACATAACCATTGAAGAGCAAATTGATTTCCTTCTATCTGACCAATGATATATGGCTCTGCCAAATGGACAATATAGGTTTCCCATCCAGAAACAAGACATGTATCTGCTAATGTGTTTTTATCAAGATATATGTCCAAGCATTGTATTGCTCTAATATCGTTTGAAGCAATAGAGTTATAAAAGCTTTGCGCAATTGCTTTTCTAACACTTTGTCCATTAGCGAAGAGTGTCAATTCGGAGATTGATTCAAACAAAGAGTCTTGGCAATTGCCTTGAAGTTGAAATGACATTTCAACTTCGTTATATAGACATTGATTTACATTTGCACTTTGACAAAGCATATCAGTGGTTTGTCTTTTGGATTGCATTGTTTTATATGACAACAATGGTTCAAAGTGGCCAGAAGCTAATGTGTGGTCATGGAACAATATATTGTAGCAATATTCAGATCTCCCAGAATTGAAATGAAGGTATTTTGTTCCTTTTGTTAATGACCAAACAGCGACTGGAACATTCAACCATTTTGAAAACCACTTGATGCAAAATATATCACCCCATAGTCCATATACACTTTGATCATTTGGTTGTGAAGCAGATTGTGACATGCGATTGAGATATTCATTGACATTTTCTATGTTATGCAATTCTAGCAAGTAGTCAACTGTCAATTCTGTGCGCATTGACAACAATGCAGAGGGATCTTTTTGATCTAGACAAATATGAAAATGATTCAAAATCCCTTCCCTTATCTCTATTGATGTATATCGGAAATGCAATAATACTGCAAGTGCATCAAATAGGCAATTTCCTGGCTCATAGTGGAAATTGTCTAGTCGAAACAGATTGCTTGTAGCCAAAGCCTTATCAATTTCTTGCTAATTAGAATATTTGATGCCAAGACCATTTGCCCTTAAAACATAGTCGCCTTTACTTTTGTCTTTTCCCATATTACCTACAAAGACATTTGCGATGGCATATATTTTTTGCCCTTCTTGTTGTTGTTTTTTCTATGTCCCTGGTCGTTTATATAGGAAAACCTACATGCAAGTGAAGAGAAACAGATCCTAAGGAAAACAAAATAAGCGAAGGGCATGGTTTTTTTTCAAACCATGATGTTGTAAACATTGTAAAGTGTTCTTGTCATTGCAAATAAGCAAAGGAAAGGAAAGAACATATTCACAACAAAAAAATTTCAAATGAAATGTATTTTTCCCTCCTAGTAGAATAGGAAAAAACGGCATGTTGATTGCTAAGTTGAAATTATTAAATATCCAAAATTTGGTATCAACACAAAAAAATGGCAACTAGCAAAAAAGAAAATTATGTGTGTGTGTTTTGTCTTTTTTTTTTTGAAGCTATATTTGAGTTTGTTATCTTACAACCACCAAGATGGTTTTTTGTAGGAAACTATGTAGATACGGTTCTGGTCAAAGGGAAAGCTTTTGGCAGTTAAAAGGTCACAGTCACTTTATGAAGAAATATGGATATAATGTTTCTCACGACATATCACTACACACTTGATTTCTTATTCTAGTTGGGGGCAATCATTAGATTCAATGCAATATTAGATTCATTGGTGACTTATAACAAAGGGAATCAAAGCCAAGGCATTACATTGCATATTTAATGTCAATGAACCATTCTACATAATCTTCTACATATATCTTAAGCAGATATGATGATAAACATAAGCTCAATCTCATATATTAGTATAAGGATTTGATTCTACTATTCACTAACATTGTACACATATCTAAGGTTATGGAATTACATACATGTAGATTTACGTGTCATCACACATTTGTTATCTCCATAATCAAACATATAGATCTATATTATGTTCATATTCAAACACATAGACCTCTATTAATATAGTTACATAGACTAACTTGGATGGATTTTTGTAGGAAACTATGCAGGTACAATTCTGATCAGACGGAAAGGTTTTGGGATTTGCAAGGTTGGAGTCACTTTATGAAGAAATATGGATATAATGTTTCTCATGACACATCACTACACACTTGATTTCTTATTCTAGTTGGAGGGAATCATTCAATTCAACGCAACAATAGATTCACTGGTTACCTATAACAAAGCAGATAAAAGCCAAGGCATTGCATGGTCTATTTAATGCGGATGAATCAGTCTACATAACCTTGTACATATATCTTAAGCAGATTCGATGATACACATAAGCTCAATCTCATATATTAGTATAAGAATTTGGTTCTACTATTCATTAACATTATACACATATCTAAGGTTATGGAATTATATACATGTAGATTTATGTGACATCACACATTTGTTATGTTCATAATCAAATATGTAGATGTCTATTGGAGTGCGTTGAGTAAGACATATGCTAGTCTTCTACTATAAGGTATGGTCTTACTTCATAGTTTCGATATAATAACAATGTGATAAGCTTACATGTCATGCTGAGCTTAACTCATCAGCATAACCCTATGTGTTTATTCGTAATCAATTGCACAAGTTATTAGTAATGCTTATACTATACTTAAGTTGGGAATCATAATAATCAATACAAGCAAGTGATATCTATTGGTATAAACAACCTATACGTTCAACATCATCGTAAGAAGCATTGTAAGGTGTTTAGGGATTTGTAGGGATTTACTATTATACTAGGCACCCTCATGTATTGACCATAAGGATAGCCATCACCAAATATATAGGTGATAACAAATTGATACTATCACTGTTAACTGCTCAACATATGGTTCAAAATTCCTACCAAAGGCCTATCCAATAACTAATTTTATAAGTGAGCCGATGTAGAAATGGTGGTTAAGACACTAGGTTGTTTATATAGGTTGGAACATAGAGAAAGGTGTTTCCGCAGGCAAAGGTAAATGGCGATGTTCCTAGTGGCCACCCCGATAAGATGTCCTGAAGTCCAGGCACGCAATGGATCAATCCAAAGAAGATAAATAAAGGTCTCTAAAGGCCGCCCGATATTATGCATATAAATAGAAAGGTGTTCATAGATAAATAACATATAGAAAAGTCCCATGTCTAAAGCAGTGAGGCACAAAAGTAAGGAGCAGAGTTTTAAGTTAGTAAAGAGAACAAACAAGCTGTTTTCTTTACGTGGACTAGCTCACCAACCTTAGTTATTAGTTTTTGTTCTTAACTTTTGTATCCGTAGTTCCTGAAATCACATTTGCTTTTATTTAATGGATGCTTCTTTTGTACCACTGACTATGACTATTTTTCCCTGGCCGAGTTGATTTGGCTGAGCCTTGTCGATCTACAATTAAATAATTAGAATCCACTAGATTGGTTAGAAATAGACCTATTCTTTGTTTTCATGCTTGAATCTTGTAGTTATCCACTTGTTATATTATACTTTCACTTACTGCTTTTATCCTAGTTGATTGAGTCCCAACCCTTTTATGAAGCCAAGTAGTTATGAAGTGCCTTTATTCACCTATAGAAGGGAGACCTGGCACTTGTTCTCCCTATACCAATTCCGAATGAATCTTAGTAGTGACATATCCATTCTTATGCCTTTTTAGGAATCTTAGGAAAGACAACTATGATCCCTTACCTTAGCCCTAGAAACCTTATCACTGTCTACCATATGCCTTTTATTCTAGGGGCTTTAGAGGGTCATCTTGATCTTTTTATGCATGCAGCACGAGGAAACTCTTGATCATCTCTTTGATATTTGTCTTTTTGTGTTGAATGTTTGGGATCAAGTTGCCATGATTTTTCGACAAACCTCCAAAATTAAGAGCAACCCAAGCAAAAAAACCATAGATTGGAGGGAGGCTCCCTTTCATAACAGTTTTTTGAATCAGTTATGGCAACTATTCTTAAGCTTTCTTCTATGGGAGATCTGGCGCGAGAGTAATAACAGAATTTGCCAGGATCAATACAAAGGGAAAGCAACAATTTGGGCAAAAGTTAAGCATCACATTTTTTAAACTTTGAGGTGTTTAGAAATGGTTTTATTTCGGCATTGCATCACTTTGTAAAACAAGAAACTTAGATTTTTAGAATCAAATTGCGTTTACTTGAAAATTCAGATTGCTTACATAATGATACATCTTAAATTTGTTTCTTTTTTGATGCTTTGGCATCTAGTTTTATCATTTTGATTAAATATTAAGAATATATATTCTTATGTAATGTCCAAACTATATTCAAACATAGTAAGAAGAGGTAAATAATAATAGTACTATAGTAGTAATATACAAAGATAAATAGGATAATCATAATACATAAGTACCTTATTAAAAAGACATGCTTTAGTATCAAACATGAACAATAGTTCTATTTTTTTTACTTTAATAGTCAATGTTATTTGGTTTCAAAGAAGGCTTTGAGCAGCGGAATTTTTCAGTAAAAATGTCGTTTTGAATGCATAATCTGTGATTCTTACTTTGATTATATATAATTAGAAGAGAGGCCGCTCATGACTACTCTGCTATTGCATCCCATTGAATACATACATGAATTATTTTGGAGATTTCAAAATGTGGGCTATTAAAAGTATATTGGGCCATTACGCATTATATGTTAGAAGCTACCACGCAAAGGAAACAAGCCTCCCACTAATGTTGGTTGGCGAATCTTTGTTTGCTTCTACAAGAATCTCATTGAACTTTGGGTCCATCTTTTTATTTCTTTGTACTTTTCCCTCGCAGGCATTGGCTCCATTATTTAGCAATAGTAGCATCAAAAGTCCCACGAGTTATGGTTTTGAGAATTCAACAAAAACGCAGATGGGAGTGAATTATAGCTCTGGCATCAACTATAGCCTAATCAAAATTGAATTTGAGTAAGTTATAACAAATTTTTTCCATGGTTGCCAAGTTTAATTTTTACTTTCAATTAGTTATCATAAAGGAAATAGTTTGTATATATAAACATATTTTCTGTTTTATTTTGTTAGACGTTAGTTCGAAATCTTTAAAAAATATTAGAATAACATATATTAGTTATAATAAACACCTGCTATTCCAAAGAATTAAGGTCTGACCAGCATTAAAATCATTACATAGTCAAAGTCATCTCCCAAGGACCAAGTGTCACAAAGCGAGATTTGAATCTGGGTGGAGAGGACAACAGCATTCCTCCCAACCACTCGATCTACACTCAATTGACTATTGTTATACATTCCTCTAAGCCGAGCGATAAATTATAGTCAATTTGCTGATAAGTTGTTCACACATAGTAATGAATTTTTTAATTAAATGTAATGAAAAAGACAAAAAATGCAAAGGCAAAATCCATCAACCTCATAGACAGGGGATTTTCTTAGCAAACATATGTTGAATTGAGGACGGTATAAGCAAGATTAGAGTATTCAACATTATCTTTTTCTAAATTTTTGAATTAAAATTTATTTATAGTTCTCAAAGATGCTATCAAAGCATATTTAAGTATATGTCATTGCAAGAAAACTAGCCATCAAATAGCTTAAAAATCGAAATATAGGGCTTTAAAACTATGGCTATATAAACGCTTTCGATTCAATAATATAACCTATCCCAAAAGAACAAAAAAAGTTGAACAAAGGGACTATTAAATTGCAATAGAAGAAAATACAAGGGCAAAATCAGTAATGGAAGCCATCAAACATTGCACATTAAAAAAAATTGCTCAAGAGCATAAAGACCACAACCGAATAGCACTCATAAATTATAGACCAAAAAATCATCGTCTCCATAAAATAATAGAAATTGATACAACTCATATACATATTATAAGCGAGCTCGAAGCCAAAATTTCCCAATTCTAAACCTCTATAATAAACAAATTTTTTTATTATCAAAACGTATATTTTTTATTTTATTTTTATCCATGTATCAAATCTAAATAATCTTTGTTTTTATCTATCTAAAATTTTATTGTCCCTGTCCATCTAAAATTTTATATTAAAACGTGAATTTTTAAACTTAGACCACGATACTTAATGCCAATAAGTGTGCCTGTTTTATGTATAATGTGAAAAAACTATAGCTATTTAAAAAGAAGCCACATTGGACTTGATACTTTTGTTGTATTCAAAGTTTTCCATGAAAGAATATCATTTTGTTGAATTTTTAACTAAGGATCTTTGTCATATTTAAATCTCTTGTTCAAAGAATATAATTTTGTCGATTTTAAATTGGTTGAAGTTCAGTTAAAAGAAAATAGAGTAAGTGATAAATTTATACTTTTTCTTTTGATTTGTAAAAAAAATTTGGGATGGCTCAAGTTCGTCGTAATGCGGGGAAAAAAGGAATTTTAGTAGTTCAATAGAGCTTAAAAGTTCGTCGTAATGCGGGGAAAAAAGGAATTTTAGCAGTTCAATAGAGCTTAAAAGTAATGACACCCTCCGCAATTTCAAACATTGGTTTTAACAAAGACACAAATGATGTAGTTTGTAGCATTGAAGCCACAAGAAATCTAAGCATTCATCCTAGGAACATAGAAAGTGTCTAGGCATTCATCCTATGATGATTTGTCACTAATTATTTCAAAGTTCAGGGATTACCATGAAACTTCTCATAGAGAGAATGAACACAACCCTGTCGTATTCAAATCAAACTAGCAAATCAACGTTCGTACTAGATAAAAGTATATTTTTTTTCCTAAATATATTTTTAACAATTGAACCGAACCCATCGATATAGACAACGTAGAAAAAGAAGGATACATATTGCAGCAAGTTGAACAGTTATGAATATATCTATTCAATATAATCAGATTGAACTAATGTAAACACATGTCGTCTATCCATGCCATAGAACTAATCAAGTAGCAATGCTTCCATGCATATGCTACATTTGGCTGTTGGAGTTACCTTTGTTATTGAGCGTCTAAAATCTTGAGCGCATTTTACCAATGCATTTACACTACGCACAATGAGAAAATTATAAACAATTATCCTTGTCTTGCATGCAGACACTAATTTTCCAGCTTATATGGCAGCTGTAAGCATATAGTATAAGCGCTATATCTTGTTGACACCTGGTTTTTTTTAATCGTTGTGACACAAGATAATCTTGGTACGGGCGTTCCTTCATCTAGATCACGTCCCTATTTCAACCTATTGTGTTTATATAGAGAGCTCGAGGACCGCAGAGACTGAAGAAATATTTTATATTGAGAGCTCGAGCAGAGCACTACAGTGCACTGCGGCGACTGTAGAAATTTGTGGAGGATTGTGGCTTCGATAGGAGACAAGAGTTTCTTCCAGATACATGAGTTCTTATCTCTGCAGAGGTAAATATTTACAATTACATCCTCCTAAACCTAGAATTTAGTTTTAGTCAAGCTTCATTATTCTTCTCTGTTTAACCGTATTTTTCTTTATAGCACTTGCAATAACATCTTCGTTTTACACTCAATATTATTCGAGCTAGAGTAACTGTGCTTGCTATCAGGTAATCCTGCTTTATCACTTAGAAGCTTTCTTATAGCCTGAAGTTAAAATGTATAAGATCTTCCCTTAATGTTTTATGGAGTATTTCTCAGGGTTTTGAGTCTGGAATCCCTTCGAAATTTTATTTGGTCGGAAATAAAAAGAATAAAGTATGAAATTTTATCAAGATATTGAGTCTGGCAGCCCTTAGCATCCTTACGAAAATTCTACTAGGGGTTTCTCTGTTTACCCGTGAAGACACTCTATGTTGAAACCCCCCCTGCTTACCCTTATTTTCCTATCGAGACACAGATGCAATGGTGACCACCGTCACCACTTGGGTGCTTTCAGATGGCTTGGTAACCACAGTTGGCACTTCGGTTCTTTTACATGGCTTGATAGAAATGTAAATTTTGTCTTTTTAAAGCTAGGTTTGCCATGTACAGTTGTGACCCGCTTTATATATATATATATATATATATATATATATATATATATAAATGCAGCTCTTAATGGTGCATGGCAAAAAAATATATATATAAAAGCAGCTATTAATGCTACATCCTAAAATATATATATAAATATATCCCGATGAAACGATTAAAATTACTAAATTTGGATTTTGGTTAATTTCTTTACTAGGTGGAATTATTCGGTACCTCCCTTCATGATTTGAGCTCCATCTCATCTCCGTTGCAACTAATTTGGTGTTTTTTTTATCTCATATAAATTATGGTTAATAGTTTTCAGACCTGGTCTCGCATTATTTGATCTCTTATTGAATAGTTAACTTGTCAACCCTACAGATGAGAGTTTTTAGTTTTGATAACGTGTCCATCTAAGTATTTAAGATTTTAACCCTCTAACACGCTATGGGCAACCTGCAATACGAATTGGTCCCGTACCAGTTGAGAGACAACTATATATTTAAGACTTCCGTTAATACCATACCGCACTTAATCTGTAAAAAATGACTGAAGTCAAGATGAGACTTCCATGTTTCATTAGCTTATATGACTGCTTGGGACTGTGCGATTATATATTATTTGTTTGCCTAGCTTTATCATTGTTTCGATCAAGTTGATAAATCGGCACCCTGTCGTCGTTTATAAATAAAAACTCTTTCTCATGTAGATGCCAAAGGTCATGGCAGTACAAGGATTTGACAGTGTCATCATAACACTATTTAATATTTGATAAAAACTCCAGCAGCAGGGTGGTGACTCACATCTTCCTTCACATTTTACGAGTTTAAATTTTTTTTTTATTATTGTAATTATTAATATTATTATTTAATGGATCAAGACCTTATTATCAGGTGCAATGTGTAGGATAAAACCAAACTATTAAATATGAGAATTTATATTCTAAGTGTTGTGTGCAATTATTCATGGCCCTAATAACCATACTTACGATGTGATTGATAATAAATGTCACAGGTTGGCAAAGCGATAACATTATCCCAGCATTGAATACACACCTATGTCATGGTAGCGGAAATCCATCGTGGATGAAGTAATGTGCATGATCATGTGCTGCTAACTAATGGTAACAGCTCCAGTGCTGAGTTGTGTAACCGGTGGTAATAGCTCCAGCGCTGAGTTGTGTAACCGAACAGTTTGATGGTGATCGACTTGGCTCCTCCGTGGCAATTGCAATCATGGCTCCATTAATATGTTTGGTATGCTTGGTAAATGTGAACGGACCCGCTGATCTCCACCGTTGTTTAGGACCATATATCATTTTTTTTTTTTAAATAATAAATAATAAATTTATATTCGAAGTGTTGTGTGCAATAATTCATGGCCCTAACTGATGTCTTTGAAACCCTTAGCCACATTTTTAAATGCGCCAAACTCTACTATGCAACAATGATCATGTCCAAAGTTGAATCTACGATTTTCCCATACGACAATTCTAATGTAACAAAAACATAGATATATTAACTTAGTAATATATTATTATTGCCTCAACATTACCATACAAATACAAACATTGTTTATTATTATTATTATTATGACTATATATATATTATTATTATTATTATTATTAACCATACTTACGATGTGATTGATAATAAATGTCACAGGTTGGCAGAGTGATAACATTACCTCAGCATTGAATACACACCTATGTCATGGTAGCGGAAATCCATCGTGCATGAAGTAGTATGCATAATCATGTGCTACTAACTAATGCTAACAGCTCCAGTGCTGAGTTGTGTAACCGGTGGTAATAGCTCCAGTGCTGAGTTGTGTAACCGAACAGTTTGATGGTGATCGAATTGGCTCCTCCGTGGCAATTTCAATGATGCCTCCATTAATATGTTTGGTATGCTTGGTAAGTGTGAACGGACCCGGTGATGTCCACCGTTGTTTACGACCATATATCATTTTAAAAAAATAATAATAAAAACAAGAATGTAACAATAATCAAGAGAACATTAAATGAGTCTGCAACTCCTTGCACGGAAGTCAGAAACCACCATGACGTCAGCCCGCCGCCCCCTGGTATTTTTTTTTATCTCGTATAAATTATGGTTAATAGTTTTCAGACCTGATCTGCCATTATTTAATCTCTTATTCAGTAGTTAACTTGTCAACCCTACAGATGAGAGTTTTTAGTTTTGAGAAGGTGTCCATCTAAGTACTTAAGGTTTTAACCCTCTAATACGCTATGGGAAACCTACAATACGAATTGGTCCCATCCTTGGAACTCTCATGAGTTGTGCAGTGTATGTAGATCACTCTCATAAAGTCATCAGTTGAGAGACAACTATATATTTAAGACTTCCATTAATGTAAACACATGTTGTGTATCCATGTCATAGAACTAATCAAGTAGCAATGCTTTCATGCATATGCTACATTTGGCTGTCGGAGTTACCTTTGTTATTGAGCGTCTAAAATCTTGAGCGCATTTTACCAATGCATTTACACTACGCACAATGAAAAAATTATAAACAATTAGCATTGTCTTGCATGCAGACGCTAATTTGCCAGCTTATATGGCAGCTGTAAGCAGATAGTATGAGCGGTATATCTTGTTGACACCTGTTTCTTTTTAATCGTTGTGACACAAGATAATCTCGGTACAGGCGTTCCTTCATCTAGCTCACATCCCTACTTCAACATATTGTGTTTATATAGAAAGCACGAGGACCGCAGAGACTGAAGAAATATTTTATACTGAGAGCTCGAGCAGAGCACTGTACTGCACT